>CM034152.1:552218343-552347966 GCA_019776745.2 Taxus chinensis
TGCTTTGGGTTTCCCTCCCGTCATTTTCATGTATAAACAAGGAGCCTGTGACATGCTGGGAAGGGAGAATAATCAAAAGTCCTCACTGCAAACCGTGTTTGCTATCCAATCCTATGCGTGCAAGACTAAGCATGCCCAAAATAAATTAATCTCTACTTCATCTATAAGTGTAAAATAGATGTACAATAAGAGAATAATAATTATTAAACATAAAATATTCATCAATTGCTTCTGAATGCAAAAGGTAACAAGATGAAGATTTGCCTCTGGTTGATTGGAAACAAATACTTATCTAAAAATGACTAGTTCATTTAGACCGCCTTGGTCACATGTGCAGATTCAATGAGATCAGGTGCGCTCACCTTCATTAATGGACCAAAGCCCCATTACAATCGAGTCTATTAACTATCCTTGTTTTTATAAAAGGTGAATTTGAGTGCTAGTCCGAAAATAGACGAGAGAGAGATGAAGAGAACATGGAAAGCATAGGGCAGCAACAGCCACTTACAATCTCGTGTGTCTGCCATTTCTTAACATAAAGAGGTGTGTAGTTTATACATGTATACTACATTAGATACTAATTAACTTAATGTGTTTACATTAAATTACTCCAAGTTTGTTCGGAAATTTTACAAGCACATGGGACGCAAATGGTTTAGTCCAGATAAATCAGCAGGCTGCTCCTTAGATGTTTATTTGAAATCTACATGTGCATCCGACACTTTGGCTTCTGTCCAGTGTATGAGCTTGTTGAAGAACAAAGCTTGAGAAAGATCGGCACAACAACAACACATATCCTAGTGTACATACATAAGATATATGCGGCTCCCAACGCATAATTTGATTTGTAGGTGATTCATGTAAACTGCGGTGAGCAATCATCATTGGGCGGATACTGTTTATGCCAACCCCCCATGGTTTTGAATCTGAAATCTTGGAGATGCTGATTCAATTTAGAAATACAGGTTGGGGCCTGACAACAATACAAGTCATGCACGATCAATGTTAAATACTAGGCCCTTGGAGCCTGCTAAAGAATCTGTACAAGGATTTAATCATAAGTCAAACCCGATGATCACACGATTATGTATAAAAACAATTAGCAATCTTCAGGGTAATCATTAGTAAAACCTTCCTTGCCGAATCTGGGAGAAGAAGCAATTGCCATTTTTATCCTTTTTGTCGTATTGGGCATAGTAGAGCAAAGAAATTATGGTCTTTTCCCTCATGTGGTTGAAAAGTCTTTCAAACACAAATAAGTCATGCCTTGTGGCGTGTCCAAAGTACCATTGGCTTTGCTTTTGAGTGTATCCACCCATTTGTATCTAATGGGCAATTCCACCAACTCACCTGGTGGAAATTCCACCAAGGCCCTGGTATGGTTCTTTGAGAAGACATCATATTCTCCCTGCATGGGAGTCTTCCACTTAGATATACCATCTGCTTCAAAATATCACTCCAGTGCAGGTACTGTAAAAAGATCTGATGTGAAAGCAACATGAACACATTTCACTAGATTAACAACCTTGTCTCTAGACCTCCAAGCTATTGCCTTTGATTGCTTGATTTTTCTTGCCATCTTACCACGAGTAACTTTTTCTACCATTTCACCATGTGCCTCCTGTGCATCATGTTATCAGGGTATTTCATTTGCCTGCACATGAGGCATTTCATTTGCCCATACAGGAGGCATATCAACCTCCCACACAACTAGCCATGCATTTAATTGAGGCATGTCAGCCTCCTGCACATCTTGTAGGGTGGAGTCTCCCACCACACGTGGATCAAATTTGACTGTGGTAGGGTCAACAGCTAATACATGGCCACCCGGACACAAAAGGGGGGTGGCCCATTGCCTAGGGAACTACCTGTATCTTGTTCCATCAGATCAATACACTTTTGCTAGAGAAATTTAACAACAATATATGGATTTTTTCCTATTTACTACGAACAAACAAGAGATTTTTTATGCATGCTAGAGGAATTACCTATATTCTCCACTAAGATATTTTTTGACCATTATTTAGGACTATTTCTAATATCTCTTGATCTCTCTATACTGCAGTGAGTCCCCATCATCTAATATAACTGAATTAGAACAATTTGTATTTGTAGTAATATACTAGTCCCTTTGACTCGAAAAATGTTTGGATGCGCCAGAATAAATGAACCAACAACTGGTAGCTCCGTCTTTCAAGTGTCGCCACTTTTCTTGACCTCTCGCTTATTTGTTGTGGGAAGAAAGGTCATATTGTTGCTTCCAAAAATCCTTTTTCATATGCACAACCTTATGATAATAATGCTATTTCACCTAGTATCTGGAAGATTATTCACAAGGAATTTGTTTCCACTTCCCCTTTGATTGGGCAACAAATGCAGCCTCTTGTTTGTCGCAAACGATCTACTCAACTTGTGCTGAGTCTAATTGCCTTCCTTCTGCAGCCAATAGGAACTAACCTAATCAAAAGTCAAGATCCGACTTTCTCCCATTAAGTGTAAGCTACACTGATGTCTCATTCGAGGTGACTAACTATTCAGAACAAACCCAATTAGATTTGTCAACATGCACCGTTTTTTTTTTGATGTACTGTAATACTCTGAACACTCATCGCGTTGTCTCGAAGATCTTCATTCTCAGAAGATTTTTGAAAGGATTCACCATCATCTCTTTGCGGAAACACAAATTCTTCAGGTACACCGTACACCCAAACCCGACTCCCGTCACTCCAAAAAAAAAAATCCGAAGTCTAATACTTGCTTTGAAGATTGGTCCAAGGCACACTTTGCCTTAGTGGTATTCCGGACTTCGGGTATTAAATCATTTGCCACAGATAACTTCAATCACAGGAAGGCCTCCTTATGATACTTGTCATTATCTCAAAATTTGCAATAGGTCTTGCTTCGGTGTCGAAAAATTATTTTATCGCAGTCCCGATACTCCATGATTGTCAAAATTTTATGATTCCAGATGATGTTGTTTTGACTAGTTAACTATTGCGCTACGGCTAGAACTAGCGTTTGAATATTGGCCATTACTTTTGACCTTTGACTTGTAAATCAATGCAAAAATTTGACTACCATCAATAGCTCAAGAACACATGCAAATATTGCTTGCAAATTTTTCGATCTTCTTTTCCTTTAAACTACAAATTGCAATTCATCAAATTGCGAGTCTTCTGAAAGCCTTCCTATACCATACTCTTGATAATTGTCAAATAGGAAAAAATTGTGCAATAGATGACAACAAATCACCGTCATAGCCATATATGACTTTGTTTTAGTTGTGAAAATTGCGACCTAAAAACACAACAGATTTTGGCCTATCGGCCTAGAAATTTCTTTGTCGATCATAGGCTCCTTATAACTATGTCAACTCGTCTAAACTATAAATTGATCGTGGTCTTCAACTCACAAATTCGTCAACACAACCTTGAAATCACAACATCTACACCTTCCAATCACGAAATTCACAATTCTTAAATCGTAGGAATTGGTAATTGTAGCACTATGAAATTGTGAAAATTGTGCTTCTTGTGGCTCGTCCTTCATCACCATTCGGATCTTCCTTGGCCCCTAATGTCGCATAAATATCATTCCTTGCTCGCGGTGTCCTAGCAACGAGTGCTTTGATTTGTGACCTCTCGCTTCCACAACTTCAACCTCATAAATCTTCTCTTTGCAGTTTGTACCCTCTTCTCATGGCTTCCTCGAATTGTTGGTTTTCTTCTTGTTTGTACCCAACTAGGGCTTCCTTGAATGTGACACTTGCTATTCATATTCTTCTCTTAGGGCTTCCTTGAGCAACGACTTTGATACCAATGTTCGAAAAAAATGAGAGAGAATGTATACACCTAAATTTTCACTTTTACCAACTTTGGTTGTTTGCAGGCACTATTGGTGCATTGGCTTCCCTAGAGCGGTGTCCTCAGGGACATTGCCGGGAGTGGGGTTAAGCATAAATGGTTATATTAGGTTGGTAAACAATGGTACTTATGAGATGGCCTTGGTGTGCAGTCCATGTTATGACGCCTCAGATGCTTTCTATATCTTTACAGTCCTTTTTTGCAGTCTCCCTACGCCATCACCTTACTATCCTCTTATAGTCACCTCCATATCTACTTTTGAAACACACATAACTTCATCATGCCACCTTTCAACAACTTCAAAGTCTTCCTTCATCACCCAAGACTTCCTTTAGGACCCATTTGATAAAACATTGCCCACAACCGACGGTATTGACCATGTTTAATGCCATTTGGTTTGCAGTTTTTAACAGCTGGGGGCATCGGCCATGGTCGATGCTGTCTAGTTTGTAATTTATAATAGCTGATGGCATCAACCACGATCAATATCATTGGCTAGCCAAGACTACAATGCTTAATCATGACCCCTATATATGAGACATTTGAGTGCTCTTTTCCTCACATCATCATCATTCATTTGGCCTACTAGCATTCGCCAATCTGCCCTTAAGGTCAAAGGTCTTGATGTTAGTCTTACTTTTTTGGAGTCTACACTTGGAGCAATGGGTACCTAAGATTCCCAAGCATAGGAGCTGCACTTACTATAGTCAGCCCAACCTTTTGAGTTTTCAACAAGCGGTTTTCCTAGGTCTTTTTCTATTCGCTTGTGATCCCCCACATCAACTCTCTCGTATGGTGCTGCTAACCCTAGGGGGAAGTCAATGCGCTAATAATGCTGTCTGTAATTAGGTAAGTAGTTCTAACCTCTCTTTTCCTTTTATGTTATTTCAGATTTGGATGATTCTTTGATTTGGTCCATGATCGGTTATAGTCGAGCCGCAAGATTCTTATCTATTGCATTATTTATCTATCAGCCCTTCCCTTACAATCTGCCCTCTGGACTTTACGATACTTTAGAACCTTTCAATATTTACAATCCATATTTACAACTCTAGCATATGAATCTCTATCTTGTTACAGTCTGATTACAACATTGCTATTATTGACTTACTAGTGGGACCTAGCTGGACGCCACTCCCCTATCCTAGATCTAGGCTTTGGAACTCTATATCTTTCATAGAGTGTGGACTATCACCTTCCTAGATCCACGTCTTTTGCAACCTACAATCTAATGTGTGCATCTTTAGTGTGGCCCCTTTCATTATCTTAGTCTAGATTACCCAGAGACAAAGAGGACATTTTATTAGGCCATTCTTTATTTGCATACAGAGAGTGAAGCGAAATTGAAGGCATACAACACATGGCATATATACATGTCATGTGTGTTTGTCATTAATCAAACATAAAAAGAAGTTGCATCAGATGAGGCAGTTATACGTTGTATAACTAGAGTACAAACTAGAGTACATTAACTAATATTAAACTAGTTAATGTTTACATATCAAACGTAATAACTTTAGTAAGTGAATTTAGCCCATGATTTATGTTTTTCCATTGTAAAGTGCTATCAGACCAACTACAGTCACACCTTGCCAATTTATCTGAATATTATTTGATGGTTTTGGGACAAAATATTAAAAAAAAGAGGTCTTGTGGCTCCTATGTGATCTGCCTCAGTCATTGAGCAGACACTTTAGATAAATTAAAAAGAAAGTCTAGACAACCCTACAACTCAGATCTTTTTGTTCTGCCCATATAGCTATATCCGGGATCAATATAAGCAATATCAGCATATCCAGATATAGCAGGACAAATACATATCAATCACCCTTTGTAACATGGTCTATAAAATACTCTCCAAGCATTTAGCCACAAGGCTGAAACCCATGCTGTCCAAACTCATTTTGAACATTCAATCAGATTTAGCTCTAGGGAATCAAATCACTAACAACATTTTAGCCATTTAAGGAGTTCTCCACCCTGTCAAAATTCAAAAGATGCCAGGTGTTTTGATCAAGCTTGACATGTCCAATACATTCAATCACTGCCATTGGAACGAAATTGATCAAACCTTGCTTGGTTTTGGTTTTAGGAAACCAATGGTGCATTGGATCAACAATTGTGTTTGAACACCTTCCTATTCTGTCTGTCTCTCTCAAATGGGGTTCAAGTATGGAACTCTCTCCGTCAGGGGGATCCGCTTAGTCTATATTTTGTTCATTATTATAGAAGAACACTTTGCAAAATCTTGGTTGATGTTAAAGCCGAAGGAACGATACATTGACTCCCTGCTATGAAAGGGGTTTTAAGATGTTCTAACTTTTTGATTTTGCGCATGATACCTCTCTCCTCTTCGCTACAGTATTTGTTTTTGAAATTAACACAGCTCAATCATTTTTGGTCCAAATTCATATGGATTTGGCCGATAAATGAATAAAAACAAAATAAATGATATATTTGATGATATCGAAGCAAGGGGGGGAGAAATTCTCAACATCCCAGAACTCCACATGTAATGACCCTTTCAAGAGTCTAGACCAAAAGAAAAGGAATTTAGCCAAACACCAAAATTATTCGGATCGGATTTTTGTTGAAGCAGACTGAAAATGCAAATCAGCAAACTGTACTCTTTACAAATAAATACCAAACACCATGAAATACTTCAAATTAACTTGCCACAATTTTTACATATATTTTATACATCCCTAAGAGCCAAAATCAAAAATACTGAAGAAACCACTGCTGGAATTTAATTAATGTCCAGTTATTTGCAGCCACAAGAAAAAAAATGTAGATCTAGGGCTTAAACCCCCCCAAAAATCATAAAACTTGAGATTCCGGCCTTAGAAAATTACGATAATTCAGATTATCAACTGAAAATGTATATATAAATTCATCAAAACCCAGACCCTTTAAACCCTACTCAGGTAGGTTTGCTCCACATGTAGGAAGCCAAATAAATCTGAAAATGAAAGATATCACTCCAAATCAGCCTTATACTTTGATCCCAAGTCAAGATGAAGGGTTTTCGTCTTTCACTCAACCTCTAGAAGGGTTTTCGTCCTTCCACTCAACCTCTAGAAGGGTTTTCGTCCTCCTAGAAAAGACACACATGAGGGTTTTCGTCCCAAAGTGCAAGAACAAGGAGCTCCTAGCTTGCTATGCTCAAGTAGATAAAATGCGCCAAGTCCAGATCTCAAATGAACCCTCTAATCTTCTTTATCTATCCTCCTTTTGGTGCCAAGGCTTGGAATAGCAAGACCGACCTCTTAAAGATGTTCTTTTCCTTCATAGCGTGAATTAATTAATTAAAACCCAACTCACCTGTTACAAAAAGAAAACACTAAAAGAAAATAAAAATATTAGAAAAACAACGCACGAGGAAGCTCAAGGTTCTCCTCCATCTTCTTCACTTCTTTGCCAGGGAGAAGAAATGGCAAGAAGACCAAATATTAGCTCTCGAGTGGAAAAAGGGGACATTACATCACAAGAAGGCAAAGAAGTATCTTGTCTTCTTGCTTTATTTGAAAGGTGCAATGGCACTAAGGAAAAACCACCAAATGAACAAACCACTGACTTAGTTTTACTTGTGGAGTTCAACTCCTAAAAGTCTGTTCCACAAGTTGTGCCTATCTAGTTTTCATGTTGTTCCCCATCTCCAAATAGGTGGAAGTTTGGAAGATTAAACCACATCATTTCAAATGTGGAGAGGAGTGGAGGATAGATTCAAACATCCATCAGTGTCTTTGTACTGAATATGTGAATCAAAAGATGGAGGTATCAACAATAGAGAACATCAGGTTTTCAATATAGAACTTGCTATGAAAGCTTGCCGGAGGCTAAGGCGAACCCTGTCTACCTGTTGGAGCACTATCATTTGTAGTCAATATGTGATTCCCTCCTACGATGAAATTCTATCATCCGCTTCCATATCTGAATAGGCATGGAGCTCCATAATAAAAATATCACGTGTAAGGTAATGAGATGAAAAATGAAAAATAATTCTATTTTGTAAGGACAACTGAAATGGTATGCCACTACTCTCAGCAGTGGCCCTACAGGAACTTCAGAGAATGATACAAGCACATGTAATCATCTATGTAGCTGGCTGCTGATTACTATCACACTTTGGACTAGAAAGAGTTGGCCTGGAAAGGCAACACGATAAAGTGGGCCAGAACAAATATGTCCCAAACTAGGTTTGTAGCCTCTTATCTGAATTAGCAAACAAACCTCTCTTCCACTTAGAGTAGGACCGATTGGTATGTCCCAATACTCTGTCAAGTGATTGTTCGGCTCTTTAACTCTTTGTCAAACCAATCACCCCAGGGACAAGAAATGGGCAGTTCATTGGATTTGAACAATATAGGCTAAAGATTAAAACTTTCAGCTGGCTACTTTTGTGTGCTATTTTACAACCGAGACGAAATTTAAGAATTTATTAGAGTAGACCCAAGTGCAAAAGGATGCAACTGTATCATAATTATGCTCAAATTAGGGCAATTCAGCAAGCCTCCAAGGACCAGTTGTTTATCAAGATGGAGGTCGATGTGGGTCAGTAGTCCTTAACTCTCATGGGAAAGCTCTGGGAATAAGGGTTTGCTTCACAACAACAGGTCAATTATAATCCTTTGTTTTGATCAGTGACAACAAAAATGTTCTTAGCTACCTAATTTGGTTGTGAACAATCAACCTTTATATGGGCAAATCGTTCTCAATGTACCTCTAAACCCCATGTGTAGATGTAAAGCCTAATTGAACTGGGTAATGTTGGCCAAAATGTTAGGAGGCTCTCCCCTCATACCACCGTTTGTCTACCTTCTCATTTCATGTTTGACTACCCTTTCAGTAGCTCCTTGGCTAATTATTTGAGCCTGAGAACACCCCAACTGAAGTTCCTCCTCCTAACTGGATGTTGGGTGTCCACGCAAAAACGAAATTCCCGGAGAGTCATCCCGAAGGTTTTAGATGGGATTCAACTAGCTCAAACTACCCTTCTCAAGCCATCTAGTGCAATACTATTCTTTCCATTTTCCTCTCCCCCCATTGATGCCGCGATGGAGGAGTTAATCAACAAGATGCGCTCTTCCCAACCTCTACTTCTTCCATTCTCATGGTACATTGCATTGTCTATTTGGTCAAAACAACTTACACCTTGTCACTAATAATTAACAACAAATCACTCTGAGATCATGGGGAAAATAATGGAGGCCATTGAAAATATTGTTCTTCTTGCTGAAATTCACAAAAGAAATGTTGAAGATTTGCAGGTCCCTCTGATGGCTTTGACTCCCTGTAAAAGGCATGCCTCGCAAGAGGATAGCTCAGGGGGTAGACAATATTCATACTGAGGGTCACTTCATCCTTGTTCTGTGTCTGGTGCCATTTCTTGAAAATGCGGCTTGGGCTACTTAAGAAGGGACCAATGAGGCGGTGGAGAAATCTTTCCAAAAGCACACTGGAAATGCTCTGCGGATCCACTAGTTGTTCTGGGGATGCTGCTTTGGGACTTTGATGACTAGACTAAATACATATGTTTGAAATGTTATTATGTCCTTTGGATCATAAACATTTCTAAAAAAAGTCAATTTTTTTTCATAATTAGTTTTAGTAGATGTTAGATTGATAGGGTCATATTTAGTGCTTGGAAATGATTGTATTTTTCAATGTTTCAGTAGTTAGTGTTTTTTTTTGTGCTTTTTGACTATTATGATCAAATGTTTAGACTATCTCATATTTGCCATTACTTTTTATGTGAAATTATTGATGATGTATTTTTTGTTTTTTTAATACGATCAGTTGGTCTTTACAAAAACTGTAATGCACCCAAAATTGTCTTAGAAATATGATAGGAATAAAAGCTATTCTATGAAAATAGGATGAAAATAAAACATTAAGCAATTTTATGGAAAGTAGAAATAGGAAAATCCAAATAGAATAGAGAAAATAAAGCTCTTAATAGATTTACTATAGACAATTTGCTTATTTAGTGGAATGAGCAATGATTTCTGTTTTAGACTAGGTTGCCAAGATACATGTATGGGTTCGGTACGCAGATACGTCAATTTAAAAAAACCCTTGGGTATGATACGTCCGTATATATCATAGTTACCTAAGACTCCGAGACGGCGGGACGTTGGGATGGAGTTTCTGGGATGGCAAAAATTTCCAAAATTTCAGGGCGACGGTAGGGAGACGGCAAGGGGACGGCTAATTAAAATAATATATAAAATTTAAAATATAAAGATATAGTGACTAAACTATATAAAAAGCTGAAATAAAACCATTTGAGATTTATAATAAGTTGAAACTTGAACTCATAAACATCAAATACATTCCTTAATACTCATAATATACAATATGTTAATGTAAGTTACATATGTCATATTTGAATTTTGAATTTGAGACCCAAGATGTAAATAAGTTGAAATAAATTATAGAACCATTCTAAATTATGATTGATCAAGTGACAATAGCTGATATTCATATCATTAATCTCATATCCAAATACACCAACAATTGTCTATTGTCAATATTACAAAAAAAAAAGGACAACTATAAGTATCAACCTAAAAATAAAAGTGAATCAGTTACATCTGAAGAAAATATCCATGAACTCCTCGACCTGGAACTAGCATCCTCGTCCTCAAAGGTAAGCCCAATCAATCCCGGGGACTGCAACAATATTGTCCTCTTCAACCATGCCTCGCTCCTCCTTAGGATCTACATCCCACTCGTAATGTTGGGGTATGTTTCCTACTCAAGTGTCTTGCGTATCCATAAGACACAAAGAACTGTGTACAGCTACAAACTTCTCCGCTCTCGCAGAGGTAAGCCTATTCCTCTTAACAAAGTGGATCCAACCATATGTAGACCAATTCCTCTCAGATACAAAGGAGCTAGAAACCTGGGAAAGAAGGCAAATGGCATGTGGTCACAGCAGTCTTGGAAGCCCATACAGTCGCCACCAACTCACTGACTTCTCCTGTGCCACTGTTGCCCTGTCCGACTTTGTTGATGTTTTGTACCACATCAAGTTCAGAATAGAAGTCGAGCCACTCCAACCTGATCTGGGGTGAAGCCTCTTGGAGGACTGTACATTTTTTTAAAGGCCTTAATAAGGCCCTTTTTCACCTCATCATCATCCAAAGGGGTAACTCTACCTGGCCTCTACACATACCATTTGGGATTCAGTGCATACGCAACCATATGAAGAGGAGTGTTCAACTTCTCCCATCTCTGCTAAATAATGGGTTGTATATGTTCATTATAGAACTCCAAAGTGGGGTCCCTCACCCGAATAGCTGCCTTCATTTGCCTAAACATGCTGTCAATGCACTCATAGAAATCTCACCAAGATATGTGGTCTGTTAGAATCCCCATATTTGATAACACTAAAAACTGGAGCTATGATTGATATGATGTATTTCATATCAACCCAAAATGTTTCCCTCAACACCAATGAGGCTTCACTCTTTTCTCTTGCTTTGTCTTGGACTCACACCACCTAGTCCAATCTTGTGTCATAATCATAATTTGCAGGGGCTCCTACAACTTAGACATCCTCTCCAACAAAATAAAATAGGATGCAAAGCGGGGTGTCAACTGGGTTTCATAAATTCCTTCTTCGATTCAGGCATGAAAAAGTGCCAATGATGTGTGGTGATTGCATATGAACTTCTTGCACGTCCTTGGCCTCAATCACTATTTGGTTGACCCACTGAATCTTCCCAAGTGTCTTTCAGTGCATTGTTCATGGCATGCACACAACATGGAGTCCAATAAATATGCCTATACTCCCGCTGAAGCACTAGCTTGTCTGCTGCTCTGCACACATAAGTATCTTGCATCTGTGACAACTTGTACAAGGCAGTTTGAAGGTCCAACCTCCTCAATGGCATCCTTCAAAATTTGATACTAGAACTCAAAATCTTTGCGCTTCCAGAACAATCAATTCTCTCAAGAAGTACGGTCCATCTTTGCAAGAGACAATGATATTGATCAGAGAACATGTCTAATATCCATCCACCAATCCATGATAATGCTACATCCATGTGACACCCATGTGCCCTTCATCTCCTCCATCAACAGATTAACTTTGGAATAGTTTCTATCCAAGATTGTTGTCCTCAATTTTGTGTCTCCAAGAGGCACATAACTTGTACTTGCTTTTGCAACCTTAGCTAATAGCCTCCTACGTAATAAAGAGGAGCAACATTAAATGGTCCCAGCAGCATTCCAATAACAATTTGCCTCTTCCCTCGCCTTTGAATCAAACATGTCTACAACAAATTGCCCCCACGGACTTTCTGTTAGGTTATGGAGCAAATGTTAGATTTCTATCCACTAAAATAGCACGTGCTTTTCTCAAATGGGCAGGATTTTGACCCATAAGTTTATGGGACAATTTTGGCCCATAGTTTTGTAAAATTGCTTAAGCAGTTGTCTACCATATGGTAGGTATTATGTAACATTGCAGATCTGAAAATTCTGTAGAATGAGCATAGCTCCAAACAGATCCCTGAGAGAGCAATGGCTTGTGGATCATATTTGAGCATGTGATATCTTGGTGGATGTAGTCCAAATTGGATGAACCACACTGTCCTCTTTGTGTTGTGTTATTTTATTCTGCACTTTTATTTGAGATCTGTAATATTTCTTGCATATTAGTTTCTACTGTTGCGATTCTGTGAGGGATTGTTCCCCATATTTTATCCCTTATTTCCTAACACTTCTGCTTTCCACTTTTGACTCCAAAACTAGAACCAGCCAAAGTATTACTATGTTGGCCAATCCTATGAGAGCTCAAAGAAGTGTTGGCTATAGCATTAGTACCACGAACTTCTAGAACATTGTTCGTGGTATTTCCATTAAAAATTCTCACCATCTCTGCTCTCTTCTCTACTGAAAGGCCCTTATAAAGCGCCAGCCCCCGCTTCCTATAAGGAGCAACAAGTGTGCATTACGTGTCCCAATGATGCTGTAATGTCAAGTCAGTGCACATATGTTGCACTTCCATAGTTTACTCCCCCTCCAGACTTAGGGTTGTCAACTATCTGGGAAAATGCGTTGCAATGGCTTCTTCTTATCAAATGGTCCAATGATCAAATTTGGACAACATTTGAGAGGGGCGATTGGTAGCACTACCAGTTAAACTACCAATTACTCATTGCCACTACATTTTGTCTCCCTTCTCCACTTTCACCCATTGTGGCATCACCAACACTAGTCTACCAATCTCAAATTCCGTTCAACCCTCTCCTGCTCTGATTCATAGTCATACATCCGAAGAACTCATGTTGATGATTGCTGCAATGAATTAAAAAAAAACAACATAACTATATGTAATTCAAAAAAAAAACCTAACCAGTATGCATTTTGTTAAAATCCTACAAACTATAAACATGATTACATTGTGAATGTAGATACAAAAACTAAAAAACAACTCCTAAAAAATACAAATAGCATCTAAATGTTAAAATGGAATTAAAAAGGTGTAATTAAAAAATAAATAAAAACCTAACTAGTTGCAACCAAACCCTATGTAATATGCATTTTGTAAAATCCTACAAACTATAACGGTATAAAAATGATTACATTGTAAAAATGTAGATACAAAAATTTAAAAACGGACCCCTCCAAAAATGCAAATAGAATCTAAATTTTAAAATGTCCAATGAAAAAAAAACCGAACTAGTTGCCAACCAAACCCTAGGAAAAAAAAATTTCTGCAAAAAAATTGGCTACGAACTATAAACCGCATTACATTCGTGTATGCTAGATCCGAAAATACGGTTCGAAGCCCCGATTTCATACAAATCCGAATTTAACCTGGTAAAAAACTATAGACTTTGACAATCACTGCAAGCAAATAGTTTAATTTCCCTACTCAATCAACCTCTTGCTTGCTCTTGGTACACACTCTTGAAGACTTACTCTCGCTCTCAGATCAAGGAATCCTACACTCTCACTCTTGCAAACTTGAAAGCTTGCTCTTGGGCATGCTATCGCTCAAACTCTGACATCTCCACTCTCACTCTTGACTCTTGCAACTGGGACTTACTGGAACATACTTTAAGCTCATCCTTTTGGTTTCAGTGTGAACTAAAGAATGAGCCCATAGAGTCAACATATAGCATACAATGACATCGATGTTAGGGTCTAGGGTTAGCTCTAGAATGGTAGATCTAGGGCTCTCTTTCCTCTCTTCAATACAAGACTTCGTCAAGGATACCCTTCTCAATCATTAATTGTTTACAATTATGGGGGAAACTCTGAATAGGAAAAGCCATGGGGGACGGCGGGCAAATGTTTGGATGCTCAATACATGTTCGTCTAGGTAACAGTTCTAAAGGTGGACGCCATACACCGAACTGTTCTACAATCCTCTTCCCTAATCGTTCAATGTGCATGCCAAACATCCCTATGTTCTTTCCCCTGCCTCATGCATGGTCAGAATCGTTGGGGGAAAACGTTTCCTTTCTGTCCACAAGACTTCGTCAAGGATACCCTCTGGGATCGTCCCGGAATTGTTTACAATCATGGGGGAACGCGTCCATGAATAGGAAAACAGACCGGTATATATATGTGATTCATGTTTCAATACATGTTAGATCTAGGTAGGGTCAGATAAAGTGCTTGACGATACACCGATTGTATTTTTCAATGTTTCAGTATCCCCACGTTTTTTTATACTCAAGGAATATTAAAAACTAGACCTATCTAGACTATCTAAAAATTGCCATTAGTTTGCTTCAAGTCAGAATTATTGATGATGTATTTTTTCATTTTTTAATACGATCATGTTAGTCTTTACCATAAATTTGGCAATCCACCCAAAATTGTCTTAAGGAAATAAGATCGGAATAAAAGCAATTCCAGGAAAGCAACACTGAAAATGAAACATTTAGCAATTTTTCCATTTTATGGCATCTAGAAGCAGGAAAAATACATTGTGGTATAGGGACCATACAGCAAATGTGAATCGATTTGGGCATATGGACGCATAGTTTGCTTATTTAGTGGATATTTTAGCAAACATTTGTGAAAATTAAAAACCAGGTTGCTAAAATACATGTACGCGTTCGGTACGCACATAAGTCAATGGTTATCGTATTCTTGGCTATGATACGTCTTGGGTACAGATTCAGTAGACATGACATATGCACGACTCATTTTGATAATCCACAAGTTTGGGTACAAAACTTTAAAAATGGTACGTAGTGATCAAGTGTGTCTATATAGCATTCACACACACTTACACTCATTTTTTATTTCCATAAGAAATCAATCATGTGGCATACCATACATATGATATATCTTATATCATGTCAATATTAATACGAATAATTTAGAATATCATGTCTCCTCATTTGAATGATGAATGATCAATAAAACAATGTCTTCCTATAAATCAAACTTGAACTGCACTTGCAAGCAATGGCAGCCTCCAATCTCGTCCTCCTTGCAATAGCTGCCTCCAAACAAATCCTCCTTGCAATGGCAGACGATCCTCCTCAATTCGTCTTTAGCACTTTGCTCTTACACTTGCAAAAACCAACAATGAATTGTTTGTGTTTTGGTAATGGGTGAATGCGTTTTTTATAGCTTTTATAAGAGTTTAGGGCTTATTATTTTATTCATTTATGAGTTAGGTTTTATTTTTTTGGTCATTGTCTAAGTCAAAATAAAAATAAAAATGTTTTTTAAATACCCCACCGCTAAAAAATAAAAAAAACCTGTGGGTACGTCTATGCAAATTTTAACTCCTTGCAAGCAATGGCTACCTCCAATCTTGTCCTTGCAATGGCTGCCTCCAACCAAATTATCCTTCCGATGGCTGCCTTCTCTTCAATTCCTCTTTTGCTCTTTGCTCTTCCACTTGCAAAAAATTAACAATGAATTGTTCGTGTTTTGGTAATGGTTGAGTGCCTTTTTATAGCTTTTAGAGGAGTTTAGGGCTTATTATTTTATTCATTTATGAGTTAGAGTTTGTTTTTTTGGTCATTGACCAAGTCAAAATAATAAAAAAAAAATTTTTAAATATCCCCACCGTCCCCAAAAAAACAAAATAAACATAAAAACCTGTGGGTATGTTGGGGTACGTCATAGATGTACCCAAGACGTATCTGTACCATACCCGGGACATATCTGTACTGGGTACGTATTCAGGGGGTTCGGCGGTGTACCCATGCTTCCTAGGTTTTAGAAGAATGAAGAAAAGATTGCAATAGTATAAGCAAATATAGCTTAATTTATGGATAGTATTTCCTTGCTTATAAATATGTGAAGATCTATTGTAATAAGGACATGATTATTTGTAATGAAATTATGTGACTTTACACTTAATTGAAGATTGGTTGTCTTCAAAATTTGGAGTGACTCACCCGCGAGCTTGGGCTGTTCTATCTTTTGGTTGTAATCTTAACAGAGCCATACTATTTGTTCCTCATTAAAAGTTTACTTCTTAATTCTGTTTACTAATGAATATCAGAAATGTATATTTTGTAATTTTATAGATAAATTTTGTATCCAGAAATTTATCAATTTCAGTTCAAATATGTCTAGGCTCATGAAAGTTTATAAGAATAAATGTAATTTGAAATCTTCAAAGTCCTATGCCAATAAATTGGGGGCTTCAACTTTTATTTCAATTCCCATGTAAATGATGTTCTTGTGTATTTCACATTCCTCAGCACAATTTTTTTGGCTGTTAGCTTTTTATGCTCATATGTTTTTTCTTGTGTAGATTTGCATGGAATATTTTAATCTTTGCATTGCAATTTACAATATGTAGAAGGTTGTGAAAGTTCTATTGCATGGATGTGATTTTTTGTTTGTGTTTTTGTAAAAGAACCTTAGCCACGTTAAGTATTTGAAGGCTTCCACGAGCAATCTAATTATGTTATTAATTTTTGTGTGATTTTCCTCGCATGTGTTAGTCATCTCAAGATGACCTCCATGAATAGGCATTACGCTAATGACATTTTTGTTCATGTATTTATTTTTTGGTAAAAATACAAGGTGAGGGGACCCACTTAGCACGCAAGTACCGTAAGCATTTTTTAGTAGGGGGAGGAATGGTGTATGTAATTCACCACTTTGGGCTTCTCACCCTCTAGCTTCTTTCCCCATTCACAAAGCTTTTGGAGCATGTAATTACTTATACATCATCTTTGTCTCACAATTCTTACCAGTATGGGATTTAACCCAATGACAACCCAATCATGCACTTGTGTTAAGTAATTGAAGGCTTCCACAAGCAAATTTAATTATATTATTATTTTCTGTGGAATTTTATTTCTGTGTTGAATTCATCTCATGATAACCTTCATGAGTATTCATTAACTTAATGATTTTTTTTGCATGTATTTTTTCTCTTTTGGTAATATTCAAGGCAGGGGGACCTACTTAGCATGCAAGCAACCTAAGCATTTGTTATTAAGGGGAGGAATGGTGTATGTAACCTTAGCCATGGTCAAAACTAAATTGTTACCTTCGTATGAAAGCATAGTGTGGTTTTTTAATTTTATCTGCTACATGCCAGCTTTTGTGATTTCCTCAAGTATATGTGCTAAATATTGCATAGAACTTCACCTTTTAGGTGTACCTGCATGTATGTTGACCATCTCAAATGCGTTGTATACAAGTCCCTTTAATGTATCCCTCTTTTTTTTTGCTGCAGAGGCAAAACAGCGTTTGGAGATAGAGTGTGGACAACTTCGGAGTCTTGTTCAGGATCTTGAAAGTATGTCATGTTTTTTCGGCCTTTTTGGAAATATTTGTCTTTCAGTTCTTGACATTAATTATTAGATATTATTTGCTTTTACAATCTTCGTCCATTAAATCAAATTTGCAATCATTCATATGCAAGGAGAGAGAAAATGTTGGAGCCATCACCTAATGAATTGACTTATTTCCTACATTTATCTATTGTGGCTACTGTGTGAGCAGCTAAATTTTCTTTAAAAACTTCAATCTCTCCTGGATGTAGATATGAAGGATCTCTATGAAAAGTCACTTTGCATCTATGCCTCCAAAGAAATTATATGCCATCAGGTGTTCAAAACACCCTTCCCTTCTTGGCAAATCATCCAAGTGGTTCCATTCAATGCACTTTCCACGAAGGGGTCCAATAAAGTATCTAGCTTGTTTTGACACAATCCAATTCCAGAAAGATTGTGAATGTACATGTCTAGAATACAAAATCATTGTTTGCTCCATTTGGAAAAGTACACAAACATTGGCTATCAGCCCAGAATTTGCCATTCCAACCATTAACAACCAGATTTTGATAGATAAGTGGCCAAGTGATAAGTTGCAATTTGAATGCAACTTCAGCTTTATAGATAGCCTAACGTTGTTTCACCTGGATGCATCAATATTATATTTGCAGTAATACAGTCTATTGCTTTTGTTTGCCCACTTGTAATATTACTAGTTTTTTTAATTGGGAGCCACTTTTAGATCAGTCATCATTTTATTTACCTAGATCCGAATGGGACTGTGTCCCTTAAGTACAGCATATTGCCAGAAAATAACCTAGCAAACTAAAAAAATGAAACAGGGACAGACTGCACTTCAATGAGAATTGGCATCAAGGGATGTCTGTCCGTGAATGGGTTTAACATTGATCACATGTTTGACTAGAAATCCTATGCTTTCCTCCCCAGTGTTTGCTTATATATATTTTGTATACACATGTTTTTTCTTTTTGTCTGAACCATATCTCTATGCAGTATAAAGTTAAAACACTCATTGAGGACTAATGATTTACCAAAGGTGGCAATATGTTTTATTTGGCTTTGGTATTTGAGTTCTCTTTGGTAATGTCTTCTAAGCCAGAGCACTTGATGATTGAGTGAGTGATTCTTCCTTATCGTGACCTTGCTGGGTTTTTTTGAAAAGTAAACCAAAAATAGGGACAACGATGCCCCAACTATAGATAGATAGAAGAGAAGCATTCGACTCGTGGGTTGCATATATTACAATCGAAAGCATGAGGAAACCCAGCAATGTTATAACTTATATCTCCACAAATAAGACATTTACAGAGATCATTAGCTTTGAAAACAAGCATCAGAAGCCTGAAAGATTAATGAAGTTTGCTGCATTATTACAGAAATGTTTTCAGTGTGTCATACAGCTTGTCATAAAACTAAAATACTGATTTTTTTTATTTTCAAGCATACTTACTACACAAAATCCATTGTCTTCTAGCTCATATTATAGAGCTGAAATTAAAATTCTGCTATTGTGTCATCAGAGATATCATTTACTTCTGCACAGAGCCAGTCATGATCAGGCGGGGTTAATGAGTTGTAGCAATCTCAAAGCTCCCATCTTCATCGACATCATATAGACAGCAAAACAGGAATGTATGTGTCTAAATAGTAAAAGTAAAACCTATCATCATGATCATCTTCAGAATCACTAACTTATTGGTAAGCTATACCACCAAAATATGTAAGCCAAACCTCTCGAACCCTATATTAAACTACAATGGCTGATAAACTGCTCCCTAGAAGTGCAAAAAACCACTTATTCAAACCCAGACACCTCAGAACAGGGCCTTGCACTTGGGGATCAATCACTAAAAATATCTGAAAGGTCCACAGGTATTTTGACATAAATGGGATTATGCAACATTTTGAGCATATAAATAAAATAGTCCAATCATAAACATCAACAACCTTCCAATATCAATTTGTAACATCCCAAAATTCTTAACTTAAAATTTTCTTGCAATTACCACCATTAAACTTCAAGTACCACATCATATCAGAGTTTCTTTAATACCTCAACAATATATAAAATATCATTTTAAGCAAGATTTACAATTCTGCATTTCTGGTACTCCATGGATTAAGTCACAGTTAGATTCCAAAAACAAACTCAATGGAAACATGATTGCTTATTGATTACAACATTCTGAAATAGAGACAATTCCTATTATTTATGAGGGACAAAACAACATTCACTCACAATTAATCACCCATGGGTTTCTATTAACCAGTTCCCACAAGAAACAGAGCAGTGTTCGTAACCCTACATTCCAACCAATGCAAATTCTCACTTTCACAAGCATGGAGGAGAGGATACATAATGACCAATAATAATATGTGTGCAACAGTAACAAATTCTGCTCTTAATGCCAAAGCTACAGTACCATATCATAACAAGAATTAACATTTAATGCTGATAAGTGTTTGTAATGTCCCCTTTCCTACGCCAAAGGCCTAAGGGCCAATTCGAGTCCAAGCCTTGGTCATACCCAAGGGGCTTTGGACGCTGGGAGCTATTGGGTATGAATATCTAGTCCATTTTGTTATAATTCTTCTTTGACAAGCAAAAAGGTGTTTTTGGAGGGACTAGATGTTATGTTTTGTCATTAGGAAGGGGCCACATGGTACTAATGTTCTAATTTTGCGTTGGGGGTCACTTTTGGACCATGACGACTTAAAAGGGGAAAAGTAACTTAAGTTACTTTTATTTTAGTGGCCCTTCCAAGGGAAAATGCGACTAGGGTTTATTGGGGCTCTTTTGCCTTGGAAGAAGTTATATAAGGAGTTGGGAGGAAAAAGAAAAGATCATTCTAGGAAACCTAATTATTTTCTCTCATATGCAACTGCTGTTTGCAAATTTATAGCTTGTGGAGTGAAATCCCACAGGAACCCTAGCTTCGGTGGTGAGAGATCCATCCCTAGCTAGCAGGGCATTCTTCGGTAGTGAGAGATCTACCCTAGCTTGTCATTTTGGAGCTGTTTTCAAAGCTGATTTATAGAGATATTTTCAGTGGTTTCAAAGGAAGGGATTTAGAGATATTTGGTGAAGATAATCAGAGGGTTTTCAAATCAGATTTATGGCAGCCATTTGAGCAGGGTTTAGTATCACTTTGAAGGTCTTTTCATCAATTTCCAACCCTTTTCCAAGCTAAGTGACTTGTTTGGAATATTGCAGCCTTAATTTGAGGGGTTTCCAGTGGTACGAAATCAGATCTGAAGGTTGGAATATCATCTCCTATATTTATAAATGTTATTTCCAAAGTTTCATAATTTTTGCACTTATATTTGAAGAGTTACGAATTTTAGAAGTTTTTCAGCTGTCTAAGGCACGCTGTAATTTTCTGGCAGCATTTTATTATCTGAAAAATTCCAAAAATAGTTTTCTTATTTTCTTTATAATATTAGCAAGCTATCTTTAAATTTTCAAGTGATTTGGGTGGATATTTTGGGAGATTAATTTTCTTTAGTTCGTTGCCCTAACTGTTAAAAATCTGCAAAAATCAGTATTTTATTTGGCTGCAAATTTTCAATAATTTGTGCACTTTTAAGTGGTATCCCACAAGGGATATTACAGTGTTCTACAATGGCAGCTAAGGCTATAATGGCATGCAGGGTTCACTTATATTCTTGACATTAAATTTGAGTCCATTTGACCGTCACAATGACAACCGACTTATGTTTGATATTCAAAATATTAAAAACCTTTGACTATCGACTAATGTTTGATTCTAGACTGCCAGGATACGGATAAGAGTACGGGTTTGGTTTCGGTACGCTGAAACAACAATTTTTAAAAAAACCCCGGGTACAGTATGTTGCGGGTACGTACGTACAATATATTTTACAAAAAAATTAAAAAATATAAATATATATGTAAAATAACATGGCTGACCTGGACTGAATTTATTCGAGCTTCTTGAAAAATTCGGATCTGGCCGGATTTTGCGCAAATCCGGCCGAGTCTTGTAACTATGGCTGAAAGTGTGTAATTTTAATCCAATGTACAAGTTTTTTTATAATTTAAATTTGATAGTTATTATCAATATATTTTTAATTTATAATCTTAGATCATTGTGTATTTTAAATATTATATACTATGCCGTATCCAACCGTATCCATATCAAGGGGTATTAAAAACTAGTCATATCCGTATCTGATACCGTATCCACATCCATATCCATATCCGTATCCACATCCATATCTGTATCCATGCAACTTTGCTTATAATCCCTAAACAATGAAGAAATATAAGTTAAATCATATAACTAGCATACATATCTTAGATAAATCTATGTAAAAGACACTGAGAGGTATCATTCTTGAGGCACGTGCGTATTCCACATTGGATTTGAGATATAAGAGGAATACGCACATGCCTTTAGAATGATACCTCTTTGTGTCTTTTACATAGATTTATCTAAGATATGTATGCTAGTGGTAATACAAGTTTATTATACACCACGGTTATTTCCTATCCAGGAAGGTTCATGGGAAAGTAATACCACCGTTCACATATATTGATTGAACTAGCACAATCATTCAAATAGAGCTCTATACTAACACAGTGCATGTCTTTCAATAGTGAGGTAACACATTAAGGTAGGCCCTACATTTAGCATACCAAGGAATGCCACACATTCAACACTGCACATTTTCTCAACAGAGGAGGGAGGATCCCATACAAAACTTGTTTCATACATGCTCATTGATCATACAACACAATATGAATAAAGTCCAATCAGTGTGCCCCAATAGGCACTTATTCATGATTTGGAAAATGTCCAAAGGGTGGGATATTACACAATTAGACCTTTCCAACACCTTGCTGATGGAACCAACTCAAAATGGAAGGAAATCAACACATATATTGCCTTGAGTATTTGGCTATCTTCTAAATACATCCAATATCAAAATATACTTTATTAAAAACAACAACTGTTAGAAGGGCTTACTTGTCCTACTCATCAGAGGAATTTTCAGCTTGACTGGATTTGGGGCAGGTTCATCTGGCTATCCAAATCAGGGGAAATAAATTCATCAGGTATCACAATTCCAATCTTTTCACAGAGTATTGTGACCAGTTTATGCTGCATCCATGCACAGGAATTCAACCATTTAGGGAGCTTTCAGGATTTGTCACACTCCATAAAGTTATTTGTAATGAGCCCAACACATTTCATTTGAAAATATCGTTAGTGCACTAAACATGAGATCATAATAAGAATAAAGCATGAGATTTTTTTAATCTATATAGATAAGAATAAAAGATATGTAATAATTATATCTACATGCACATCTACGTGCATCTAGTTTGCATGATGTTCAAGTTTAGTTAGTTGCATTTCATATATGATTGCATGCTTTTATCCAAGTTAAGAGATAGGGTTCAGTTATGTCGGAAAATTTTAGGAAAATAAATAAGATATATGAAGGAGACAAGTCCTTGCAAAGACTAAAGTCAGCTTTGGATGATGTTTAATTTGTTTATTTTATCTTTAGGAGTGTGTCTTACGAGATAATGTTATTCTTTATGCAAGTATGGGAATACATTATAAAATGGCATGATCAGTTGTCCATGAAAACTGGTGTGAATGCAGAACCTTGAAGACTCTGGGATGGGGGACGTTGGGACAGGAGGGAGAGGTTTCTGAGACAGCGAAAAAATTCTTGGATTTTGGGGATGGCAAAGGGATGGCTATTAAAACAATCCATACATATTAAAAAATAACAAATATATTAAAAAATTAAAAATAACTAAAACAAACAATGTTTAAGCTGAAATTTAAAATAATAAATTACTAAATAAAACCATTAATCCCCCTGTAGTGGAAAATAATGACAGATTTACAAGCATCCAATTCACGAAAAATACTCTCCTACTTTCTATAGTAATCGTTGTGGATGTCTGCACTCAAAAGATAGTAATATACTTGTTTCAAAAGGCCTTTGGGCAAGGCATTTTACTGAGGCAAGTTCTCAATCTTCAATTTTTTCACACAGAGAACAGAAAAGAGACCTATTGGTAGTGGGTTGGGTCTTCTATAGCTTTTTAGGTCTGTTTTAGGGTTAGGGTTTTGGTATTTTTGGCTACAATTTTTTTTTTTTTTTAAGTTTTTTATAACATTTGTGGCCTGCTTTACGTAGCATGCAACAGGGATGTTGAGAAGTCCCCAGGACGTCACAGTGTCCATGTTACAGCCCCCGAGCAGCAGAAGAATCGGGGACATCCCAGAAATGTTGCTGAAGTTTAGGGGATGTCACCCACTTTTTTAGATTTTACAAGTATGTGGGTGGATGCTTTGTCCGTCCACAAGTCCCCAAGATGTCCGGAATGGCTGGGAAATGAGGGTGGACATGTCCTTATGTAACACTGGTTTTATGTTATTTTGCATTTCGAGATTTAGGTTTGGTGCATGACTGTGTTTTACCACAGATTCTTTTAAATCTAGTAACTGTTCATAGAATTTCCAGATTTCTATTTTGGTTTATTTGAGTGGTATCAGAGCTCCAACTCTTAATTTTGGTTTTGATAAGGATTTTAAGCAAAAATTTCTTGGTGCAGAATTTCCCCAGCTACAACTGTAAGTGTGTGTTAGGAATATTTCATGACCTTCCATTTGATTGACATCCTCATGAATGGGCACAGTGCTGGTGGAGTGTGGGAGAAACTGCAATTGAACGATTTGAGAAGTTTTCATCATATTGAGACGGGACCTAGATTGCCTAGGATCCTGAATAGCCTCCATAACTATTCCTGCACTGCCGGTTGTGCCCGGTCTTTCTGAGATTTGGGCCATAAGCAAATTTCTATTAACCCAAAGCTAGAGAACAGGTTCTGTAATACCCTCAGAGCTTGCTGCTAGACTGCCATACAACAGCGATTCCCTTGTCAACTAATTTCATCAATTTTTACCCTCCACCAGGCTATAGTAGGCATTATACACATATTGCAGTGTAATAGGTCTATAATTTTTTGCTTTCACCAGCAATCACTTGCATGATCCTCTCATCAACAATATTGCTAGCCAGTAGCCACTCTTGTGCTCCTCCTGCTCCCAAAAGTTTCCCTATTATCTTTGGAGTGAGAGGGTCCTTCATTATGAGAAGGATAGGAATTTCTTGCCATTGCTAATGGACAGAGATCTGGGAGGAAAAATGGAAAATTCATGGTTCCAAATAAACAAATTTCTGGGGCAAATATGCCACCCCAAGCTGCAGACAAGAAATATGTGTGAGAAAGTCATACTTTTTTCAACCATAGTGCACCCTTATAAAACCAGCAAGAATTTTATCCAGAGTCCCAACATGGAAATTTACCTAGTGTTTGAGAGTGGAAAACAAAACTCCCTACAGCGCAAAAGTCGTTAACACTACAGATAACACACCAAACAAATCAGGGCAGAGATAAAACTCTGAGTTTGGGAGAAAACACTTGCATAGTTTCAGTTCCGATTCTGTTCACCACCTCTTCACGCAAATCCTTCAACAGAGCCAAATTTGAAAGCTGAGAAATGAAATAATTAGAGAAGGTGATTAGTCTTTCAATTTACGCCTTCACATCTGTTGATTGGAGGGGTATCTGCCGCCATCCATGTGTTGATGTGAGGGGTGTCTGCCCTCACATTTGATTTGTAATTAAGGCTCCAACACAAAAGATGATGGGGATTTTATATCCCCACATAGACATAGCAGGGTAGAAATTAAAGTTGTTTAGGAACCTGGACCCTCTTCCCTAGACTTGTCGATGTGAATGGCTTCTTTATTCATGATATCAGCACCCTTGATGGCAACTGGCAAGGAGGTGAGAAATTCTATTACTGCTTCTTAAATGTTTTGGCCTGCCATTTGGGAATAATGTCAGGATTTCAGTGATATCCATAATGACTCTGTTGTGTCTCCAGCTAAGGCATTGTTTCTTCTCAACTGCATCTATAATAAGCTTGGAATTGCCCCCAATACAGCCTTGGCAATCTCGAGGTCTGCAATGAATGTGCGACTCAGCTAGATTAGTAGAACACTTTCCATTGTCTTCATAGTATATGAGTAAGGTTGAGTCAGTAGGATCCTTAAAAACACTGCTACCTACAGCAGGACCTGGTTTACAAGATTTTGTTTTATGCTCCCATGCATGGGAACACCCTGTTAGCTAGGACCAAAGTCACCGCATTCGAATTCGTGTTCGAAATCGCCGAGGATTAAATTCGTTGCAAAAAAATCAATGATAAAATTCGTGATTAAATTCGAATATTAGAAATATATATTTATATTAAACATTTAAAAAAGAAAAATAATATTACATTTAATTAAATAGCTATCGCAATATTATAATTGAAATGAAATACTAAAAAAAACATGTCATTAAAATTGCAGTTTATTTTATTTTATATTTGTTAAAACTTAAAATTTTATAACTCAACAATTTTATTAAACTTTAGCAAAGTTTAAAAATCATCGAACTTTAATCCATAACACAAATTAACAAATAAAGTAAATAATATATGATTTAAATAAATATTGTATATATTATAAATAATAACATTAACAAATCAACTTTTATAGTTTATAAAAATTAACACTATAAAATTGAAAATGATAAAATATCAATTATTGATAAGTTTGAATATACTTTTAATTAAAAAAGAAAGGATGTTATTAATATTCGATATTAGGTACAAAGTGTAAACCATATTAAATAATAAAATGTAAAACATTAACTAAAATCTTATGACCTAAACTGAAGTCATGGAATTTTAACCTTTTGAACCTGCGTAACGTGTTCACCAAATCGCTTGAGCCCTGGCAGAATTCCTACGACTCGTAAATTTAATCATGAATATCATCGATTCCCACGACAGGGCAGAGGGGCAGGATTCTTAAACGCGCAGAACCCTAAAACACAAATTTCGACGTTTTTTTACACGAATTATGAATACAAATTTAAGAAAAAACCACAATCTGTTAGCTGTGCAAATAAATTCGCGAATTCGGGTGATTTTTTGTTGTGGTTTGAGATACGACGAATTTCAAATTTTTGGAATGAAATTCGGTGAATGCGGTGACATAGGCTAGGACCACTTTAGGCTTCGTAAGACTCCGCCTTTATCAGGGATCCATGTTACTGGTTTGGGTATGTATGTTAACTACAGTTACCTAGACTGCTAAAGGCTACACTGGTATATTTCTCGGGGTCACTGTGATCAATAAATTTTTTATCTGAAACTTTTTAAGCCATTCATGAGGGTGTGGTTCATTACTCGAAATCCATCTTGTCTTGGATGCATCAATGAAAATGATCCATTTTATTTTATATCTTAATTTGGCTAAGGTCCTAGATGTCCAAGTGCATCATCATGAAGTGCAACACATTGTATAATCATGAATTGATTACCTGATTACAGATAAGAGATGTTGCCGATGCATACATATTTTGTCTAGATACTTTTTAATTCCCAAGATTATTACCGATGCTCAAAGACTCCAACCTTAGGTTAGACTGTTGATCCTTAGCCATGATTTTGGGAGGAGTTGATGAGTGATAGGTGTGCGTATTACAAGTCTGCCATGGATGTATCAAAGATAGAGGTGTACCAAGAATGAAGCAAATATCGAAAGGGATTCCCAATGATAAATCTTCCAGATATTAACTTGCAAAACTGAAGAGCCTCAGTTTACTTTTTACTCCATGATCTCAAACATTATGGACCACCCTGAAGGATATTGGAGGTACTAAAAGCAGAAGCCAACAAACTGGTCAGGTAGACATGCATGTGGGAGTAAAACGTTGATTGGTGGTAGTGAAATGATTATTCCATATGTGGTGCAATAATCGGTTTGAAAGTTTAGAAAGTCAGTACTCGAAAGAGTTTTTTTGATCTTTACAATGATTGCACGGACCCCATCGCCTATAATTCTGAAGCGGGTAATGCGTAAGATGACTAATTTGAAATAGGAATGAGGATTTGAAACCCGAGGAGAAACATGATAAACTAAAGAAACGTTTGAAGCCCCAAGATCTCAGATGAGATTAAGCACTTGTGGAAATAGGCTTTTGGGTCTCAAGGGGTTTTGTGAAAGTAGGATCAATTATATTTGCCTTCTAGGATCCACACATGTTTTGGATAACAATAAAGTATAAACAAAGAGCATTAAGAAGTTGGATCTGAAAGCCTCAAGAGATGTTCCCATAAACGTTTGGTAGGTAAGTCCAAAATCAATGCATGTCAAGGAATCGTAACCTTGAAAAGGAGTATTTCAAAGAAGAGACTCCCTGAAGTGATCCCCACCCAAAACTAGTGGAATGGCATGCTGCAAGCTTTGGTGGCAAGTCCTTGAGTGAGATAGCTGATACTGAAAACATATTACATCCCTTGGAGATGGATTCAAATAGAGGAATTCTCAGAATACCCCAACACAAGACTGTGTTCAGGATTGGGCTGATGAATACATGGTTGCCAACCCAAGAAGAATTTCAAGGGAAATTTTAAAGTAGCACATGTGTTGCCTGAGGCGTAAGAGGCATAATGACTTGATAAAATCCTCACCTTCCATCGGCTTAACACCAATCACCTATTCAAAGTGCCAAACTATTATGGCAACTAAACACGAGGGTTGCGCTCATTGTGGGACTCAAGCCAACACCTTATGGCACGAATTGATCATAGCCATGCACCACTTGTGTCTGCATTCCCGAAGGCACTTCTCTCTTTCAAAAGGATTCATGACATACCAATCATTGGTAAGGTTCTTTGCTTTCCATCGAATTAAACCACATGCTCCTTTGCTTATGCAGCCCCCCATCAATTCCTTTGAGTTTCATTCTTGTGAATGTACTTCCCAGCCATGATACTTAGCACATTAATTGCAACACTATACAATTCGATGTGCACAACACTTAGTATCCATTGTTTACCGCTAGGACTACTAGGGTCTCTAATCCGATTTGCTCCCCTAAATTTCATCTCTAAGTGTCAATTGTGGCCCAACATCCACCATTGACCGTTTCTTGAACCTCTTAGTGGATGAGATCATACAATCAGATGTATCTTTCTTCGTTGAGCTGATTTTGTTGCTTTGTCAACACAATGTTTAATCTGTTCTTGTTGTTGTCTAATTGACCTAGTCAGTTCGGGTTCCATCATTGGATGGGCTATCCTTTCATACGCCATGGGGACAACAACCCCCTTGGCACATTTCAAGCAAGTCATTCCACCTCTTGATCTGGAAATAGGCCCCCATAGAAGTAGCGGTGCATGAATCATTTGATAGGGCCTTGATGTTGGGAAGCTTTTGGATCGCCATCAACTCCCCACCACAGCCACCCCTAGATATCTTATCTATGCGGTCACCCTATCTATATATGGGTGTGCCCCACACCTATAGATGGAGGTGGTCTTAAGCTCAACATAAAGAATTTCTATATCTAGGGGGCGTAACAGCATAGCGAGAGGGGAGGGTCCTTGGCAATCTGTTCTCTATTTTAGGGTTCCCCACCTCTCATAAAGATATATAGGATCCCTATATATCTATATGGTGCTAGCTATGCTCCCTCCCTATCTAGATATATGGCCTAAGATTAGCTCGACTAATAGTTAGATGGCATATAGAAATCTAGATCTAGATTTTTTCTCTTGCACTCATCCCCAAATCCTAACTCTTTCGTCCTCTGCCCCAGTTCCATTTCTTGGCCCCTATATAGACTATATACAACTACTCAGATCAGATGATGACTTATTCATAGGAAAGCAAACGCAGTTTCTGCTACAAGATTTTGGTATGAAGCAACATTTCACAGATTATTTTATTCTACTTTATACGATCTTTAGAGCGTGAAAGAAAACGTTTTTACTCGGCACTTTTAATGCCAGGTTCCAGAACCTCTTAACGTGAACGCATTCCCAGCAACAACAAAATTTTATATGCTCATATTTAGTATACTTGATATCATATAGATACCATTTCCTTTAGCTTGGTCTACAAGGGATCAAGGTAAAAGACCAAGTGACACCTTTTGATCTTTTATACTTGCATGCCCATTGTAAAAGTGATATTAATAGCTTCATTGTTTTGATCTACAAATTGACTCATGTGGTGTACAAGATGCCTTTAGGATGCCCACACCAACACCTCACCAATGAAGAGATATAATAATAGTTAAGGGAGATCGATGTTTTGAAAATGGATATTTATCTACATGGTTTTGGGTCAGAAAAGGTCCCTTGTTATCAATTGACCTTCATCTTGGATCATTTGTTTCCTCTAGAGTTTGGAAGACAAGCAAGTATAATTATTAATGGGTATTGAATGAAAAAAAGGTTAAGTCCTTGTCCAGTTCCGTATTTCCATCAAGGGACACCCTATTAAACATAGGTACACATATCTCACGCTCTCCTCACATGGCTATTTGTATTGATACCTGTAACCATATTTTAAGCCAAAGGAAGGCTTTGCATGGAGATGCATGCAAATAAAATAATAAATATGGAGCTGTTGTTCTATTCCTAGAGCTGGCGCCATGGAGAGATAAAATGCATGAAGGTGCATGGAATAAATTAATTGATATAGAGCTGCAGTCCTATCTTTGGTGCCATGGATAAGGGTGGAAAATAATCTATTAATTCCTATTTCAGGCAAAAGTATAAAGATGCAATTAAATAGATAAAAATAGAAGGCCTTGCATAAGTCAAACTGTGGTTGACTGAGGTGATAAGTTTGGAGGAAAAGGCTAAAAATAAAAAGTCAAACTGCTGTCCCAACCAAGAATAGAATTGAAATTTTTATAAATAAAAGACTGCTGTTCTATCTTTGGTGCCAAGGATTACAAGGGAGTAATTAACTAAAAATAGAACTGCTGTTAGAAGTTGGTGCCAAGGACAGAAATAGAAGGAATTTTTTATAAATAGAAGTGAATTGCTGTCCCATGCGCCAAGGTTGGATGAGGATAAATAAAATAAACAAAAAGCATGCAGCAGTCTGTTCCTAAGGTTGGCGCCAAAGGGTAGAGGAAAATAAATAAATTAAAAACAGCAGTGTATTTATTGCATGCAACAGTCTATTCTTAGGTTGGGAGCAGCCTATATTAGCCGATTTTGATTGTAAAAAAGATATACTTGGATGTCTGATTTGCTTTGGCATCTTCGGCCTTTGTACTTGCACCTCTGAATAAAATAAAGCTTCGTTTTGCCCTCTCATACTGTTGTTTACAGATTTTTCATTGTGTTGCATATGATATTGTGTTTGCCTTAGTGTGGAATTCAGTCCCTCTACCACTGTCATTTTTTCTAAACCCTTGAATTTACTATGCAAATAGTCTAGAGTTGTGCAGGTGTGTGGATCTTCAAATTCTCTGTGTGCAGAGTGACATGCAAGTATCAAACTTTTGGTATATCACACTTATTTCCCATTTTCCTCATTCCTTTTCCCTTTTCCTTGTCAAAGTTTTCGTTTTTTAGGTGATTCACAAGGGAACCAACCCTCTTGGGAGGTTCACCACAGACATAGGTTACCCACAACTTTGAGGTGTTTCAATTTTGTCAACAAGAGAGAGGGTACACACACCATTCTCTATCAGGGTGCAACTTCTGGGTGACAACAATACCTTAACCACACTTGGTTGGGGTTTTACTGCTTTGGGTTTGCCCCTCGATTATTTCAGTGCTTTTGTTCTTTTTGTTTAGTTAGTCTTTGATCCTAGGGTCCTTTTCTCCTATCACTTTCTACTATAATTGAATGTATTCTTGAGTGCCATTGACCTACCTTTGGTCATTTGTGGTTATTAATATAATAATTTTCTTTCTTTCTGCATATCAGTTCCTAAATATAAATGCTCAAAGCGGTTGCCTTGAGGGTATGATGAACACTGATTATTAGAGCCCATTTGAGACATGGGAATGTAACAAACCTTGAGGAAGAGAAAGAAGTATTTAGAGTTTTGATAAAGTACATAGAGTGAGAGGAAATGTTCTCAATGCACCTATCGGATTCAATCCTTACTTTTGGCGGGGATGAACTTTCATCCGGATTATAACAAAAAACTTTACAATTAACCGGGGAAGAAGAAGAAAAATTAATATGAACATCTGAACTTGCACTAGGCAAAATTTTAGCTGAAAATGCATCGCTGGAAGACGTAGAAAAAGTCTATAGTCTCAAGCCTGGACCCCTTTTAAGAACTTATGACCCTATTTGAGCTATTAATTGCTCTTAAGTCCCTCCCAAAAAGGTTTCAAACAAAAGAGGCATTGCAAAAAGCATCAGTATATGGTGGCAGATCTATTATAAGTCTTGAACTGCCCCTTCTAGAGATTGAAAGAGCAGGTTAAGGTCCTGTGTTCAAGTTGCTGTTCGGATTTGGCCAACAGAAAATTTGGAAAATAAATCACTAATGGAAAAATATGCCATGAAATTCAGGATCAAGTTCGATTTAAAAATTATAGATATAAAATATTTTAAATTTCTAAACAAAAAATAGTCAGTATCATTCTTTTTTTGGTAAGATGGTAAAAATTTTACTAACAAAAAAAGGGGACTAACCCCTCCAATACAACAAATGCAGCAGAAAAAAAGTGCGAACTAGTATTTGATAGAGGGAAGGACTCCTGAACACTTAATGAACTATACGGGTCTCAGTCTCTGGCCATGTTAAAAATTAGTATCGCACACTAACTAAGACATGGAGACATTCATTACCCTAGTTATTGCCATCCCCATAGAAATTATTGTAAGCAGTTTCCTGGGCAACTTTCATGTGTTCACTTGGCTTGCGGACAGAGGTTTAAAGGTTTCCACCCTAAAGTTCTCAACCATTTTGTGTAAAACATGGTTTTTGGTGAGCAGCCCATTGATCTTTGTTTCTAAATCATGATAAGAGAGAAGAAGCTATTCCTCTCTAGAGTTGATTGCCTAAACTTCATTGTCGAGACAGATCTCCTTCTGAATGGCTTTCTCGCTTGTACCTTGTGCTTGGGGATTGTTGGTTATGTGCAATCCCAAAAAGCATTTCGATTTTTTATGCATTGGTGGGTCCATACCTTCCAAATGATTATTGAGATTAAAATCTGAGATCCTTTGGATGCTTTGGCTTGCCTAGAATCCTCACCATTTGAAATCTTTCATGAATGAGATATGTCATACACGTTCTTACCCAACTTATTTTCATGTTTGCAATTGACAAGATCAATCACTGGGGGCACAACGGTGTTAATTCTGTCAGCACTAATGTTGCTCTCCTGATTATATGAATATTATGTATTTGAAAGTTCAAAATATTATTGTGATTGTCTATTTAGCTGGCTCAAATGTTTTGTAATTTAGGCAAAAAATGCAATTGATAATTTCGATGGTTCTACTCATTGCAAATAGACATCTAATTTAGACAATTTTTTTGTGTTGGACCCAGACAACTAATTGATAGCTTATTGCATTTGTCTATTTTTCCCATGCACGCCAACTACTGTATTCTTCTTGAACACTCATGAGACCTTTTAATCCTTGTAGATTCTGTGTCTTGTTACATAACCAGTATATTTTTCAAAACGATACCAGATTTATGGCATGAACATGCTTTCCATCTTCTTTTATTCATTGAATACCATATATCAAATAACTTAATGATAAATCTTTTTCATCCCGCTGAATAATTTTATGTTTTGTTTCTATATCACATTGCTGGCAGGAAGGGGAGTAAAAGGACTGAAGAGTGAAGGTATTGAGGTGAGAGTTCTAGATAAAACAAGGCCATAGAATGGCTAATCCTGCCGAAGCAATTGTGTTGTAGTGAAATCATTGAATTGATGTTGAGATGAGTATTATTTTCAAGTTTGCACTGTTTAGAAGTTATTGCATTGTAATTAAACAATTGAATTGATGTTGAACCGGGTTTTATTTTCAATTTTACACTGTTAAGCAACAATTATAAATGCTCAATACTCGAGCATAAATTGAAAAAAAGTGTTATTGTTTTCTATTCAATATTCTCATACAACAGCATAATCTTGAAATAAGCACTTAGAAGAGAAAATGAACACCCCTGAAATCATTAGTATGAAGCACAAAAAGAAGAGGTTGTAGAAGGCAACACCTTTATGACAATAAAGACAAGTCCCTGAAGACAATACATGTGCAAAGAGAAGATTTGGTATTGCTTAAATTCTAAATTTAAAGTGGCTTAATGCAAATGGAAGAATAGTATAATTGTATATTTTGTAGCGTATGCACTTTATCTTTGTTGTAAATTAAATATGCACATGTTGATTGCCACAACACCTTTGTTTGGAAATATGCCACGAATATGGAAAGTTGAAACTACTGACATATGCATCTGAAATATAAAATGTATTCTTGAAACTGCAGTAGTTAGCATGTGTTAATTGCAAATAACTTTTAAACTATACATGATGACATCTAAATCATATAAAATATTGTACATCTTTATCTTGAGCTTCCAACAAATAACATTAAGGACGAAATGCAAATGGTAATGTTAATGCAAATGGAAGAATAGTATAATTGTATATTTTGTAGCTTATGCACTTTATCTTTGTCGTAAATTAAATATGCACATGTCGATTACCACAACACCTTTGTTTGGAAATATGCCACGAATATGAAAAGTTGAAACTACTGACATATGCATCTGAAACATAAAATGCATTTTTGAAACTGTAGTAGTTAGCATGTGTTAATTGCAAATAACTTTTAAACTGTACGTGATGAGTCATGACATCTAAATCATATAAAATATTGTAGATCTTTATCTTGAGCTTCCAACAAATAACGTTGAGGACGAAATGCAAATGGTAATGTTAATAGAATAAAAGTTTGCACTAAATTCATGGTCTTGCTAGGATCCACAAAAACAAATATAGATTTGAATAATAGAGTAGCATTGTTGAATATGAAAGTAATTTCAGTTTTATATACAAATAACTAATGGTCGCATTTTAGAGTTCAATCATGGGCAAAATTTGCTAGGAGGAAAACAATAGTGAAATCAAGTCTGAGTCTAGAACTGGACACAAGCATCAAGTAGGTCGATGTGGAAAGACTACATGATATTCTTGTAAATTATATCATGCATAAGTAAATCGAAATATTTACTTAAGATTTGTATCCCCCTAACATGGAATTGTGAGAGAAGGGAAAAATAAAACTAATTTAAGCATGAAAATTAAATATAAAAAATGCAAATCAAAATAATTTGGCATGTCAATCTTATAAGAAAAGTATCCTTGATTAATAATGAATAATTTTATTTGTAAAAACCATCCGATAACTCAAAATTTTGGTTCTTAACATGGTAGAGACACGAATGGAATTTGAAATTGGAGTTGCGGGCATATGTGTGCTTGTGAATGGATGAAGGCATTCAAGCCAACTACAAGCAAAGGAGATAAACCAAGTTACAAACATCTAAACTTTAATAGTATTTTCTAGCTAACAATGTCTGTTGTTTATCTAGAAACCTTTCAAACATGTCCTGCGGCAACCATAGATACAAAATTTATAAATTTGCCAAATTGATCGGAATTTTTTTCTTTAGTAAACCTTATGTAAAAAAATTGTTAATTGCCAAATTGGCAAGAGTAGAACGGAACAGGACATCAGGATGGGATGGAATCATGCGGGCCGCCAGCTGAAACGGGAATTTCATAAAGAGAAAATAATTTGGAATTTTATGTGCTGGGAGTGTGTATTTCGGGAGTCGTTGTGTAAAGAGATAAAATAATGAATATTGAAATGCTATTGACTTGAATAATACAATGGTGGCGAGAAAATCTGACGAACGACATTGTTGTCACCAAACGAAACGTTTTGTTGCCGCAAGGCGCAATTCAATTACAGATGCAATTCAGTTACACAGATGTCATGATCACATGATTACTTTGGGTAAACAACAATGATTGTGATGAATTTTAATTCATCTTTCCAAACATATTTGGGTCTCTTACCCACTGGACTCGAATTCCTCTCCAGACATTGTTGGCACCACTTCACGTGTTTCCACTCTATCTCAAACCCACCACACTCTTCATTTGTTTCTCTCACTTTAATTGCATTTGGAAAATACGATGGAATATTGAGTGAGTCTCTCTAATCCATGCTATAAAGCCCTGCATATCAATTAAAAGATATCAGTCACCATTGGTTTTTCAATATTTCAATTATATATATTCTAACACATATAGGAAAAAGTGTTGGGAAGAAAAATGCATGCATGTGTGACAGCATATCCCGGTGCATCTTCAAAGTCTTGACTGCAGAACTCACTCCCCACTAGTACTTGTTGAGCAGGGGGTAAAGAATCTAGACTCCACATTAAAAAAAAGAAATGACACATCACCACCTACGCCGCTGCCATATAGATGTGGGTGGCGGAGGGGGCGGGGGGGAGGGGGTCGAGCCCTCCCCAACTCTGTACCTCATGAAAGTAGTTTAATCCTTTTGATATTGCTTGCAGTATATATCTACAATATCATGCCTATTTCCGTTGATCCATTCAAGGGTGAATCCTTATTTAGAAAATCCTGACGAACCTACAATAACAATCATAATCATCACTTTTCCCAAAAGAAGAAATAATCAGAAAACCCATAAAACATTGTAAACAGAAAATTCTCATTATTTCATAACATCTACTACACCTGAAATGACATGCACCCACATGATTTTTTTTATAAGTAATCAGTGGGTACCTCTGAAATCCAATGAATGGCCATTATAAAGAAGCACTGAATACTTGAGCTGGAAAAAACACATTGTAGAAGGATCCAGGCTACCTTTAACACCACCACTTGCACAAAAACCCAAACACTTGAGCTTCATTTCCTATACCTGCACTTAATGTGAAAGAGAAGCCCTTAAACAGGCCAATAGACAAAAAGAGTTAAACGAAAACTTCATAGACTTTTCCAGTATCCTCTCAGCTACAGAATAGTATCTTTTAAAACATAGTATAAACAACCGTCAACCAAATTTTCCAGTTCACGGGATTGGAAACAAATCGCGACCTTTCTAGATGCATGTTACTTAATGATATGACTTGATTAGCAGCATTAAATGTGAGGCATGAGCTGGACATCTCAGATTGAATGTTAGCATGTGGATTACTTAATGCAGGCAGTGGGGATCATTTATGGAGTGTCATTGTTTGCAATGTTAAAAGTATAGTAAAATAAAAAATACTATCGAGTGTCATTTTTAGATTGGTTAAGAGGGAAAATACATATTTTTGTTAATAAAAAAATATTATACCGTTATAAAAATATTTCAGCGAATCACAAATTTGGATTAATCTTTTTTGAAAAATCAAATAAATAGTTATGTTTAGAAAATTATATACCACACTTTGCAAATGCCACATGGAGATCAGTGATTGACCTGTGAGGTTTAAATAAATTGTTTTGGGTGATAGCTATATATCTGCCTTAGGCAGGATAATAAGACATTTAGCTGTTTGAAAGGCTTGGTTATGGGAAATGTCCAATTTGTGTAAGCAAAGATTATATTGGCAGCTCAGTCGGAAATTCTAACTTGAACAGGATCCTGTAGCAGCTGTTGTTATTATGGCTTGCAACCGTCCTGACTACTTAGAAAGAACAGTGCAGTCCATTCTAAAGTAAGGAATGATCATACCTTCTGTTTCTTGTACGACTCGATTAAAAGAACACCTGTCATGAATAATTGTTTTTGTTAATAGGATTATGCTTGTTAGATTTCATTTTTGTTTCTTTGTTATCAATGAAAGCCACTATGCCCTTTTGAGATCACTGAAATTAGTTTTTCATGTTTCAGATATCATGGACCCATGGCTAAAAGGTTTCCTCTTTTCATATCACAGGTATTTAGTGGTATCTACATACTAAGTTCATAGTTTTGTGCTCATCTGTTGTAGTCGTCTTTTTTATTATTTCTTTTTCTTTTTCACAGTTTTCTTATGTTGATATAAAAGTGGTTGTATTTTATGATTGGAATTTAATCCACTGCGACGAAAATTACTTTGCTATCTTGTATTTTATGATTGGTATTTAATCCACTGCTAAGAAAATTACTCCGGTATCTCTTATTGCTGATTTCAATTCAGGATGGCCCAGATCGTTCAGTGAGAAGCAAAGCTTTGAGTTATACTGAGTTTAAATATATGCAGGTACATTCCAGACACTGTCAAGTTTGACATTCTACATAGTGACATAAATGATAGAATCTGTACTTCTGTCCAAAAACATTTTTGTGCAAAGCTTCAATTCTACATTTTCTGGATGTCAGGAAGGATGAACACTTTTCTCCGTTAGTCAATAGTTAGCTTCACAGAGGCATAAGTTTTACAGCTTTTGTATCCCCCAAATTCATGAGTAAATTTTTTATTAATGGATGGTAAACGTGATCAGGATAAGCTTGAATTTTAACATCATTGAAGTTTTATTTAGTTTTGTGTGGTTGGCTTCCCCTAAGTATGAAACAGTACTTTGAGCAGGCATATAGTTTATTTTGTTGATATTTCTGTTTTTTATTTATGCTACACCATCAGTCTTCATGAGGTCTATCTTAGTGCTAGATATGATTTTACATGAAAGAAGCTGAAATACATGGACATCTTGGAATGCATGAAACAAGCTGAAAATTATTTAGTGTTATGATCTGAGATAACAAACTTCCAATAAGCAAAGACATCGTCACATGCATAGCAAAGCTATTGTCAATGAAGAGAGTCCGAACACATCAATGGGGATGGATATGTAGACTGTCATATTCGTATCATCATGGTTATCGACATTATTAAATAATTTAGTAGCCTGTGAGTTATCCTTAGGTAGTTTTGTAATGACTTGTTGGTTATGTTCAGAGGTTGACGGTTGTGTCAACTGTCAACCTAAATCACCAGGTTCGAGTTCGAGTTCATGTTTGACAAGGATAAAATTCGGTTCAAGTTCGACCAATAGAAAAAGTTCGAAAAAAAAATTCGCCATTAAGTTCGACAAATAGAAAAACATAAAAACATATGAAATTACGTCAAACCACAATCTTAAACATGTAATATTAAGTTTTTAGACTTCATACTAACCATGTCATAGCCTTAAAGGCTACTTGTTACATCAAAATGTTCCATATCATCAAAAAGTGAACATACTCTATAGCCTTATAGGCTGCTTACATCAAAATGTTCCATAGCATCAAAGAACGGACATACTCTATAGCCTTATAGGCTGCTTACATCAAAAAGTTCCATATCATAAAAGAGTGAACATACTTTATAGCCTTATAAGCTACTTGCTACATCAAAAAGTTCCATATCATCAAGAGCACTTGGCTCATCAACATCATCATCATCACTAGATTCATTACAAAGGAAGTCAAGATCATTTGCATCATCCAAGTCTTCTGCAACAGGTTGCGATTGTGAAGAAGATTCTTTGTCCATATTTTTCATGCACATTTGTAAATTGCTGCCAACATAAACAAGATCTCCTAATATTCCCGACAATACCCTATTTCTTTTCTTAGATTGGATGTGATCAAAACAACTCCAATTCCTTTCACATGCTGATGCACTTGCTCTTTGACTCAAAATTCAAAGAGCAAAGCGTTGTAGTTCTTTTGCACTTGATCTATAATCTTTCCACCATTTGTATCCTTAAAGAAGCGGCCTATCATCCTTGGCTCCTCGTGTTGAAAATACCCCTTCTTTTGTCCTAAATGCTCTTGTTTGGTGCCTAATTATCCTTGCAAGTTCAAGATGTGGAACAAATTTGTCAGTGGCTTCATAAAGCCCACCCATGACTTCAGAATCACTCTCTATCTATATGAAAGAGCCTAGGCTCTAGATAACAAGCTGCTGAATGTAAGGGTGTGTGCATCATTTTCCATCTTACATCAATAACATCCCATATTTCTTTGTAATCTGCCTCCACATCATTGAATGCCTTTTGAATGGTTTTCTTACAATGGTCCATAGCCTTATAAACCATGCCAAGACAAGGAGTGTCACCATCAAGTATGTGAAGCACATCCATGATAGGTTCACAAACTTTTAGAACTTTGTTTGTACTTTCTCAAAAATTGTATTTTTAGAATAATTTGTTTTGCATGCTTTCCCTTAGAGCTTGTTGAAAGGGTAGATCTTTCCCACTCATTGCAACAAATCACTGACCTTATTACAGCTTTTTCTTCAACTACTCTTTTTAAAGTGATATAAAAAGAGGCAAACCTTGTATCACAAGGCCTCAATAACTCCTTAGATGCATGCTATCTATTAATTCTCAATGTAAGGCGGTGATTCCTTTTGAAGTTTGCAGTTGTCCTCCCCTTTGAATTGCTTCATGAACCCATGGAAATTTGACCAAGTCCTGAAGTAGCAAATTCAGGCAATGAGCTGCACAAGAGCTCCAATAGATTAGAGGATACTTGTCCATTATCATTTTTCCAGCGCCTACACAATTAGTGGCATTATCAGTGACAACTTGAACTACATTTTCCTCACCCACTTCTTGAATTGCTTCATCCAATATTTTGAAAATAAACTCTGAAGTCTTCTTGTGGTTCATGGTGTCAACCACTTTCAGAAAAGATATTCCTTGGGAGCAATACACCAAGACATTAATTAAGGGTCTTTGACATATGTCAGACCAACCATCACTCAATATACTGCAACCTGTTATACTCCAAGAGGCCTTGACACCTGCCATATTTCCAGTCACCCTCTTTTTTGACCTTACCAAAAGAGTAGTCCTAAGCCTCTCTGCACTAGGTGGAGTGTATCCTTTTCCAAATTCAGATATTTTTTTAATTGCATTTTTAAAATAAGGACTCCTTTCCACATTGAATGGAATGACACTTGAATAAAACAAATATGCTAATGAATCATCTACATCTTGCTTTTGTACTAGTTTCCAAATGCCAAGAAGTGTTCCACTACCACATGTGTTTGATTGCATATATGATGATGACACACTTGTAGAAAAGCCCTTTGATGTGTTTCTGGAAATAGCTTCTTCGATTCTTTGTTTTTTTTTGTATTGCTATGTGTTTTTCCAGCAAGTGATTGTTGCTCATCTCTCTCCAATCTGGCTGTGATTTCTGGCGTGACATTTGGACAAGCTTTAACATCCCCACCTGGCTCACTTGTTCTTCCAAGAAGATGGTCCACTGCCCTAGTTAAACTGCCAATAAAAACTTTGTTGTACAAGTTACATTTGATTTCATTTCCGTTCCATGTGTGTGATGTGCTTCCATCCCTCAGCTTTCGATCTTTTGAGGAGCCACAAAATCACCTGCAAAAATAATACCACAAGATTAACCGCACACTTAAAACGAAAATAAAGATACAATATGTGATTAAAAATTTAAGAAATTAACAATAAAAGTCATTTTTTAGTATAATTAAATATATTTTATTTATTAAAAATAAAAGTAAGCAAAAACAAATAACAAAAAAATATTGAATAAATAGAAATTATATTAATATATCTTAAAAAAATAAATTTAAACCAATTAAAATGATTAAAAATATATTATAGAAGTTAAATTTTAAAAACGTCTTATAAAATATTTACAACATTAAAAATTTAATTTTAAGAATAAAAAATTGAATAACAAATTAAAAAAGAACATTATAAAGAAATTTTAAACATGATTAAAAAATTTCTATTAAAAAAAAATTTAACGAAAAAATTATCTCTAAAGTTTAAAACAAATAAAATAAGAAAAAATAAAAAATATATAAAAATTGGTCCAAACTTTTAAGAAAAAAAAGAAAAGAAAAAAGAAATATTATAAAGTAAAAAATGAAAAAACCCAAAGTTAAAATGTGGAAGCTAAAGCATTATGAATTATTAAATAAATATAAATTATATTGATAAATTAATAAATTTACACCAATTAAAATGATTAAAAATATATTATAAAAAGTTAAATTTCAAAAACGTCCTATAAAATATTAAACTTTTAAATATATATATATATATATATATATATATATATATATATATATATATATATATATACAACATTAAAAAATTAATTTAAAAAAAAAAATTAAATAACGAATTAAGAAAAGAATATTACAAAGAAATTAAAACAAAATTAACCCTAAAGTTCAAAACAAGTAAAATAAAAAGAACCAAAAATATATAAAATTTGGTTGTAACATTTTAAAAAATAATTAAAAAATAAAGAAGAAAAAAGAAAACATTATAAACTATAAAGCAAAAATAAAAGAAAACCTAAAATTAAAAGCGGAAGTTAAAGTTATAAAGTATTATAGACCATAGTGCAAATAAAAAATAAAAAATAAAATAAAACCTAAATGATAAATCTAACATTGAATTAACGTAAAGTTTGAAGTTTTAAAACATTCCACATACCCGGAGCTTCGCAAGACTTTGAAGTTGAATATCTATGGCGGGCACTGCTCTTCCCTCCCATGGTTTGGCTTGAACTAAGACTGGACTGCTTTGCCCACGATTTGGTTGCTCTGCCACTACCCACAATTTGGTTGCTCGAACTCCCTGTGAGGATGGACAGGCTGTTGTTGTTATGCGCACATTTTTGGGCGTTGTGGCTCGAACTCCTTAGGTGTGACGTTGCTGCTGCTACAGAAGGCCACCAATGTTCACCTTGCTGCAAATGCAAACTCTGTTGCCCAGAATGATGCTGTTGCAAATGGCGGCGAATGAAAAACACTAAAAAAATTCATCACATCTTTGCCCAGAAGAAGAGAAAATCGTTGATATGTTTAGAGAGCCAAACTAGGGTTTATAAAGACGAGTTTGGGCTCTTTCCCGTGTTCTTTTTCCTGCCCATGCTGTCCTGCTTTTTTTTTGGCATTTTTCCCAAAACAAACTGCACGAATTTCAACGAATTTTTTGGGTATGTGGAAAGTTCGACGATATTTCATATTTTTAGCAAAAAGTTTGGCGAACCTGGTCACTTAAACCATGAGTCATTTGTCTATAAGTAGAAGGATACACTTCAGGGAAAAAGGCGCTGGTATCGGGTCCTCCTTGTACTGTGCGAATTGTCTTGAGATTCATCTGCTATGAATACAAGCTGTTATTGTTCGTATGCTTTGCTCTCCCGTGGTTTGTTATGCAATTAATATACTAGTACACTGTTATCGATGGTTTACTATCTCAATAGACATTATCATTACTACATGCTAGCACCGTTGCCATTATGAACTTCGGGACAAGTGAGATTCGGTTCAAAGAAAAGCATGATGTGGCGCCCCATCATCTTATAAGATCTATATGTTAATCAAATTGTGAAACATGACAAAAGATATTACAATGGCACAAAGAGTTCACAAAGAAGAAGACTAGCGTGTATGACCAATAATCTATACTATTGACTCCAAACAAAAGCGAGAGAGTGACATAGTTAGGGAGGGGACCAAGAAGTTAAATGGTCTACTCGAGTCTTGGAACACTACTAGAGAAGATAAAGGCTTCGACCAACAACCAATTATAAAAACCATGAATTCAGAAATTGCCAAAACTCGGCGATAAATTACAATATAGACAGCAAGCGATAACACTTTGGCAAAAATGATAAGTTTTATGGGCGATTAATCATTGATTTTTGGCGAGTAATTTTGTCATAACTCGTCGAAAATTGTTGACTAAAGCGCCAAAAATCACTTGTGGTAAGTGTTATCCAAAACCAGCTCCAGACAATTTTTAGTGGTTTGACAAGTCATGGTGATGTCATGGATTAGTGGAATTTCAAAATTTACAAGTATGGGAAAATTTGAGTGTTTTGGGCATTGTCCTCCATCTTGCTAAGTCTCACTATTAGGGAGCTGGTCAAATTTTGGCAAAATTGGGTCAGAGCTGGGCAATAAGGGCAAAAATCGACCTTTGGAGGAACAAGAGGAACTGTTCTTGAGTTCCTCTGGTTCCCCGCTTTGCCGCCTTAACCGAATTCTTCATTTAAATCTGCAAGATTGGTTGATTTGGGAACTGTTGGAACAGTTCCATGGTTTCGTGTGTTCTCCGCATTTCCACCTTACTTGACTCCTTAGCATAAAACAAAACACAATTGGCTAAGTTGGCGTTTGGAGGCACCTTTGGAATAGTTCTCGAGTTCTCATTGTTACCCGCAGGCCTGCAAACACCAAAAGCAAAGAAATGGGCAGAGTCGGTTAATTCGGCCGACAATGGAACTGTGGGAGTAGTTCCACCGTTCCTTTGGTGCCTTGCTTCTTTGCCATCTCCGCAAGCATCGATAAAGTCAGTGTTTGAGGGAACAAAGGGAACTGTCCCCTCGTTCTGTGAGTTCCCGGCTTAGCTGATTCGACTGCTTGAAGGGCAGTTAAGTCGGCTTTTTAAGGCCCACTTGGAATAGTTCTTCTGTTCCGTCCGTTCCCCAATTCATCGACATGCCAGACAAACAACCTAGAAACGTTCCTAGCGAGCCATTTTTGGATGTTTTCTTCCACCAAGCTGCTATTAAGAGCATGCAAAGGCTAAAATTGGTAGGATCATGCAACCAAGACTCCATTTTTATCATGTAAAGGCTAAGACGAGCAGGTTTTCATGCAAGAAAAGCTTTCAAATCATGCACAAACCATTAAAAATAGCACAAATATGCAAGGGGACACCAATTCTATTTCTGGGCATGCAACTTCATCCATAAGCGTGGGCTTTGCTATTTTGAGAGTGAATTGCTCTTTCCATGCACAAATCCGCATGTTTCAAGCAAGATCAACTATTTTTGGAGCAAAGGGGCAACTTGAACATGTAACACTCTCACGCTTTTCTATTTTCAACTGACCATACTTGCATGTCTGTGCTTTCCCCCTTCTTTTCTTCTTCATTCTCTATAAACTTCCATGGAATTCATTGTAAAATATATCTTTGCATTTTCTATTCATTATCCTGGAGTAATTTAGTGTTCTGAGTGGAAGAGCAGGGGTCACGAGTGCTCTTTTGTATTGGTTTCACTTCTTGGATAAATAATGGAGCTATTTCTGCCTTCTTGCAACCTACTTATTTTGCAGTATCGTGTCTTTAAGCTTATTTATCTTGTGATATCATTTTATCCCTGATTTGCAGTCTAATTTCCATTCCCTTATGCAGTTGTATGTTAATTTGTAGGTCTTAGATTATGTTTAACCAAGTTTTAGCAGGATTCAGTTATATAATTCATCAAATTGCCCTTCCGGAGCCATTTGTTGTCCTTTATTTTGTCATAGCTTCAAACTCTTCTTTGAAACACTTTTCCATTGACATATCCATTTGTAAGTTAAATATGGTGTGCATGGTTCATGTAGTCCATCTGTGTGGTTCAGACAAGTCTTAAGATCCTCAAACTTTCTACTGTATCACCATCTTTTCAGTTTTTCCCTTAATTCCTTCTCCTTTTTCCTTGTTGATTAAGTAAAGTAGAGTAGTCTTAGGAGTACAATTAGTCTTAGGTGTTACACTAGGGGAGCCGGCCCTCTCTAGTGACTCACTCCAACATACGGGTCACCCACAACCTAAGAGTGTTTCCATTTTGTTAGTTGGAAGGAGAGATTCCACACCAGTCTCCAAAGGGTCCATTCCTCTGTGACAACATTAAGTATAAATTGCACAAATAAAAAAAAGCTCATTTTCCTACTATTTTTCTTACTGCGATTTTTCTCTGCGAATGGTGTGACTGCCCGCCAGGGTTTCAATTTGTCATCATTACACAGTCCTCTGCTAAGTTTGTGTGCGATTTTTGATGGTCAAACTTCAATGAGTCAATATATACTTTTCCATATTTATACTTTTCATTGTTCAAACTTTCCAGATCAAGCCTCATCTTCAAGCCTTCAAGGAATATAGTGGCAGAACCTACAAGAGTAATATGTTAGAAAACCACAAGTATATAAATTTATTTTCAGTGTCACGAATCATTATCTATTTTTGAAGGTTGCTAGATCTCATTTTGGTAATGGTTCTACTTCTCAAAAGACTATAATCTCTCAAAGATTCAAAGTTCAACATCAAATGATGACAAGTTGAAACCCAAGTAGGCTAATCGATTGTTAAACTGTTCTAAGTGTCACTGTTGATAAATTCAAGCTTCCAACAAACTTAAGATTACATTTACATTCTTAGCCACTTGGTTGGAAATTCGAAATACAATAATGGGTAATCTATTTTAATTTAGTAATTTACTTTGGCACTCACACTTGTACAACACAAATGTGAGTGCTAAGGTGAATACTGAAAAGATTATTCATTACAGTGTAATTGTAAATACTAAATACTAAATAATAAATCATAAATACATCCCATTCATGATAATATGATATATCTCTGTTGTAACTTATAAGAGTTTCTAAAATCTATAATGTATGACCCATAGACCGCTATTCTTGGAATACTGCTCTAAGGGTTTAGGCAGAATTGGTGGGTCCTTGCCACTTGCATTAAATATTGGGTAGAAATTGCCATAGCCCTTTCCGAAGGATGGAACTGTTAAGCCTTTCAACTAGTTTGGGTTGTAGGGTGTTGTAGGAGAATCACGCTAAAGGTTCCACGTAGCCTGAATCGAATGACAAGTTGAGTGGAGTAGCACGAGCATGGGACCTAATGATGTAGAAGATAGTGTACAAATCTATGCCGAAGGTCACTGTTTTGAGTGTCACTGTTGATAAATTCAAACTTCCAACGAACTTAGGATTACATTTGCATTCTTACCCACTTGGTTGGAAATTCAAAATACAATAATGGGTAATCTATTTTAATTTAGTAATTTACCTTGGCACTCACGTTTGTACAGTACAAATGTGAGTGCCAAGGTGAATACAAAAAAGATAATTCATTACAGTGTAACTGTTAACAATATATACCAAATGATAAATCTTAAATCCATCCCCATTCTTGATAATATGATATATCTCTATTGTAACTTATAAGAGTTTCTAAGGTCTATAATGTATGCCTTGTAGAGCAATATTCTTGTAATACTGCTCTATGGGTCATACATTACACTTTACAAAATATACTTATGGTGTTTTGTTCATTCACTTCTCATGTCATTTAACAATGTTTTACATTTAATTTTAGTTTATTCTATGAATTTAAATGTTTACGAAAGTGGCGATAAAGTTGTCGAGTAATGCCGATAAATTGTTGAGACCTGAGTTCTGAGTCAAAATTTGGATTGTTGATTAATTTCCGAGTACGAGTTTTTGAACTATGCTAAAAACCCATCAAGCAAGGCCAAAGCATAAGAAGTCATAGCTATATTTGAAGCCGAAACCACGAAAGGGTTTAGGTGGACCACTTGCAATAAATAGTGGGTAGAGATTGCCACACCTCTTTTTGAAGAAAGGAAGCGTGGACCCTTTCAACTAGTTTGGGTTGGATGGTGTTATAGGAGAATCACACAAAGTCCCAGGTAGCCTGGATAATGTGACACATTCAGCGGACTCGCACAAATAGGGGAGCTAAGGATGTAAAAGATAGTGTACAAATCCTCACTAAAGGAAGGGTTGAGCGTAGCGACATTTTCAATAGTGTTACTGTTAAGAGTAGAGGAGTGTCTAACACAAACCTTCTTAAGGGGGAGACTTGCATTTAAAAGAACCACGCTTGAGCCGTGGTTACCCCATCAAATCCATCTCTAGAAAAGCAAAAGCTCCCAATTTTCATCAGTGATGGATTGGAGGATTTCATATGACACTACAGAATTTGCATCACCATCTGGATTGAGAATGGGCATACAAATGGACGTATGTGGATAAGATGTTTCCTAGCCGCTTTTTGGGGAATGACTATTGATTGGTATGCAAATTCACCAAGCTTGAAGAACATGGAAAACAATTAAAAAAGCCTTCAAGAAAGAATTTAAACTCTTAACGGATGACAATGAGATAGTTGCTGAAATATGTTGAAATATAGAGCATTATATAGGATATGATGCAGTTATGTAGTTGGTAACTGCTCAACCAACCATAACCAATTGTAACCACCTCTTCCATATTTAATAGCGCTGGCACACTTGTTAAAGGCGTGCATTCAGTCTTCTCTTAATTCTTTCTTCTCTTTGCATATTCTAACATTGGTATCAGAGCTAGGTTCGTAGTTCAAGGGAGAAAGAAGCCATTCACAGTCTGAGGAAGTTCTTGGCATAAGAGTACAAACAAGGAGAAGAATGTGGAGGTTGTGCAAACCTGCAGCTTCTAGTTCGTGGTAAAAACAAGAGGATAAAGACCAGTTCGTGGTCAAAATGCGAGGGCAAAGATGTTACCACAGTTCGTGGCAAAAACGACAGGCCTAAGTGAAAAACAAGGGTGCAGTTCATGGCAAAAACTGCAAGCCCAAGTGAAAAATAAGGGCATTGTTCGTGGTCTGAAACAAGGGCAAAGCCACTCAATTCCTACACAGTTCGTGGTAAATCACGAGGGCAAAGACAATTGCACTTCCAATCGTGAGCATTTCCAATGGTCCAAAATGAGGTCAAAGACGCGGACTCCAGTTTGAGGGCAACAATTTGACTATAGAGACGTGAGGCAGAAAATCACAGGCTTTAGGGCACATTTTTGGGAGTTCTTTTGCTATACAAGACTCAGAAGTCTTTATTGACGAGATTCATGTTTTGCACGGGTAGACTGTGCAAGGGCATGTGAAGGTATCCCTTTATTTGTTGCTAAAACTACATTTCTGTTACCTTGAGTTACGTGCAAGTAATAAAAAATAAAGAACTGTATTTTGATTTTCCCTATTCTGTTGCATCAACTTTCATGTTAGAAGTTAGAATACATGTTCTTTCCAGTTTTGTTGCATTTATTTGTGGGTTAATTTAAAATTGGGGTCATTAATGGTGAATATCTAAAACTTGATTTTGCTGGAGATGTAGAAATTGACGGGCCCGAATTTCAATGTGTGGAGCCACACAATTTTGGCACTTACAAAATTTCATGATTGTGATAAGATAATCAGACCTGTTGCAAACTTCGCGGATTAGGACAAACGTCATAAGGAGGCTCTATTGCTTTTAAAATTATCAGTATCAGATGATTTTATACCTAAGGTTTGAAATGCCACTATGGCTAGTGCGTTGTGGACTAGTTTGAACGATAAGTGTCAGACATCGAAGAAGAGTCGGGTGTTATATCTGAAGAATATGCTCTTTTCCATGAAGTTATAAGAAGGTGGATCACTGTCTGAGAACTTACTTCAGATGAAAGACCTCTGAGATCGACTCTCTTCCACCAACAAAAAGGTTGACGACGATGATATGGTGGCTCTGGTTTTGAACAACCTACCTTCTTCATATGAGTCAATCGTGGAGGCCCTCCATCTAATGGCTGGAAGTCAGACTCTCATGTTTGACAAGGTGAGCTCTCACCTATTGCAAAAGGAGCGGAGACAGACACATAATCATGAGTCCGGTTCTAGACAAACTGAGAGCGCCTTTGCTGCTCAATCCAAAGGAAAGGTGAAGTGTTAAGATGAAGGAACGTCCTCCCCTAAATATCAAGTGAAATGTTACTACTATCATAAACTTGCTCATATCAAAGAGTGTCTGAAGAGACAATATGCCCTTGCCAAGAACCACAAAAAGCAGAAGGGGCAAACAAATATGGCAGCAGTGGAACCTGAATCAAAAGATGAGTATTCCCTCATGGCATCATGCTCAGATGGCAGCCCTACCAGGTGTTGGTTCTTTGACTCTGGAGCATCAAGCCACTTCCTGTGTCAAAAAGACTGGTATGTCAAATTTCATGCAAATTTCAATTCTTCTGACTCAATTGTATTAGGGGACGGGAGATCTCATGCAGTAGAAGGGATAGGGGATATTCGTATCATGTTAAATGATAATGCCAAACTTATAGTAAAAAATGTTAGATATTGTCCTAACATGAACAAAAATTTGTTGTCTATATGTCAATTAACAAAAAATCCTAATATTACTATAAACGTTTTTGGAAAACAATGTATTGTGTCTGATATAAACCAAAACAAAGTTGTTGCCTTGGGTGTTGGGCATGGAGCTTTGTACAAGTTGGTTGATCTTGTCATGGTCAACTTACATGCCTTAGTTGTAGAAGGCAATACTAGTGTTTTGTGGCATGAAAGATATGATCATCTCAACCTTTAGTATCTTGCCAGACTAAGTAGAGCAAACATGGTACTTGGTTTGCCTAGTATCTAGGAAAAATAGGATATGTGTGTAGGATGTTTTGCAGGGAACCAAAGGGGAAGCCTTTTCCTAATGAAGGTGCTTGGCATGCTAAGGGGCTCCTGGACCTTGTTTATGCAGATCTTAATGAGCCATCGTGGAAGTCTCCCATTGTTCTTGGTGCACGCTATTTTCTATTACTAGTGGATGATTATTCCAAAAAAAGGTGGGTCTACTTCTTGAAAAAGAAGTTTGATTGTTTTGCCTCTTTCATGAAGTTCAAGACATTGATAGAGAACCAGGCTAATTAACAGATCAAAACTTTAAGATCCCATAATGGGGGGAGTACACTTCTTACTAGTAAGGATTACTGTGGCAAAAAAGGAATCCATCATCAATTGACAACCCCATATACCCCACAATAGAATGGGGTGGCAGAGAGGTGGAATAGAACAATCATGGAGATGGCACGATGCATGATGCATAACAAAGGAGTGCCATATAGATACTGGGGAGAAGCGGTAAACACAAATGTATATATTCTTGATCGGAGTCCATGCAAAGCTTTGTAGGAAATCACTCTTGAAAAAGCTTGGTCCAAAATCAAACCTGATTGATCAATAATTATTTGTTGGCTATAGTGATCAATCCAAAGCGTATAGGTTGATTGATACTTCCACTAATAAAGTCATTGTTGGTTGGGATGTGGACGTGAAAGAAACAAAGTCTTTCTTCGGCAGCAATCCGCAAGGGGGCTGCATTCAACAAAAGGGTAGCAATCAACAAGGAGCAATGGAAAATGTTTTGCTTTACTTACCCAGTGATGCATTTGGTTCTTCTAATACTCCTCCACGGTCTCCAGTACAACTTGTATCCTCTCCCACTAATACACTTATGTATCAAAGACGCCAACCTAAATTGGTTCCTACTCTTGAAGAGCCTTAGCCGGATCCCATGGTTTTAGTTCAATGAAGATCTAAGTGGTTTTACTCCATCTTACAGGATGTGTGGGAAGGTGAATTGTCCCATTCATATGCACTACCACGGAGAACTGGTAAGAAGGTTGATTATTTTGAGCATGCTCAGTTTTCTCTCTCTTCTACTCTTCTCAATATTCATGAGCCACGGTGATATTTTGAAGCGCAAGGCATACCCGAATGGGAAACTGCCATGTAAACAAAATACGATGCCTTGATGAAGAATAATACTTGAACGTTGGTGCCCTTGCCTCCCAAGAAGTAACCCATTGGCTGTAAATGGTTGTATAAGGTCAAGTGCAAGGCTGATAGTACTTTGGATAAATACAAGGCTTGTCTTGTTGCGAAAGACTTCTCACTACAAGAGGCGATAGACTTTGAGGATACTTTTGCTCCTACTACAAAGATGGTCACTTTTCAATTGCTGTTAAGTTTGGCTGTAAAGTATTTCAGATGGATGTCAAGAGTGCTTTCCTGAATGGAGATTTGGAGGAAGAAGTATATATGACACAGGCTGAGGGTTTTTGGGCACATGGTCGAGAACATCTAGTATGTAGACTGATTTAGTCCTTGTATGGACTTGAACAGACTCCTCGAGCCTGATATATAAAAATAGATAAACATCTATAGGATTCTGGATTCAAAAGGATTGTTTTTGATACAAATTTATGTCAAAAGTGATGGTGATGACATTGTGATTCTTATTGTGTATGTTGATCTTACCATCATAGGAAATAGGAGTGATACAAGGCTTGTCTTGTTGCAAAAGGCTTCTTGCTACATGAGGGAATAAACTACGAGGAGACTTTTGTTCCTACTGCAAAGATGGTCACTTTTCGGTTGCTTCTTTTAGTTGCTGCTTAGTTTGGTTGTAAAGTGTTTCAGATGGATGTCAAGAGTGCTTTCCTGAATGGAGATTCGGAGGAAGAAGTATATATGACAAAGGTTGAGGGTTTTCGGGCATGTGGTCATGAACATCTGGTATGCAAGTTGATTAAGTCCTTGTATGGACTTAAACAAACTCCTCGAGCCTGGTATATAAAGATAGATAAACATCTACAAGATTTTGGATTCAGAAGGAGTGTTTCTGATCTGAATCTATATGTCAAAAGTGATGGTGATGACATGGTGATTCTTATTGTGTATGTTGATGATCTTGCCATCGCAGAAAGTAGGAGTGATGCAATTCAAAAGGTAAAATCAAATTTATGTGTTGCTTTTGACATGACTGATTTACACCTCCTACATTATTGCCTTGGTGTAGAATTTGGCAACATGATCATATGATCTTTATCTCTCACGTCAAATATGCCACGAATCTGTTGCAGAAGTTTCACATGATTGAGTGTAATCCTTCTACACATATGGAGGTTGGGCTGAAATTGTCAGTCCATGATGACTCACCATTGGTCGATGAGTCACTCTATAGATAGTTGGTAGGTAGCGTGATATATCTAACAACGACATGATCGGATCTTTTTTTGCTGTCAGTTATCTTTCTCACTTTTTGTCTAAACCGAAACTCATTCATTGGGGAGTAGTAAAATGAGTTCCATAATTTGTAAAAGGAACTCTTGACTTTGGCATATTATATCAGCAAGTCCCAGATTTTTGACTGCTTGGTCATACGGAATACGATTGGGGAGGATCAGTGGATACTTGACATTCTACTATCGGGTATATATTCTCTTTTGGTTCAAGAGTTGTTTCTTGGCAGAGTAAGCTTCAGCTCACTGTAGCCATCTCTTCCACTGAAGCAAAATATAAGGCACCTGTTAGTGCTAGTTGTGAAGCTGTGTGGCTTTGTTGGATTCTTCTTGATTTTCACATTCCTCCAAAAACCCCTATCTCTCTCTCTATCTTCTGTGATAATCAAGTTGTTTTGAAAATGGTCAAGAATCCTATATAGCATGCCCACACTAAGCACGTTGAGATTCATCATCACTATATCAAACAATTGGTTGATTCTGGTGATATCTCTCTTCATTTACGCCCTTCTAAGGAGCAACCTGCTGGTATAATGACTAAACCTCTTGATCCTCTTTTGTTTGAAAAATTTCGGGACAAACTTGGTGGTTTGCTTGGGTTAGTCGTTAAAAGGGGGTGTTGAAATATAGAGCATTCTATAGCATATGATGCAATTATGTAGTTGGTAATTGCTCAACCAACCATAACCACTTGTAACCACCTCTTACATATTTAATAATGTTGGCACACTTGTTGAAGTTGTGCATTCAGTCTTCTCTTAATTCTTTCTTCTCTTTGCATATCCTAACAAAATCTATAATACCTGATAGGGTAAACACGATATATGTTCATGCCTATAGCAGAAAACTCAAGGAACTATCGGAAAATCTTGACAAAAGAACTTGCCGACGACTTGAAGAAGTGATGGTTCATTGAAGGGTCTACACCCTCATTGCGGAGGATGATGAAGATGATCCCAACCTCATCTTAGGAAGATGCATTCAACTGATCCACGAAAATTGAAAGCAAGAAAAATACATTTGTGAGGTCGTTAGGATGCGAAGAATGAGCCTAACTCCGGTGATGAGAGTAAACTTCGATCAATATGAGCTTTGAGAAATGACATGGTTCGGATGATGAAGGAACTAAAGGGGGGCACTAATAATGAAGGAAAACATCTTTTGTGTAAGAGTTGTCAAGTTACTGGGCTTTTAGTCAAAAGATTGCCCATAACATTCGTGGAATAGGAGCGGCCACGTGTTGTTCACACAAGGAGAGCCATCGACACCACCCACCTTGCCGACATGGAACTACCAATGATAGGAGTAATAGTGGTGGTAGGAGTTGGATTTCTTATGCTGCCGAAGGATGGCGAATTGTTTAGTGTTGGGAGTGCAATGAGTGGGGCGATTTGCAAGAGATAGTCCTAACCAAAAATGTACATGAATTCTCTTTTGATGGTGTGGGCTTAGGGACCATAAAGATGGCAATTGTCAAAATAAGCCAATGCTGATATGATTGGCGTTGTTGAGGGCAAGGAAGTTATTGCAATTACAAGAGCACAAGTCAAGAAATCCAATTACCTTGACCCACATATGGAGAAGGAAAGGCATTTGAAGCAAGGGTGGAAGTCGAGAGGGTCATGGTCGAAGAAGGACACAAATCAAATGAACATACAATCATAGTGATGAGAAGACTAGAGTTTGAAAAAGCTATTGCACGACATGTTTTCCGGACCACTATACTTGTGACTTTGCAAAGCATTCCAAAGTCAAGGAATACTCTCGTTGCTATCATAGAAGACATTACTTTGAACATGAAACATATAATGGTACACCTAACGTGGGGTGAAGGAGAGAGGAAAAATCATAAGAATGAATTCATAGCAGAGTTCCCCTCATCAAGGGACCCAGTGATACGATCATGTCTCTTGAGGATGAACCTAACCTGACAATTGATGGTTGTACATATGGAAGTTTTGGACATGAATTTGACAAACATTATCATCAATGGTGGTTTTGGTGTGAATGTTCTTCTAGAGGAGACTTTGAAGAGATTGGGGAAGCCAACTATGTGGTCTCTGACATTCCAATTGGTAGGAGTAGATCAATAGGGCATTAAGGTATTGGGTGTATTGATGGGTCAATAGGTAATTATTGGAACCCAACCCTTTTTGCTGAATTTTCTAGTCATTGCGTTGAAGAAGAAAGCCTATGATCCATTATTGGTTTGGGATTGGTTGTTAACAGCCAAAGCCAATTATAACTGGGAAAATAATTTGATCTCCATTGAAAATAAAGGACGAAAGTATGTCATAGATTTGAAGAATCAGGGCTTCATTAAGTAAGCATCATCTCAAACTCATCGGATCGGAATCAGAAGAAGAATGCTCGGTTGACGGGAACCGAGGTATGATGGAGTGAACAATGAAGGGCTCGTGGAGTTATAGTCATTGCTTCGAAGATGAGACAAATTCCCTCAATGATTTGTTCCATCGGCAAATAGAAGACTATAAAGCCTTCCACCCTAATTGTAATATTGTTGAGATTATGGAGATTGGTGAAAGACAAGCCTTATAGTGAGATGTCTAGAAGCAGATGTTGGTAATGCTAACTCCTTTCAAATTGTCATAGTTAGCTTGCCCATTGGAGTTTCACTATTACATCGCTAGGGATGCAACGTTTGATGGAAAGTTAGCCTGCCAATTGGAATAGGTAGCTGACATGCATTCTAATGACTCGACTTTAGTGAGCATGAACGAGGGCTCCATGAAAAAATTAAAATGGAAGAAGAGGTGCGACCTAAAGTTCGGTCAATTGTTGAAGTATGGCTAGATACGATGGATATTCTCAAAAGGGATGAACATGGGGTGGACCAGCATGTAGCTAAAGTCATGTAGAAAAGAAGTATTGACACAATAAGCAAGAGAGCTAGTGTTGAGATATAACTGGAGGCACAAAACTAAGCTGGATAAGTTCAATGTGAGTTGCAGGGAGGGACCATTTAAAATTTTAGAGGTTTTTGAGAACAAAGTAGTCAAATTGGAACACTTGGATGGGAGCTGGTCAAAGACATGGTCAATGGCTCTAAATTAAATCTTTATCAAGAAAGGCTGAAAGTATCTACATATTCAACATCAAAATTCAGTCTAAGGAAATGACTAAAGCAATGAAACATGGAAGAGGCCCACGTAAAAAGATTGACCAAGTCAATTATTAAAAACTACAAGAAAAAACCTCATACATTAAAAGGACTGAAATATTGGCTTTGCTTGACCCTCGTGTTCGATCAAATAAAAGACAGTGAACATAAAAGATAGAAGGAAAGTAAATGTGTTTGATCAAATAAAAGGCGAAACAGACAATAAAATGAAAACTAACAAGGGAAGCGGAACAGTTTAAAAGGCAGCAGCAGCTACAATTTGACATTCCCAACCAAGATATCTCCCCACATGAAATTCATCTCCTCACGTCATTTGACCACTGTCTAACTGCTTCCCATCCGTTTGACCAACTGTTTGACTTGCATAATGGCAACTGCTCAGATCGTACAATGTCTATGCCCTTGGATGCCTTGCTGCCATCGAACCACCAGCTTGATCTCCTCATGCCACCAGCCAAGCAAACAACTATGACATTGAGTGCTTCTTTCATCCACACACCTCCAAGTGCATCCTTCAATCCCCTACCGCAGTTGAAGACCTTCCTTGAAAGATAAGACCCCATTAATAGTACAAGGGCCCGCATAACAGTTGAGAGTAGTGGCAAACACATCTTTACTGGTGTATGCCCTGTTATAGCTCATTGTACATACACAAAATTTTCAAGGGTTTTCAAATGCAACATTTTTTCAAAGAAATTTGGTTGTTATGGCTTTTTGAGGGTTTTAGAAGGGTCAAATTGTGCTTGGCTTCGGGAAAGGTGCCCCTCAACTCTACCCTATATCACAACAGGGAGTGCATCAGGGATGGTGCCCTTGACCCTGTTGGGGGCTGTTGCCTCTAGACCCTACATTGCTTTTAATAGAAGAAAAAGAGGTGGTTGAGGATTGTGTCGGGCGAAACATGCCTTTTCTTGACTTCATAACCTAGTAGATGCAGACAATTCTAGTTCGACTCATAATAGGCAAGCTTCATCGTTAGAAATGTTGCAAAATTTCTAAATCAACAATAGCACCACCAAAATGTCTTCTATCTTCCCTCTTCATTCTTCATTCTACGACTTGTGTTGGAAGGGACTTTGACATGTTTAAAAGGGGGGATAATGTAGAGTGTCATGTTCATATTACCATGGTTATTGGCATAGTTATATAATTAAATAGCCGACGAGTTATGTGGTTGTATTGTCGGCCTTAGTTAGTTTTGTAATGACTCTTGTTGGTTATGTTCGGGGGTTGATGGTTGTGTCAACAGTCAGCCGTCAACCATGAGTCATTTGTCTTGTAAGTAGAAGGATACACATGGGGGAGAGGGACTGGTATCAGGTCCTCCTTGCACTGTGCAAACTGTAATTGACACTCATTTTTTGTCTATACAAGTTGCTATTGTTCAGATTCTTCTCTCCCATTGTATGTTATACAATTACTATTCTATGTATGCTGTTATTGATAGTCTACTACCTCAATAGACATTAGCATTACAACACTATATAATGTTAAATCTAAAACACAAATTCAGACCGCTTGGACCTCTGGGACTGGAGACAGACAACCATCATGGAGAGAAGCACAGGTCGACTAGAGTATTTGTAATCTAGCTCAATGCATATGAGGGAAATGTGCCACCAAATTCGCTTGCAAGGTGGAGAATTCTTTGGCTGACCTAAGATGGATAAATTCACCATTAATGTTGTGCTTAAACAAATCTTCTATGGGGCATTTGGAAAGGAACAAATTAGCAAGGGTTTCCCTGGAAAGAGGAATGAAATCATCATAAATTTCAAAAGCGAGAGGCATAATTACAGTCAGCTCCACCCCATCTCCCTTTGCTTGAAATCTATGAGTAGTGGGACCTCCGGCACAATGAACACCGGCTTTGTAGGCACCAATGTGGTGCAGCTTTTCAGGGTTCTCAGTTCAGATGACGGGCCAAGTTTTACAAGTGCAACATAGCCGTCCTCAAAATCATCTCTGTTCTCCATGGAAACCTACAATGTTTTTGACTGGGAGGTCATCCAAAGTTGCAGAAGGAGCCTAAAAAACAGATTTATCCAGATTCCATACATTTTGGAAGCCATTCTCAGCCATGCTCCGCCCAAGTAGGGTAATGTGTTGATCCCGGCCCGACCAGTTTCCCAATCTCATTGGCAGTGTGAAATGCCAAAGCAAAACAAATGAGATTCTGGCTTGTGACATTACGGGGGTCAATGCGGCTTTGGCTGAATATACCAAAACCCTCAAAAACTATCTTACAGAGGAGCAAACACATGGCATGCCTGCAAGATGGCCTAAGAGACTATCGGATTTGCAGGAATCAGTGCAGTTGCAGTCAAAGAATACACAGAAAAAAAGTCGATCCTCTACAACACTTTGGACATGGAGGCTTACTTGTCTATAAGGATGAAGTGGAGATTGATATTACCCCTTCCTCGGTGACTAAAACTGCCTCACTGGACAAAGACATGTGCCAGGGGTTTCTCACGCTTGTACCAAAGATAAAAGAGCTTTCTTAATCGAGGCTGACATGGCTGGAGAAATGGGTTTTTGCATTTCTTTTCTGTTCCATTCCTTAGTTTACCCTGCTTTCATCCGTGTTTTAGCCTTTAACAGTTTGCTGGATATGGGGAGTATCAGTTCCTAGGGTTTATCGTACAGCATAATTAACGAAGGGTGTAGTTATTTCTAGGGTTTTGTATTCCCCTATTTTTCTAGCTTGGATTACTGCTCTTAGGCATTTGATTGAAAAGGTTTGGGATTCACAAGGTGAGGAAGCTTTTTGCTGTTTTGTTGACTTTAAAAAAGCGTTTGACACAGTCCCTTGTGACAAACTTTGGAACAGGATGGAAGAACTTGGGATTCCAGACGAGTTTAGAGCTGCAGTGCACAGGCTTTATGAGCAGGTCAGAGCTAAAATCAGAACTAGAGAAGGCATGTCGGAATGTTTTGGTAGTGACATTGGTGTCAAACAAGGCTGCCCTCTTTCTCCCACTTTGTTTGGTTTATACATTGACAAGCTTGAAGAATGGTTACACAATACCGAGGGAGGGGGTGTTCAGTTGGCGGAATATGTGGTGAAGTTGCTCTTATATGCTGATGACCTTATCTTAATATCAACAACAACTCAAGGTTTGAGAGAGCATCTAAAAGCTTTAGAACTCTTTTGCCAGGAAGTCGGGATGCAAGTGAACATCGACAAAACAAAAATCATGATTTTTTCTCTAAAAAGGAAAGGGATGCACACTAACTTTCTTTTTGAAGGGAGGCCATTGGAAATTGTTACAGAATATAAATATCTGGGGATTGATTTTCACCACAAAATGCGCTGGGAAACATGCAGAGCAAAAAGAATTCAAGGAGGTTGGAAAGCATCATACTTGCTCCAAAATAGATGTAGGAAAGCTGAGCTTTGGGACTGGAATATTAAGAAAACCCTCTTTGGTCTGTTGGTCACTCCGGTGGCCCTTTATGGGTGTGAAGTCTGGGGAAGTAATATGTCAAAGCATGGATGGAGACAGGTAGAAAGAATCCAAAAGCATTTAATCACAACGACTCTCAAAGTTAAATTAACGGTTCCCTTATGAGATTTTACTGGCTGAAGCGGGTATCTTACCAATGGAAGCTTCGGCAATCACTCGGCTAATAAGCTATTTGAAAAAAGTAGAAAGCTATGGACAATCATCGTTGGCCCAAAATGGTTATAGTGGATAACCTAGAGCGCAGAAAGAAAACTTGGATGAAGCAGAACACCAAATGGATGGAGAAGTGGGGCATCCACTTCCAGGAGTGCCCTAACAACAATAGGGGAAATAAAAAATTATGTGGCGGAGAAGTTTAGGAAAATCATGTGGACAAAAAATATTGGTCGTAAGAAAGCGCACTATATCAAATATTTCAACCCCACTTGGGCTCATGATAACAAAGCTTACTTAAGGGCGGATATCAAAGGTAAGGCTAGGATTATTTTGGCCTCAGTTGAGGACCGCGGTCACATCATCTTCGCTGTGAAATGGGGACTATTCCCAAAGAAGAGTGGGAAAGGAGAACTTGTCTCTTCTGTAGTACATGGGTTGTTGAAACAGAATGGCACTTCATCGTGGAATGCTCAGCGTATGATGACATCCGCTTCCAGTACGAAAATGACTTACAAGTGGACAACCTAGATGAGTTATTTGAGGAAGCAAAGCTTTAAAGGATTGCTGGTTTTGTGCTCAAGATTCACAGTAGGCAAGAGGATTTGGAAAAGAACTTGGTTTCAGCTTAATGTTTTTGCTTTTTTTTTGTCCCTTTGACACTTCAGTCATGTGGACGTCATTAAAATCTTTTATTTCAGTTCATTTCAACTCTCTGATTTTTCCCCTGATGTTTTGTACTAAATTATTTTTAATATAAATATTTTTGCTTAATAAAAGTAGTGTTTGATTTAAGAGTATAATGTTAGGTCATAATTTCTTTTGACTATATCAATGTGGTCAAAACTGTCAATTAAGATTCTTTGTTAGATTCAGAAGGATGTTATGATCAGAGTGTTTATAAATGAAAGATATGTTGGCTATAATTTTCTTGTTTAAGCTAGATATATATTATAGGCCTCAATCTATTTTCACTATATCAATGTGGTCAAAAGTTCCTAAGTCACCAGGTTCGTGTTCGTGTTTGGCAAGGATAAAATTCGACAAAAATTTGTCAACCAATAAAGTTTGGGAAAAAATTCATCAATAAATTCGAATTATATATTTCTACATAGAAAAAAAAAAAAAACAATAAATAATAAATATACAAGAATAGTGGATATATACAAATATTAAATTCATAAGTATGAAACTAAATACTAAATTAAAATCCTGCACGTAACATGTTCTAATCATAATATTTCACCTTTTTGAAGATGTAACTAAGATTATCTAAATAAAGTTGTGGCTTTATTTTTATTGAAATAGACAACCCAATATATTTATATTTTAATGAGATCCAATTTACTTAGTCAACGTGTGTGCTATATAATAAAGAATATAACATCGAAATTAACTAGACCCCCTAACAAAATGGATTATTGTAAAATATAGTGTATAGCTAAAAGCATAAACATATTGGGATTTAATTAGTCCATGTTAAACATAATATGGAAATTAAAGTCGCGACTACTATTACAAATATAATACGGAATTAAATTTAAATTTATAAAATGGTAGTAGGTTAGTATAAGAAGCATTACAAACGCTTCAAGCACTCCAGGAACATGCAACCTTTATACTTTATTGATGTAAGAGACTAGCTCCATTACAATCTTTCTTGTTTCTCACACGATTGCACAGACTATAAACTTACAACCTTAATACTAAATAAATCTTTAGGACTCTAGAGCACATTCGATTGCTTAGACTAAAAAATCCGATGATTACAACAAGCTCAACCCATCCTTATATAGGAATGGAGAGAGGTAAGACACCGGATACCTAGAAACCTAAAACCGGGAACGGGTAACCCAGGTTACCAAAAGATTCCCAAAAAGCAAGGATGAGCACATGCCGCACATCATGACACCTTTAGAAAATGGGGAGGTCCACTGCTTTACATAAGTGATATCAAATCACTGCTTTATTGAGAGTGATGACAACATGCCTGTCATCTAGCATTATGGGCTGTAGAGGACGTTGGGTCCAACATCATCATCTGAGGATGAGGAAGAATCTTCTTGTTGCGTTACAGAAAAAAGTTGTCGTGTATTGCGCTCATACCACAGACGTGAGACAGCACGAGAACCATCAGTATCTCTACGAAGATATTGTCAAGTAGGAAATAGATACTGGTCTGGTATTCGGAGAGAATACCCTGGTGCAGGAGGAGGTACATTCATGGTATGGTGGATATAGAACTTTCTCCAGAGTTCTCCATTTGGGTTCGCATGATGGCCCTGCATGGTGTTAGTACGAACATAATATTTCATTTTAACATACCAGGGAATCTTACAGTTGATAATGATATTTCTGACAGTGTCTGGACTGGGAGAAAATAGGGGACTATCAGAGATCTTCGTAGGCATGAACTTTGATAGGAAGTATTTGAAATAATTTGCAATATATTGTTGATCTCCTGGTCTGCTAGGGCGGTTCCATGCATCATTCTCTAAGGGGTCACCTTCTGGCCAGAGCCTTGAAAATTCAAATCGCCACATTGTATTAGGCCTTGGAATTAATTGCCGAAGTCGGACTCCCATGATAGGACGGTCATCAACAGGTTCTGTAAACCTTGAATGGCGCCATTGCCAGCGCAAAGTACAAAACACAATAGGATCTTGGACTGTATGAAAATCAGAGGTTGGTATTTCTAGATCAACGAATCTACAGGCCACCTCTGTCATTTGGTAAGGAGATACAAAGATGATTTCTCTGGATAGTAGCAGATGTTGGGCTTCCCAAGACATAACATTATCACACCGTTCCTTTGAATTTACAAAGTTGGAACATGTAGAACTGGTCCAGACGGGATGGAGGAATTTATGAACAATCTGTGTAACACTTATGGTTTTATGTTGAACTAGCTCTCTGCTAGCAAAATCTGCAAGAGCGTTCTTTTTGCTTGAAATATGTTCAACATCAAAATCATACCCATCAAACCATTGAGCCCATCGTTGCAGACGACCATAAGTTGTTTTGTTCGTAGGGTCTCCTTTATACAGTCTACCTTTGAAATGCTGCAAGTCTGTTCTTAACAAAAACTTTTCATGCTGAATAAAGAACAGAAAAGATTGTATAGCTCTTTTTGCAGCAAGTATTTCCTTGTGACTAGAATGATACTTAAGTTTAGGACCTTTAAAAGATCCAGAAGCATACCTGCATATTTGTTCAGTACCATCTTCTTTACTTTCTTTGAGGATGGCTCCCCAAAATTCTTCTGATGCATCTGTCTCAATAATTTTAAATCCTGTACCAGGTAGAGACAGAGAAGGGAGAGTCTGGCAACTCTGTTTAATTCTCTGAACTGCTTTAGTCATGTCAGAAGTCCATGCACAAGCATTAGTTCGAAGCCTTTTATTCAATAATAATCTGTCAGCAACAACATTCTTATAGAAGCCTGCAATATAATTAACACAACCCAAAAATCTTTGCAATTGTGTCTTATCCGTTAGTTCATCAGGAAATAAGCTTATTTTTGAAATAATGTGCTCCTGCAAAAGTATGGCTCCATCTTTAAGAGTGATGCCCAAAAACTGAACTGCGTCTTGGAATGTTTCCATTTTAGTAGGACTGAGACATAATCCATTGGCATACACTGTTTGGTAAAATTGCTCTAGATGCTCCAAATGATCCTTAGTATTCTGAGAAAATATCAGAATATCATCTATGTAAACAATTAAGAATTTGGACAAGTGACCAAAAATTTGATCCATTTTCTTCTGAAAAATGGATGGTGCAGTCTTGAGGCCAAATGGTAAAATGTCCATTCATACTGGCCACCAGGAATACTAAATGCAGTTTTGTAAGTATCTTCTGAATTTAAGAAGATCTGCCAGAAACTTGATTTTAAATCAAACTTACTATAAACCTTGCTGCCATTGATCCGAGTCAACAAATCATCTCGACTTGGAATTGGATGTTGTACAGGCAGTATATACTTATCTCCTTTTCACAAATAGTATAGGGCATGTGATTGTTCAAATTATCTGACCCAAGTAACATATCATAGTGCAGGAGGTCAAACTGATGAACTTTAAACACAGTCTTTACTTGCCCTAACTGTACTGGAACATGGGCATAACACTTAGAAATTACTTTTTTGGAATCAAAACTTACTTGCAGGAAGTCAGAAACCCAACAATCTCTAGGAATAGCTTTTTCTTTTAATAGACTGATTTCTGCACCAGTATCTATCATTGCGTCTAGAGAATATGGCTTCATATTTGGAATGCATATTTGAACTTTACAAAATGGATTACAAGAAGTTTTGACTGTACTTACTTCTGCCTGATGTTTTGCTTCATAATGTTCATAGGCTTTCTCCATGATCAAACCTATCAACACTTTCTTCAGTATTATCAGCATTTGAAGCTGATTCTTCTTCTTGTAGCAAGGACTGAAATTCTTCAGCAGCTTTCTGAATTGCTCGTTGCAGAGGGGATATACGTGCTTGTCTCCAAAATTTTCTTTCAAGTGTTCCTGGAGCAGGGACTGTATTGGAGACGGTTTGTTGTGGTTGCTGTGGATTAGCAGCTCTGGTCATACTGGCCAAGGAGAGGAAGGCACTGAACGTGTTGGTGGTGGAACGGCTAGTTTAACAGCCGCAATAATCGCAGAATTCATCGGAACAGTTGAAGATGAGAAGAGACTAAGTACTCTTGAGTTCCTGCAGAGCTCAACTCTACGATATGTCTAAAGATCAGAGAGTATCAATGCTATATGTAGAAGCTACTCTATAATTCAGGTACTCCTTTTAATTCCACCATGAAACTCATATATGTTGATTCTTTCCCATCCTATTTTTCTAATGAATACAAGAAAGCCATGCATGGTTACAATGATGCCGATTTAACTTTTGGGAAAATTAATCAGATTATAACTGAAACTAACCAGCGTCTATGTCTTGAGAAAAAAGCCCGAAAAGAGGCTATTAGAGCTGAGAAACTATTTAGGAGTTAAGTTTTGTTCTGACCCAAATAGACAATCAGTTTGGCTGTCCTGCTTCTAGTTTCTCTCAGCATAAAAAATATAAGAAGCATTACAAACGCTTCAAGAAATCTAGGAACCCTGCCAAATGCACAGATTGTGTCTTCAAAGCCTTTCAAGCCCCGAAGAATATTTTTCAGAAAGAAAACGTATTTCCCTAAATCCAAAAAGATTGAGTGTTTTATATGTAAGGGAAACCACTATAGTCTGGATTGTCCTAAGAAAGGTCATAAGGCCTCTGTAAAGGCCAAATTTAATTTTGTACAGGAGCATCTTCTTGATGAAGATACCTATGTGTTCATTTCTGATACAGAAAGCTATGAATCAGACATCGAGTTCTCTAAACTCACTATTGTTGCTAATCAGTTAACAGAGTCCTCCACAGAACATGAATATTCTGACTCTGATCAAGGATATGATTCATTGCCAAGTTTTCATTGTAGTATGATCAGAAGTTCTTATGAACACCCTTTCATCGCTCCTAGTTCCATCATGCTCAAACAAAAGCTAGACAGACTCAAGCAAGATCTAGCTACGTGTCCCCCACACATGGTCAATTGCTACTATTCTCTGCAATCTCAAGTCTATGAGTTGAAGAATCAATTGGATGCTAAGATCCAACAAGAGAAACATGAAGATCTTCAACTTGCTTCTCGCACGACACCCTCTCCTGAGACTTCTTTTGCTCCTTATCAGTTCTCTCTTCCCGCCGGTAGAGGTCATGGATGAAGTCATCCGTCTTCTTCTAGTTTTGGTCGCGGTCGTGGATCTGGACCCCGACATTTTCCTTTCTTATTTCCTGAAGAAGAAGAACACAGAGAAGAAAGCATGCGCATGACCAAAGATGCTGATTCACAGCAACCACATCAGACTGTCTCCAATCCAGTCCCTGCTCTAGGTACACCTAAAAGAAAATGGTGGATACAAGCACGTATATCTCTTCTTGAGTGAGCTATTCAAAAATCCACTGAAGAATTTCAGTCCTTGCTACAAGAAGAAGAATCAGCTTCTAATGCTGATAATACTAAAGAAAGTGTTGATAGGCTGATCATGGAGAAAGCCTATGAATAATATGAAGCAGAACATCAGGCTGAAGTACTACTGTTAAAACTTCTTACAATCCTTTTTGTAGGATTCAGATATGCATTCCAAATATGAAACCATACTCTCTAGATGCGATGATTGACACTGGTGCTAAAATCAGTTTATTAAAAGAAAAAGCTATTCCTAGAGATTGTTGGATTTCAGACTTTCTACAAATTAGTTTTGATTCTAAGAAAGTGATATCTAGTTGTTCTACTCATATACCAGTACAGTTAGGGAAAGTAAAGACTGTATTTAAAGTTCATCAGTTTGACCTCCTACACTATGATATGTTACTTGGGTCAGATAATTTGAACAAGCACATGCCCTATACTATTTGTGAAAATGAGATCCGATTTCCACAAGGATCTATCCCCAGACTCCAGTCATACCAGTCCATTGTGCCTTCAGCACCCAAGCTACATAAAGCTACTAATATTGACTGGTTACACAAATCTATCTCTATGAATGCCTCAGTTATTGATGCCCTCATCAATAAGATAAAGACTGATTGTTCCTTCTGATAACCCCCATGCCTTTGTTCATAGAAAGAAACATTATTGCCAGCTAGAATTTCAGACTACTTCTCCTCCGAAATTCAAAGCACCCCATATAGGCATATCTCCTTCTGAAAGAATAGAATGTCAAGCAGAAATTGCAAATCTGCTCAAAGGAGGATTCATTAAGCCCTCCAAATCTCCTTGGACATGTCCTGCATTCTATGTTATTAAAAGGAGTGAACAAGTTCGTGGTAAAAAGAGATTGGTTGTAAACTATAAGCCTCTCAATAAGCATATACTGCATGTACAACATCCAATTCCAATTCGAGATGATTTGTTGGCTCGAATCAATGGCAGCAAGGTTTATAGTAAATTTGATTTAAAATCAGGTTTCTGGAAGATCTTCTTAAACTCAGAAGATACTTATAAAACTGCATTTAGCATTCCTGATGGCCAGTATGAATGGACAATTTTACCATTTGGCCTCAAGACTGCACCATCAATTTTTCAGAAGAAAATGGATCAAATTTTTGGTCATTTGTTTAAATTCTTAATTTTCTATATAGATGATATTCAGATATTTTCTCAGAATACTAAAGATCATTTGGAGCATTTAGAGCAATTCTACCAAACAGTGTATGCCAATGGATTATGTCTCAGTCCTACCAAAATGGAGACATTCCAAGATGCAGTCCATTTTTTGGGCATCACCCTTAAAGATGGAGCCATACTTCTGCAGGAGCACATTATTTCAAAAATAAGCTTGTTTCCTGATGAACTAACAGATAAAACACAATTGCAAAGATTTCTAGGTTGTGTTAATTATATTGCAGGATTCTACAAGAATGTTGCTGCTGATAGATTGTTATTAAATAAACGGCTTCGAAATAATGCTCCTGCATGGAATTCTGACATGACTAAAGCAGTTCAGCAAATTAAACAGAGTTTCTAGACTCTCCCTTCTCTGTCTCTACCTGGAACAGGATTTAAAATTATTGATACAGATGCATCTGAAGAATTTTGGGGAGCAATCCTCAAAGAGAGAAAAGAGAATGATACAGAACAAATATGCATGTATGCTTCTGGATCCTTCAAAGGTCCCGAACTTAAGTATCATTCTAGTCACAAAGAAATACTTGTTGCAAAAAGAGCTATACAATCTTTTCTGTTCTTTATTCAGCATGAAAAGTTTTTATTAAGAACAGACTTGCAGCATTTCAAAGGTAGACTGTATAAAGGAGACCCTACGAACAAAACAACTTATGGTCGTCTGCAAAGATGGGCTCAATGATTCGATGGGTATGATTTTGATGTTGAACATATTTCAGGCAAAAAGAATGCTCTTGCAGACTTTGCTAGCAGAGAGCTAGTTCAACATAAAACCATAAGTGTTACGCAGATTGTTCATGAATTCCTCCATCCTGTCTGGAATACTTCTACATGTTCCAACTTTATGAAATCAAAGGAACGATGTGATAATGTTATGTCCTGGGAGGCACAACATCTGCTATTATCTAGAGAAATAATCTTTGTATCTCCTTACCAAATGACATAAGTGGCTTGTAGGTTCGTTGATCCAGAAATCCCCACTTCTGACTTCCATACAGTCTAGGATCCTATTGTTTTTTGTACTCTGCGCTGGCAATGGCACCATTCCCGATTCATAGAGCCTCTTGATGACAGACCTATTAAAGGAATTCGTCTTCGACAATTAATTCCAAGGTCTAATACTATGTGGCGATTTGAATTCTCAAGGCTCTGGCCAGAAGGTGACCCCTTACAAAATGATGCATGGAACCGCCCAAGCAGACCAGGAGATCAGCAATATATTGCAAATCATTTTAAATACTTCTTATCTAAGTTCATGCCTACCAAGCTGTCTGACAGTTCATTACTCAGTCCCAGTCCTGATACTGTCAGAAATATCATTATCCACTGTAAGATTCCTTGGTATGTTAAAATGAAATATTATGTTCGTACTAACACTATGCAGGGTCATCATGCAAACCCAAATGGAGAACTCTGGAGGAAATTCTATATCCACCATACGATGAATGTACCTCCTCCTGCACCAGGATACCCTCTACGAATACCAGACCAGTATCTATTTCCTACCCGACAATATCTTCGTAGAGATACTGATGGTTCGCGTGTTGTTTCACGTCTGTGGTATGAGCGCAATACACGACAAATTTTTCCTGTAACGCAACAAGAAGATTCTTCCTCATCCTCAGATGATGATGTTGGACCCAGCGTCCTGTACAGCCCATAATGCTAGATGACAGGCATGTTGTCATCACTCTCAATAAAGCAGTGATTTGATATCACTTTTGTAAAAGCAGTGGACCTCCCCACTTTCTAAAGGTGTCATGATGTGCGGCATGTGCTCATCTTTGGGAATCTTTTTGGTAACCTGGGTTACCCGTTTCCGGTTTTTAGGTTTCTAGGTTTCCGGTGCCATGCCTTTCTCCATTCCTATATAAGGATGGGTTGAGCTTCTTGTAATCATCGGATTTTTTAGTCTAAGCAATCGAATGTGCTCTAGAGTCCTAAAGATTTATTTAGTATTAAGGTTGTAAGTTTATAGTCTGTGCAATCGTGTGAGAAACAAGAAAGATTGTAATGGAGCTAGTCTCTTACATCAATAAAGTCTAAAGGTTGCATGTTCCAAGGGTTTTTTTGGTATATTTAAAAACCGTGAAGCCCTAATCGTGGACGAGAATAAGTAAAATATCTAATGTGAAGTCTGAGGGGAATATCATTGGCTGCACCTTGTAGACTTGGCAGAACCCTCGACTTCACTCATGCGAAACAAAAAAACTTCACAAAGACTTACAGTCGTAGCATAGCTGACACAGGGACGAATGGATAGAAGGGCACATCCAACACAGTGCGCGACCTCAGCAAAAGACCTCAGCCGCATTTTCCAGTGTCCAAACGTGCTTCGCAGACCTTGCCCGCACTCTTCAGTGATTTTTCCAGCGAATTTAAACGATTTTGAACGATTTTTTTAAATTTTTATTGAATTCGCCGAATTTCGAATTTTAAAGCCAAAATTCGGTGAATCCTGTGACTATCAATTGGGCTTTTTTGTTAGAAGGATGATAAGCTGAGAGTGTTTATAGATGGAATATTTGTTGGCTATTCGTTTCTTGTTTGAGTTAAATATTTATAATTTTGTATTAATCATGGGTATCAGTCTTCTGTAGTTACATTTTTGTCCTCAGTTTTGAATTTTTGGAAGAATTTGGGATTACATCTTGTGTTTGTGTATTGTTGAAGAGCATTTTGGTGGGTGTAAAATATTTATAGGTGTCATATTGATTGCCAAATTGATGGCAGTGTGATGTTAGGACAATATCTATTGGGCCATTTCTACTCTTGTTGTTATGTTGTTCTCTTGGGATGTGTGGATTGGTTTTAGAATTGTCCATATTTTCCTATGGAGGCTTCTTTGTAAGCTGTTTTTAGTTGAAAATTCTCATAAGTTATCTGCCTACACAATCCACATATTTTATGTCTCAGATTCAGTGTTTTCCTCAAGGTGTTATTTTTAATTATGTTCAACTCTCATATTGGCTGACATGTCTGTTCTGCAGCATTTGGATTTTGAACCAATAAAAACAGAAAGACCTGGAGAGTTGATTGCTTACTACAAAATAGCAAGTATGGATTTTGTTCAGTTCCTTATTCTATAGAGTTGGCTTGCATTTCTTGAATATCTCCTGATTTGTTATTTATGCTATTTCTCCAGATCATTATAAATGGGCACTCAGTAAACTTTTTAGTGAACATAATTTTGGCCGGGTAATTATCTTGGAAGGTGAGCTATTTTCTTAGATATTAGGCTCAGGAAAGTTTAAACTTGTACTTGTCTGCAAGTGGTTGTAATTTATTAAACTGAGTCACCGTGCTTTTTGGAAGGCAGATGATATGGAGATTTCTCCCGACTTCTTTGAGTATTTTGAAGTGGCGGCATCTTTACTTGAAAAAGACAAGTATGGTGTCAAATCAAAATTGCAAGCGACTAGCATGCACTTTGCTTTATCAGTTTTCAGCATTGAAAATCTATCGTTTTCTTTATTGATATCTATGTTTTTGTGCTGGAGATGACCTTGTTTGTTTTTTTGTAAAAGCACCCTCATGGCGGTTTCATCTTGGAATGACAATGGGCAAAAACAATTTGTTCAAGATTCTGGTGAGAGTGCTGGAATGTTCAGGTTTCTTTCAATTTCAATATTCAACATCAATCTGCATGAAATGTTGGATAGTGACGAATTGACATTCGGTTGTAGAAATGCTTTATCGTTCGGACTTCTTTCCTGGATTGGGGTGGATGCTGACTAAAGAGATATGGAATGAGTTAGCTCCAAAATGGCCAAAAGCATATCCTTTCTTTTCCATTTGTTCATCATTATTTTATATGATACTGAAATTCTTCCTTTTTCTTCAGTCCTCTTTTCTATCCTTGACATAATTAAACTTATTGGGATGATTGGATAAGACTAAAGGAAGTACGTAAGGGTCGACAATTTATTCGTCCAGAAGTGTGCAGAACATATAATTTTGGCGAGCATGTAAGTGTGGTTCTAACTCCTTTAGCCTTAGTCTTTCAACCAGAATTTACATGTAGAATAATGAGTACTTACTGGATTCTACTTTCAACAAATGTTTGCCAAGGCTTCCCTTTGCTTTGAATGATTTTTTTGCTAATCATTGAACCTTTGTGGGAGGCTTCAAGGCAATTTTGAATTTTGATGAATAAATGTCATCAAATTCAATCAATATGTTCCTAGTAATTGTTTGTTTTGTATATGACTGCCTTTAAGTTTTGATTTCCGAAGTTTCAAGTCCTATACTGAATCCATCATTAGGGAGAAGCAGTCTATGCTCGGGGAAAGGTTTTTAACTTAAATATGCCATGAAAAGGAGAAGAAAATGGGGAGATGTTGGCCTCTAACAAACAAGAGAGGATGGTCACCATATAATCATGTATCTTGCCAATATTATCTTTTAATAAATAATAATAGCACATTAATAATTAAATGAGACCAACAAAGGTATGAACAAGCACTCTAAGTAATTAATTTCCTGATGATATTAATTAATGAACTCATTCATTGAGATGCTCAAAAAGAGTGAATGAAAAAAGTGGGAAGAGGAGGGAAAGGGTGCTCAAGTTGTGCAACAAAGGATTCCAAGTATGACTTAAACTTCCATCCATTGTATTGATTCAAATTATTTGGATGTTTGTCAATCTCTACAGCTTATCGAATCTTTCTATCGGTGTAGCGACTCTCCATGGCTATCAATCTGGTATTGTTTCCGCATATGGAGTGCTTAGTATGTTCTTCATGTTCTGCGAAGGCTTACTTATTGACCCTCACGTGCTCTAAATTTAAAAAATGATCTTTAATTCTGGAAGCAAGCATCCAGTCTCACTAACAATGTGTTCCTTTTAGGTGAAAGTTTGAACAACATGTTGTAGAGCAGATTTAAGTGTGTATCTCTAATCATGTTCACCAGTTTTTTATTACAGATTGCCTTACATGTAGCTACACGAACATAAATAAACCAGAAATTACACTAAAGAGGTTGGCATATATATTATTAAAATCCTATTCACGCAATAACAGGATATGGTAGTGATTAACTAACCTATTGAGTCCCTGGGGTTAGAAGATGAAATATGGCCATCACCAAAACTACCATGGACCTTTCACAGAAGGTTTCAGTTGTAGTTCTGTCTCTTGTGTTCGAAGCTTGCCTTGGTAATTTAAATGGCTCCAACCAGCTCACCATATCGACCATACTCTTCAATGATACCGATTATAATGGGGATCCAAGGGCCCCCTCATTCCCTCAGAAAGGGAGGACAGCAATGGAGGTCCAAGGTTTCTTGCATCCTTTCAGGCATAAATTTAAAACTCGAAGAAAACAGAAAACTGTAAAAATAATGGCTGCCGAGAAATCGCTGTATTACATGGGAGCCAGAGTTAATTACTTGGCTACTATTAAATAATAACAGTTGACGGTAAAAAAATGCCATTTTCACTTTTGCATTGGATTTTTCTGCTGTGTTTGCTCTGGTAAAACAAATTTTATCATATACCAGTTGCTGCAATGTGATTTCCACAGCTTTGAAGGATTTTGATGGGGATTTGTGACACGATTTTAGTCTAGTTAAAGTCCTACCGCTCAAAATCCTCATTAAAGTCTTGGAGTGATTTCTTTGCTTCTATAAGGTGAAAACATATGAGACAACTTCCTAAACACATCTGCAAACTCATTAATCATACCATTCACTTTCTTTTGTCTTGTTTATTGTTGTGGTTCAGCCTTGACATGTGATTCCTTCATGGAATTACATTCAAACATAAAATCCAACTCTTCTTTAACTTCCAGGGTGCAGCAGATGAGTACAAGGAGCTGGAGATGATTTAATGGTGCATTATGAGAATTTTACTCTTTTTTGGCCAGGTAGCCGGTACTTGGTACAGTTACGGGGATCCAGTATGCCGGTATGGCAATTTTTTTCTGGGGGGGGGGGGGGCGGGGGGTTGGATATGGCCGTACAAAATATATATCAAATGTTAAAAATATAGCCAAATAAGCAAAATTAACCATATACAGTAAACAAAATAAGTGAGGTAATAGATGGGGTTTTTGATCTTAGTTAGATCCAAGTTAAATCTTGCGTTGAATTCCATGCATGTTAGTGAAGCCTTTTCTGCTTTATCATTGGGTCAGGTTGGGGTTTATTTTGTTCTTGTTTTGTCTGTCCATTGTTCCTCACAGTGGTTTGGTTCATGGCATGACTTTCAGGTCTAGTTTTGTCAGTAGCTCCTTGTGTGACTTATCAGGTTATGAAACATGATGTATTGGATTCATTCTGTACAACATCTGTACAATGTTCTTCTTATTCTCACCCATTTATTTACTCTCTACTTTTTCCAGTACCATGTGTGCTCGGTCCCCTATCCACTTCATGTTTGTCAGAGAACTTATCTTTACATTTACTGATGTTTTTACCTTCTGGTTTCTGTGCCTGCAACCTGTTTGTCACCATCAATTAGTAATGCTTTGTTCTATTCATCTATTGCAATTTGGTCCCTATATTTATTTGCGAATTTTTCTCTGATATCATCTTGAATAACACACTACACTTGTCAATTTTCTACATGCTAATGAAGATGTGCCATCTTAACTTCATGCCTTACAAATATGTGCAACTCGTGAGTATGAATAATTAAAGTATATATTTCTCTTAACTTTGAGTACCATGTGTTTTCTATGTGGTTTGGGGAGGTTATAAATTGGATTTTGCATTGACTGGAATTTGAGAATTTGAGTCCTGATGTTGATGGAAATGGTGTACTAGATTATGGAGAATATGTTGCAGTTTCAATTCATTTGCAAAGGGTGGTCAATGATGATCATTTGCATAAAGCAATTGCATTCTTGGACAAAAATGGCAGTGGATATATTGAGATTGAGGAACTTAGAGAAGCCTTGATAGATTTGGGTTTGACCAAAGTTTACCTTTTGTTGACCAATTTTTTTTTTTTGAAAAAGCCACTGTTTAGGGTCTGGTACGCTGCGGGTACAGCCAGAAGTACCTGGGTACATCCTTGGACGTACCCAGACATACTCGGGTACTTCTGGCCGTATCCCTGGTGTACCATACTACGTACCGTACCCGTACCCAGGGCCGTTCCCGGTAACATAGTTTTTTGGTCTAAAATTGAACATTGTTCTATATTTTGGTCTGAAAGATTAAAACTAATAGAAAATATACCTATGCATTCTCTACATCCATTTCTCATGCTTTTTAACAGTGTTTTAAATGTTTTTAAAGTTTATTTTATGAATTTATATATATTTTTAAATTGCGGGAAAATTGCTGAGTTATTTTTGAGTTGCGAGTCCGACTCAAAAGATTGGGCTGCTGAGTAATTATCAAGTACGAGTTTTTGAACTATGCTTTCAGGATGAACCAAATAAAGGCCTGCTCATACAATGCCCTGAACTTCAATAAATACGAGAGAATCGACAAAGGGAATTCCTTTGTCAATGCCATATAGCATGTATCATTTCCCTGTATTATATCTTCCACAGGAATAAATGATACTAGTGGGGAGTGAAATTAACAATATATCATAGTTACCTAAGACTTCGGGATGGCAACAAATTTTCAAAATTTCCGGATGGCGAGGGGACGACTATTAAAATATTATATAAACTATAAATATTAAAAATATACAATTTTTTGTTTTAAATTTATGAATAGCAGTTTGAGACAGTCCGTTTGCATTTGTGCTCGATTTTTTTTGTATTCATATATCACTCTTGATTCTTATTATGTCTTTGTAATACAATACAGTCGGGTTATGGTTAACCAATAAACATTTTTGATCTATGCCTTATGCTTTTATCATCTACACAACGTTTCTCTTTGTAATACATAGAAATATAAATATAGGCTTTGTAACTTTGTTAAGAAGAAAGAAAGAAAGTATATCAATGTCCACAAATGACCAAAAGTAGGTCAATGGGACTGAAGGATACAACCATTAGCAATATAAAGCTCTAGGAAGAGAAAATCCTAGAAGTGAACCGACGAAGCAAAGTACAAAGATAAAATAGAGCAGTGTGCCATTAACACAAGTGGCAAAGAATCCAATTTATATAGTAATGAGGGGCGAACAAAAGCCCCAAGAGCAAGTGCCAATGAAGACTGGAGGAAAATCTCATCGAATGTCACTGTCTGTGCCTAAAGTGGAGGAATCATTTGAGCCTTTATCGATTACTGTGAGAAATCTGATAATGTTATCCGGTGAGTATATTGGGTCAGAGAAGCCAGGTTGGGGGATCCTAGGAGGAAGCGAGCAACTTCCTCTAAAATCTCTCCTAACATCGAAGGCTGGTGCAACTCCCATAGTAGAAAAGAAGCTTGTAATATCGGTTTGCCCTTGTGGTCTGGGGGGCAGCTGGTAAGTAGTAGATCCGTGTCGTCAGAGAGGGGTAAAGCCATGCCGATGGGGTGGAGCAGAGCCACGATGGTGAGAGATAGCAGGCTTGGAGATCTGAATTTCTTGGTCCTTACTAGCGATCTGGGGTCTCCTTCCAATGTATTGGTTCATTAACAAACTTGAAAGATGTAATGTAGCATTTAAAAGACCTAGTTTTTTTAAAGCTATTGCTGTAGTATAAGGCACAAAGTTTCAAGATGTGAACTAATCTATAAGTAGGAAAATGCACCTAAGTTGGGGTATTTATAATCGAGTTTTCTGAAACTCCATATTGCTTCGATGTATAACTTATGCATTGCAGATTCTCGATTCTTTGCTCTCAGAACTCCAGATTGTAAAATGCAATTAGTACTTCGTAAGCGAGCTTTCAATTCAGCCATGCCATTAAACATTCATATCTAGCTCAGTTCATCTTTGTTTCAGTCTCATCAAGATGGTACACAGCCATTAGTAGTCTCTATCATTGCAGTGCTAACAGAAATTTATCTGAGCTGATTATTGTTTTATGCTACTGTTTGATAACAGGGATCTAGTATGGGACAGTTCTTCAGACAATATTTGGAGACAATCAAGCTGAACGATGTCCCTGTATGTTTCAGTTTTATCCTTTATTTTGCAAACTCATTTTCTTGCTGTTCATGTTATGAAAGCTTTACATAAAAGGGTAATATTTGTGTAGTGTTAAGAGTGCGTAGTAATATTATGTAAGGCAACATTGATAGGTAGTAGTGAACTTCATGCTCCTCACAAACAAAACCTTAGTCTTGGAAGCCACTTTTGTATTTGTATTATTGTTGTGGCCCTAAAGAAACGTGGACCATTCTGATACCTGTATTTATGGATCTAATTCAATTAGTGTATGCATATTGTTCAGGTGAATTGGAAATCAAAAGATCTAAGCTATCTAGTGGAGGTGAAAAATGTTGATGTTGTAAAGATTTCAACATTTTCAGATTTTAGTGTAACATTATTTTACATTTGATTTGCTCATAGTGGGTTATCTGACTGCAGAAAAACTACAAAATATACTTCGCCCAACTTGTTTCTAGCGCAACACCTGTATATGGGAAGGATGTTGTTCCAAAGGCATATAACATAGATGGTGATGTGCTGATAGAATATACAAGCCAGGGACATTTTGAAGAAATTGCTCGGCAGTTTGGGATCTTTGAAGAATGGAAGGTATATTATTCTGCTAATGGTTTTGTTCGACTTATATAGTTGGAAATTAGACTTAATAAAAATCACATCATACAGTTGTTTTGCTTTTTCAATGTCTGTCTTGTTAACAGCTTATGTAGGTGTCTTAGACCTTTCAGTTTCTGATGGATACTTCCTGCAGGATGGTGTACCAAGGACTGCTTACAAAGGAGTAGTGGCATTCAGATGGCAAACACCAAGACGAATATTTTTGGTTGGTTCACAGTCTCTGAAAGAACTTGGAATCAAGAAGTAGGTGGCCGAAAATGTTCTTTGTGCTCTTTTTCTCAAGACCTTGTAACTATCCTGCAATTCTATCAAGCAGCAGGTGGCTTTTCTTGAAGATCAAGCCAGCCTCAAATTTAATGGCCATTTAACCATATTAAAGATCAAATCAGCTGGACAGCATCTTCTTCTCAGAATCGAGCAGTTTTTGTATTCAAGAGGTTAGCAGCCCTCTTCACCCCCAGGGATAAATGAACGTAACATAAATGCAGAGGAAATGTTGAAGCTTTCTTGTTCACAAACTGAATTGCACATATGGTGATAGTGTTTTTGGTACTTTGAACACTTGTCAAAGGCATGGGCTTCTATAATATTACGATGGCAATCAGCCTCTTTGTCATGAGCTGTCTGCATGGCCTTCACTTGGTGTTATTCTTGTCAACCGAGTGAAATTGGGTTGATAATATGATCAATTAGTTGAGCAAAGTTACTGTTGTCATTTCCTATATACTTCAATGCCTGATTTTTTGGTGAAAACCATTTTTAATGCCACAATAATAATATAATGGTTTAAGTGCACGTGCTTATAAGATCATTAACACATATACACTTATATGTACGGGGAGGGCAAAGCATGGATAAATACAAATTGCTTGGCTATGATGATAAAGCAAGAACATTAAAATGCTCAAGAATGTAGTACGGTAAACCATATTTTTGTAATCACTGCACAAAAGTATTTTAAAATGAGAAAAATAACTCGAGGATTTTCTTGAAACAGGAAAGATGAGAAGAGATTCAAAATCAAAGACAGTGAAATGTAACATCATAATTCAAGACATATTCTCATGCGTTACTTCTTTGCAAAATCATTCTTTACAAGTCCCCCAAGAGTCTTTTGTGGTCACCTAACTCTAATGACAGTTCAGAGTGTACTCTAAGAAGCCACGTGAAAGTTGTATTGCATATTTCCAAATATATTGTTTGTTTTTTGATTTGAGGGAAATCAATAAGGGAGTCCCCTTGTGAAGCCCTTTCATTAGAGGTCATGGGTTCACATTGGCCTGCCACTTTAAAACTGATGCTGATATAGATGCCCCACTCCCTCATTGCATTTAAATGCTGATTGGTGACTGGACTCGATGCGATGATACGATCAGTCATTAGTCATATCACATATCGCCCCCCAACGCCTCCCCCCCCCGGGGCCCGTCCCCGGATGGCTCTATAGGTTATTTGGGGAGAGTCCTTTTACACACACACACATACATATATGTATATGGGACTCAAACCCATGACTACCAGATGGGGACACCTTAGCATAACCTACCTGATTGGTTGGGCCAGTCCTTGGGGGTGAAAAAACTTGTCATCTAGTTTAGATGTTTGGATTAATGGAGGAGCACCTCACAAAGTGGGATATGGGGTTCAACGTGGGTCCGTAATGTCTTGGGCGTGTTTTGCTTGGTCCACAAGTAGAAGTGCAATCCTTACCTCAAGGTGTTCCCTTGGCCACTTGTTAAAAGTGTCCAATAGGCCCAATGGGAATGGAGCCCAGACCAATGATTCTATACTACTTGTTTCTCCCAACTAGCCCAAGTCCTTGGCTTCTTTCCAATTACATTGTGACATAGTAATATTTTTGTTATTATTTCATATATGATAGTTAGAACTAAGATATTGACACATTCTAAACCCATCCTACGTGGATTGGAGTTTCTGTGTAGATACAACCATGCATGTAGAAACCGTCTATAATAAAAGCTTGCCATGACTTTAATAACCCTTTTGGCAATACTCCTTTTCAGCAAGCTTGCTTGAGCAATCATTGATTGTTGTTGCTATTCAACACCCTCTCCTATAGTAAGTCAAGGTTTGAGATAGAGAATGCAACGTTATGGTGCATGGTTCCATTTCAAGAGATGCAATGCTTGCCATTGCTTCATTATTTTACCTTTTATATTTTCCAAGTTGAGATGTCCTTTAATCAAACTTAAACATCGTACATCTTACTGAGGATTGGAGGGCATTATTCGTAGAAAAGATTAAGTGCTTTCATAAAAATATCATTTCAATTGTGATAGCCATGGGTCAATATCCGTGATTTCTTCCCCACAACTAAATATTGATAAAAAGTGGAGATTGTTAATAGCCATCAGTCAATATCCATGTTTTCCAAAGAAAGACATTGATAAAAGGCAAAAATGGTTAATATCATTAAATTATAGTGGCTAACTATATTTTTTGATTGTGGAGATCGTGAATGCAATAATAGTGATATGTAAAGGTTGAATGATATATACTATGGTGTCAAAGTGCTTTTAAAGTCCATTACTCTAAAACCAACTTTGATAGATAAAAATACTTGTGGGCAAATTTCAAGATTCCTCACATTGTTCGAACATGTTATATTCTATGCAACTTTGAAATAGAGGAAAACAAATTATGGATGGTGTCCACAATTCACCAAATTATAACTATAAATATTTCAATATTGAATAACAATTGGAACACAACCCTCGTCTATTTAGATAATTTTGTTTTGTCTAAACCTTGGATTGTTATTTCATGTTAGATGTGTATGCCTATATAGTATGCCAAACCTTTGGTTGTTGGGGCCTATAAATTATGCATCTCAATTTCTAGATCATGTTAGGTCCAAAAACTTAAGAAACACTAGGAGCACCAATAATAAGTGATCAAGGATCCCAACGACTTAGTATTACAATATTGTTTTTATATGCACTAAAATCCACACTTAAGCCAAGCTTCGAGGGAAGAAAGAATATGGCAACCCACAAAAATATTCTAGGAAAGAATCCAGCCTTGAAGAACCTTGGAAACAAATTCCTCCATGCTCAATAGGCAAAGACGGCTCTTTTGAAACCACAACAACATCCTAGTCTTAGAGGTAAATCAATCAACATTCAAACACAATGGAGGAAGCATCAATGCTTCACGAGAGAAACAATTGGCAATCAACATTCTTCAATACAATCTCCTTAGTCTATAGAACAACATTCCAAGAAGCGTAATATCATATGTTAGGAACAACATCTACAAACTCCACAACTTAAAGTTTGGGACAACAAATGTGAACCATAAGATTTGAACACAAGAATTGTAAGGTCAAGTTAAATTGAAAGGGGTTTGCCTCATGAGCCAAGAAATCCACATGCTCAAAATAATTTGTGGTCAACTATGAAGCCAACTAGATTACAAAATAATCAATCTCCATTAGAGAACACAAAAGCCACTTGAAGCAGCTCCATTAAGGCCACATGCTTCAAGAAGAAACTCCATAACTAGGCAATCTAATGCCAAAAGAAGCCATTATGAATGACGCCAACATGTCTTGTCATCCCAAACCAAAAATAAAATGCATGATTAGGTTGCATGTCGATGTATAAAAGCTAGTCTTGCCCTACTAGTGGCAAACAAAGTGCATGAATAAACAATATAGCAATGCACATGGCAAGTTTCAACCTCCATCCCGAATGCTTGAACCAAAAACTGCAATTTGTGTGGTGTAATGCAAGCTTTATCTTCCCAAGAGTAAGAATCAAAGTGCACAAAAAATATCAAAGTAATATCATCCTCATCCACCTACAAGCCTAGGGTTTGGATTGTCACACAACTTACCCCCTCAATTCACACTAAGTAGCTAAGAAAATCTAAAGAATACAAACAAAATCATAAGAGCCCATATAATATCAACTTTGCTACAGTAAAGATCCTCATCATTGTTAAGAATTGAGATAAATAATAAATTATTAAAACAATTAAATATCCACAAATTAATTAATATTCCAAGGACTATAGTTTAGTTGTAAAGGTAAAAGATTAAAATTATTTCACTAAGTAAATGCATAAAAAGTAAAAGTAAATACACAACATAACACCATAATTATAGTGGGGAAACTAATAAAGTAAAAACCCCACTGTGAAAAAATACTGTCACTTTATTGAGAATTCACTTTTACCCAACATATCCACTTGCCTCTTCGGGTCTCATCACTTGCCTTTGTAAGATTACAAAAACTCAATAATTTGATGCACTTATAAAAGGTTTACCCCCCACCCCCATTTATAGGGTGAATATGAAAATTGGTTGCACCCGAGTGCATCGTTTCATATCACACTTTCAATTAATTTAATTAAGCACAACTTCTACATTAAGTGGAGTGAGAACCTGACAACCTATGTTACTTAGGTTTAAATAAAGTTTATTAAAACTTTATAAAGGATGTATTAAAGTGGTGACCCCACTTAATATTACCATCCCAACACTCCCCCTTAATATTAAGTGGAAAAACATGTCAAGTTACTTTTTTCTACAAAAGAGTTTACAATCCATAAATCATCAACGACGATTTAGACTAACATGTAAACAAGAGAAAGCATGCAAATATTTCCAAACAAAAATTCTGATGACAAGTGCTTTACATATGAAGACTTACATAAGATTATGGATCCTTTTACAAAACAAGGATCTCTCATAACAAATGCTTCGTTGGGAACTACAAGTGAACTCACATGTTGTGATCATTTACTTAAGACTTGCATATAATGATCTTTTAAAAATGGAGGAAGTATAGGAAGTTTACAAAATGAAATTAAGAGGTGGAATTTTCATGCACACTCCTCCTCAAGGGAAACTATGAAATGCCTAATAAGGCATACAACTTGTAACAAATTTATAACACATTTGATTCTTGAAAATGTCTGCAACTTTATCTTTAGTAGGGCAGAACTTGAGATCTATATTAACATTTAAAAATTTCTCTCAAATTAAGTACATATGAATTTATTTATTCGCTTGTTCTCTAATGGTGAACTAGATTTTTCATAAGAGAAATTAAAATTTGGCTGTCACATATAAGAAGAGTGTTTCCTTTGATTTCCCATAAGAAAGTTCATCTAGCAAGTCTTTTCAGCCACATGAATTATTTTGTTGCTTCCATGAAACTTCTATACTTAGCTTTAGTATAAGAGATAAAATAATGTTGGTTTATTCTTGCTACTCCAAGTGATGACACCTATACCAAACTTGAAAACATACCCAAAAGTAGATTTTTTTTATCTATAATATCACCAGTATGGTCAAAGTTATAATAACAAAAAAATTGCATCATTACTATAAGAATAATATAAACCATAATTAATTGTTCCTTTAATATATTTTTAAATCCATTTATCCATTTTCCAATGATCCTTGTAAGGATCATGCATGAATCTTGAAAAAAATCCTACTGCATATGAAATATATGGCCTAGTAATAGTCAAATAAATCATACTACCAATTAGTTGTCTATATAACATAAGGGTTAGCTTTCACACATGAAGGATTATGATCTAATTTAACACCAACTTGAATGGGAATGTACAACATGTTTACAATTAATCATATTAAATAGTTTAAGAAAATTATTATCATATTGTGACTTGAGATCCAATGACCAAGTTATGATCTTGAAAAATAACCATCCCTAAAAAATGATTTAGTTAACCTAGTTTTGACATTTCAAAACAACATTGTTTTAATTTAGATTTAATTTTCAAAAGTTAAACTATGATCATTGCTAGTAATTAATAGATCATCCCCATATAAAACAATAATAATGAATCTTATCATTTTTCAGTTTCCAAAAATAAATAATTATAAGAAAAATAGTTACTGAAACCAAGATCCTAAAAGAAGCCATTTATCTTAGCATAGCAAGCTTTAGAAGTATGCAGACCATACAAATATTTTTTAACTATATAAACATACAAGTTATTTTCTAGGTTCTACAAAACCTTTAGGTTGTTGCATATATATTTCTTCTTTCAAATTACCATTCAAAAAATTATTTTTCACATCTATTTAGTGAATTTACCAACCATTTTGAGCAGCTAATGCTAGGATAATTCTAATAGTGTTCATTTTGGATATGGGAGAAAAGGGTTTGAACACAATCAATACCAAGTTTATGAGTAAACCCATGGGCTACTAATCATTCCTTAAATTTATCAATTTCTCATACAAAGTTATACTTAATCTTATATAACCACCTAGATCCTACAATGCTTCTTTTTTAAGGAGGAGGGACTAATTCCCAAGTGTTATTTTTAATAAGAGCATTATATTTAAATTTCATAGCATCTTTTCATATTTAATCTTGACTAACTTCCTCGAAATATTGTGGTTCAACCTCATACAGGGTCATCAAGGCATGATAAGTATATTGACTACAAGTCATCTTTCTAAGACTATCAGGATGAGAGTCCTTAATCAGGTTATGAGCCCATTTAGGTATTTTAGTTTGTAACACATTTTGTGATGGATCCCCCTCAACCTATACATCCATATTATCTAGAGACATAATTTTATCCTCTAGGAATTTTGATTTCTTCCTCAGGAGAAACATAGGGAGGTTTGGAAGAAGCTTCACAAAATGTTTTTTCTAATACATAGAACATTCCTATTTTCTATAATGTCATGTTTAAATGGAGGATATAGTCTTAACCCTTTAGTGGGATCTCCATAACCAACAAATATACAAGAGTAGGAGGTAGGGTTGAGTTTCTTTCATTTAACTTTAAGAATGAAGATGGAAAGCATGACTACCAAATATTCTTAAGTGTGAGATATCATGTTTTTGTTTTGTCCATACTTCAAGAGGTGTAGTTTGATACAAGGATTTAGTAGGAACCCAATTTAGAATGTAGAATGTAGTATTCATTGACTTTTTCCCATTAAAAAATAGGCACATTTGACATATGAATCATAGTCATAGCCATTTCTAAGATAGTCCTAATTTTCATTTTTCTGTGATGTTGTTTTGTTATGGGGAATAGGGAGTGGTTAACTCATGATGAATCCCACACGACACACAAAATTCATAATTTTTTTTATTAATGTTTTCACCTTTGTTATCATTTATAATCCTTTTAATTTTCAAATTAGAGGCATTCTCAACTAAGGCTTTAAACTCTTGAAATTTGTAGACAAGACATCAAACTTTTTCTTAATATAGTATGATCATGTCATTTTAGAGAAGTCATCAATAAAATATTACAACATACAAGGATCCACTAAGAGAGGGTAATTCAAGTGGACCTCTAACATCACTGTGAATTAATTCCAATAGATGAAAGGAATTCAAATCATGATGTTTTTGAAATGGTTTACTATGTTTCTTACCATGCAAGAAACTTTCACGGGTTTCATGATCATATTTCATCTTAGGAAGACCTACAACTAGGTTTAGACGAGACAATTAATACATTATCCTAAAATTTATATGTCCCAGTTCTTTCATGCCAAATTGAAAATCATTTATAGAGCTATAGACGAAAAACATACTTCAGAAATAAATTCATCAAAGATGTATAAGCCATTTTTTTGAATTCCATAAGCAATAATATCACTAAATTCATCTTTCACATACCATTCATCTTGAAATAAAACACTTTTACATATTTATTTAGTTAACTATGAAGCAAGATATAAAATGTTCTTTTTCAATTTAGGGATAAACAAATTTTTTAAAATTATTTCATGGTATCAAGTTTTACATTCATGTAGCTTTCAAATTAAATGATAGAATTGGCTCCTAGATATATGTTTTCCCGACATTATACAATATCTATAAGGATGTTAGGTATGCAACTCATGTGCCTAGATGCACCATTGTTTATGATCCATTTGTTATCATTTGATACTAAAAGTGTAAGTGTAAAGAGCTATTATTTTATCAACTGTTATTTGCTTGATTTTGATTTGTATTCTAGTTTTGAGTCTTCTTTTGATTGTTAAATTTCTTGTTTATACCATTTTGACAAACTTGTTTATTTTCACATGACAGTCTGATTCCTTATGACCATATTTACCAAATTTATTACATGTTCCATTAAACTTCATTTTAATTTTTTGACTATTCTTGTTAGGGTTATTATTAGGATTAGTTTTTGATTTGAAGTTTGGTTTTTGGTTTGACTTATTGCTGTTTTGATTTTGAAATTTTTTTTAATTCTGTGAGAACAATTATTGAGAAGAATTCTCTTTTGAGTTGAATTTAGCCATCACCCATTCTTCTTGAACTAGGAGAGAGGATACTGTGTCAAGGTCGGGTAGGTCAGACTCATTTTTATATTTTGAGTTCACAATCAAGATAAAGTTCCTAAAATTTTCATGTATGTTGATTTAAATTATGAAAGTACAACAATTTCTCTTGGAATAGTTGGTAGTCACAACCATCTAACTGGGCTTTGACGTTCTTAATTTTGGCCAAATAGTTAACGAATTTTTTCATCTCCCTTCATGGGAGTTTTGAAAAGTTCCATGAAAAGCTTTATGATCTTCGAGAGGTGATTGCCCTTCATACATTGAATTCAAGTTATTTCCAATCATCAACATGAGAGTCCAAGTGTCCTATGTGCATTAAAAACTTGTGATTTATACTCTGTAACGAATATTGACATGGGATTTTTATGATCTTTGGGAGAATGCACTTAGGTTTTCAGGGTTTTCTACTTCCAAGTGTGCATTTTCTCCACACCAGTGATGAGATCCCATTATTTCCTTGCCATGAAAATGGAATTCATCCTAACTCGCTAAATGCTATAGTTATTCCCATTAAGTAGTTATGATTTATCCATTGATAAATTGGTTGTTTCGTCCATTTTCAATGATAAATACAAATAACTATGACAATAAGCAATGTATGAGAATTTTTTAAAAAAAGTTACATGCCTGAAAATTAGTTTATTTCACTAATTACAAAAATAATGATTTATCTAATTTTCTTGACAAAAATTAAACTTAATTTTACCCGAAATAAATTCTTAATTTTTGAAATACAATTAAATAATATAGGAAACTTAATGCATTTTCTTTTATTTTTCAAAAAACTTTATAAAAATTATTATTAATTATTATTAAATACTTTTTCCTCTAAATTTTCTAAGGGAAAAAAAACTAATATTCTATTGTTTAAAATTTTTTGAGAGGGGTTGGGAGTCAAACTCCACACCTCTTAGTTTTCATGAACTTGTCTTAACCACTAGAGCTACTTAGCTCTATGAGTTAACAAATTGAATCTTTAAATCTATGTTCTAATTTTTGAATTATAGGAAAAAAATAATGAAATAAAATTATAAGGAATTACTTAAAATGTTCTCTTCCCTTTGTTTGTAATTTTCAGACAAGAACCATGAAAATAAGAGTCAAGTTTTAGGGTTTTGCTTGTTTATTTTATTAACATTTTAATTTTTTTTTTGAGTTTATTTCTTTTGTTGCAGGGTGGCTAGGGTTTCCTGGAGAAAATCGAGGGAATATTTGAAGCTATAGCATGTCGAAATAAGATTCTATTCAAGGCGTTTTTGTTTATATCATGCCGATTTGCAGGTTTGAGAAGCTGAATTTAGTGTTTATAGAGGCATTTTTCAGTTTTACCAGTTGTTTGGAAGAATAATCAGGGCGTTAGAAAGTATATGCAGGTGTTTAATTGCATATACAATAGTTTTGAATAGATATGGGGTGATTTTATGCACATAACAGTCTTTAACAAGTTTTATCTTCCTTTGCTAGACATGTGAGATCTATATGGGCCATTTCAATATATATACCGAGTCGTATGAAATATTTAGTGCAGTTTTGGAGCTTATTTGTAGGTGTTTTAAAGTTTAAACAGGCCGTATGGATTTGCACAAGCCATTTTCAATGTTCAATGGGGCATTTTTCAGTTATGCATGCCTTGAGAAAAGTTAGAGGGCTGTATTTGATCTATGCAAGGCATATGTAGAGCATACCATATTTTATTTATAGAGGGTTTGGATTAAAATTTCTAGCTAATACTATCATATTTGTCTCCTTTTGTAGATCAAACTAGAGTTAACCAGGGCAATTTGGGGAAAAATTCAAGCCTTATTTTGGGTGTTTACAAGATATATGAAGACATACCAGCTGTATTTGCATTTGTATGGGCCATTTCAACAATTGGACAAGGTTGTTATATTGTTTATCATGTTATTTTTATGTTTATATATGTATTGTATACAAGATGCAACACAAATATATAAATTTTGGAAATTTTCCAAAGCTTGCTTGATTCATACACGCTTTCAATTAATTTTATAAAACTTAACTTCCACATTAAGTGGAGTGGGAACTGACAACCTATGTTACATAGGTTTAAATAAAGTATATTAAAATTTTATGAAGGATGTAATAAAGTGGTGGCCCGCCTAATGGTGACCCCACTTAATATTGCAATCCCAACAATCATGACCATCTCAAGAAGAGTCCCAACAACATACTCAAATAAAATGCATGATCATGAAGAGGTTGTATACATAGAAGAAAAATAACTACAATGATCATTTTTAACATCTACAATCTATCATGCAACCTTCTAACATTGCCTCCAAACATCAATGTCATTTGTAAAATCCCAAGGATAGGAGAGCACCATAGCAATGTTATACACTTAAGAAGGATGAAAAATTCATATCAAACATTTGAACTGTCCACAAAGAAAACAAGGATATCATCTACGATTCAAACTATCTACAAATCAATCAAGGATGAGAATCCAATTCTAATTATGCAACTCAAACTCGACCCTTGTTATTTCAATGATTTTATCACAAAGACATAATTTACCACATTTGAACCTCCGCTCCCATATTTATTAGTTTTCTATTGGAGTGTTGGAAGGAATTGTCCACCATCATTGTACCATACCAGTTATAAGAGTGACATAACATTTTGCAAAGATGGATGCAAGTCTCGACAAACTATATCACATCTACATGTCCATCCATTAAAAAACAAAGCTTTAAATGTCATCCAAACAACAAACAAGGATGAAAATGTTGTCCTAAACCAACCGAGGACAATAACACCAATTAAACATGCCACTTCCAAAGTAATCAAGGTCACCAAAATACATAACGAAGAACCAAATGGTATATTAACAAACATATGAAAGGAACTTCACACACACATAAGAATGTGTCTCATCCATGGGTACATTACTATCCAGCAATTGTAATGTTCCCATCAAGCCGAAACAAGGGTCTCTACCAAATATATAAAAGCATAAGAAATGGGAGTAAATGCTCTAGGAAGAGGAACAAGTACTTGCTAGAATACGAGAGCATCCATAAGCTCTTAATCCAAATCTCCTCACGTGGTATCCATCTCAAAGTATAAGCACAACACATATTTCATAATGATTGATTTGAGCCATACTGGATTGTGTGATGACAAATGACATTCATTAATATTTTAGATCATAAGACACATCTTTACCATCTACTGTCATGCAGATGGATGAGGAGGCCGCATATGAATGGAGAAATTCTACTAAACATAATCATGCATAACCATCATGCCCATGATCTCAAAATTTGAGTAGATTATAATAAATACCTATCAAAGCTTAGGGCAACAATAACCATCCATCATATCCATTAAATTAGAAAGGTCGACGTGCAAGCACAATTTTTTGTGCCATATGCCAACAAACATGATATTAATGTACTTTGTAGAATACAACGGTGTGCCTGGTGTTATTGCAAAAACGAAGTTGAACCACTTTATAGGCCATGTAACTATGATAGCATGCTAAAGATATATGTTACATAACATGGCCATTTATATATTTGTGAGATTATATGTGCACATGGGTAGAAAAGGATATGTGGACTCATATGTTGTACACATACATATAAGTGTTTTATAAGACTATGTTATACATTTAATGATTTGGGGCATGTGTAGGTGAGGGTGTTGAGAGGTATTAATTTTAAATAGGTGGGTTATGTGCTTATATAAACATACCCCTTTACACATGAGAAATATGGAAATATTATCCCTTAAATTATTACATAGGATTTGGAAAATAGTCATTGTATTCACCTTATTTTTCACATTTACTAACAATTTCTCTTTGTAGGTCATTGGAACATTAACCTCCTTGAATGAATGCCTTAAGAGGCATACGATGAGTGGTGTTTATGTTTCTTATTAGTATCTGTCATCGCCAAAAAATAACACCCTTTGATTTGCATGAATTTATGGATGAGCAATCAGTGTTTTTGGGTAACATGGGATTGTCTCTCAAGTTGTGGGACTTGCTACTTGAGACAAACCTCCAGAGAAGGCTGCTTCCTTTACCTAATCTTAATACTAAACTACTCCTAAGGAAGGAAATGCAACTATCTAATCATACTCTAGCAATCTAAGGGACCAAGGTGAGAGAAAGATGCATAAAAAGGGAAATCCTAAGCTAAGAGGAGGTGATAACACCAAGAAAAGGGGTGGAGATGCTCTAATTAGGGAAAAGGGAGAGGGAGAAGGGAGAGCCTAGATAGATGTGACACAGACCCAAAGCTTCTTTCACCATCTATTCTCCATGAAACACAACATAATGAACATATAAGTGAGAAATACATGCAGAAAACAAGAATGGAGAGACACATAAATACAACAAAATGTAAGCTAGGGTTGAGAGAAACACCACAAAGCGAAGATTTTATTTCTTTCAAAGTATGCACAGTCTATTACATGTGAAGAAGAAGGCATAAGAACACTTGACGGGTCCAAAATGGAGGCTTACAACTCACAGTTGCTCAGAAACAATTTCGGTAGAGTTTCTATACATTTTAGAACATCCCCCCTCATAAATGAGAGGTTGTTACAATATATAGAAAATGAGAGAGAGAAAGAGGGGGAAAATATGGAAATCAAATTTAGGCCTTCACCTACCAACAAAATGCATTAATTCTTTGAAAAACAATCATGGGCACCTTGTCAAACCCACTCCCCATGTCAGTTTACTTGTTGGAGAAGCCAAGGCATCATATCTCACCAAATCTAGTTGTTGAGCTACCTGGGGCTGCATCCTTTAATGCTGGAGAGGTTTTCTCTTTTTTACCCAACTACCCTCACTTAAATTAAGAAATATTTTATTTGTGGTGTAGAGGATGCTGAGAGATTTCCAACGATATAAATTTGATTATATTTGGACAATTTGGGCGAAAATTATGCCCATTTAAAGTTTAGGGGGTCGGGGGTTCCACGCAGGTTCTTACATTCCACAATTAACTATTTTCTCCTTTGGTGTGTGGATGATATGGTGGTGCAGAGAACTTGGTGAATGAGGGAAATGTTCCATGTGTTCCATTTTCACTTGCTTTTTCTACATTTGTCAGGGTTTTGTCTGTTCATCGATGATTTGACTACCGGGTGGAACTTAGGAACTGTTCCATCTAGACTCTTTGTTCCCGCATCCCCTTGTTCCTCTGCATCACACTCCATCCATAATGCTCCTCAGTGCCCACTCCTTTGTTTATCAGCCCGACCTCCACTATGGGGAACTCTTTTCTTGGCAGACTTATTTCACCCGACGTCCTTGTGCCCGAGTACCCGCTTTCATCTGCATTACACTGCCAACACGAACTCCTTATCTCTTCATTGTGACCTGAAAGCCTTTGTGAGGAACCAATGAACCCATGGAACTTGTTCCACTTGACATCTGCATTTCCACAATGCACTATCCCTGCCCTCAAATCGTTTGTATTGTGGTCAAATTGGAAAATTAGGGAACTTGGGATTTGTTCCGCCTGGGCTCCAAATATCCACAATACACTACAAAAGGCCAAACTTTCCATTTTTATTGGTTTTTTTGGCTAAATATGGGATCAAGGAATTATGCAAAGAGGGAAGACCTTTGAACCTGAATTTCTTCATTTTTTCTCAATTTTACCCGTGTCCAAGTCCAAATAATCAATATAAGTTATCAAAATACCTTTGGGGGGATTTTGGATGACAATATCTTATGAAATACCATTGCGACACTTGCCCTAACTTTCCCCAACATGCATTCCTACTATCATTTTATGACCACTTGATACCCTTAGTACTAATACCTTCACATCGTTTTCATATAACATCTATGACTTTCCTTTTGATCCACATTTATACCCTATAGAATTATTTTTTCCACCTCAATTATCTCCCCCCCCCCCTTTACCTCTTATTATTGTTTGTAACGAACTCCATCGACCACAGTTGATGTATTTTGGTATAAGCCTATTTTCAATAAATCGCATTGACCATGATTGATGTTGTCAACTAAGTGAGATAGTGACTTCAGGCTATGTTCTCCTATATATAGGTATAATTGTTTTTATTCTAAAAGATATCATTACATAATCTACTCTATCTTTGCTCACGAATTTGTCTTTAAAGGTTAAGAGTTTTATGGTTTTAGTGGATCTTTTACTTGGAGGTCATCTTTGGAGCATTGTGTTACTAGGGGCATCAAGAATAGGAATTGTAAGGTTTACCTTATTATTTAAAGTCCCTAACATTGGTCTACTTAGGTCTTGTATGTATCCCTCTTGTGATCCACCCACAACAACTCTCTCAATAACTATTACTAAACTAAGATGTGCTAATGCACGAACAATGCCTTCAAAAAGGTAAGTAAGGAAGGGGAGCTAGTCTTTGTGTGCCCTAAGTTGAGGGATCTATATAGTCATATAAGTATCATAAAATTTAGAAAAAAATACCCTTTAATATATCATGTTCTTTTAAATCTAAATATTTTCTTTTGGGCATTTTCATTGTGTGGAAAATGTTTTTTAAGGTATTTAAATTGGGTAGTTTTTTATACAAAGAAATTTAGGGTGGACCATTACTAGGGACTTATGTCATGCCTTTTTTTCACTTATGTGGCATCATTTGATTGAGTGATTGTTAGATGTGATTTGATGTGACTTGTTTTATTGATAACTTTTTTTCAAATTTTAATTGAGACATTGACATGTACTAGTCTTTGAATTTACATTTATCCTCACCATTATTGGTCCCTGCTCCATGAATGGTTCCTCTCCCTTATCCCTAATCATAAACTCTTTATTTTATATCGGTATATTGAATATGTTGATGTATCATGTGTGAGATGAGGATAATGTAGCATATATTTTCTATTACAATATTGTTCCCTTTATAACACATGATTACCGTCAAATGCCATTACAACCATTAGTTTAGGATTAGTTCTTTCTTATATCCATATGCTTACAACTGTTATGATTCTAGTAAGACCATGCCCCTATATTTAAGACATAGAAGTTGTAAACTTATGCATTGAATACGATTATGGATTACTCTTTTCTAGGTCCACAACTATTACACCCCTAAGCTCTATCTTTGGATTGTGTGTTGGATCTTAAATGTCCCACAGAGAGAGAGAGAGAGAGAGAGAGAGATGACTACTGACTCAAAATAAAAAATAGAGTTTTCTTTTTATCTAAGCCGAATCTAATATTTGTTCAATCAATTTTGTAGTCAATGGAAATTACGACATGATTGGTTCTGTGTATTATGAGATCTGCCATTTTTGATTTTACCCACATGAAAGGCGTATATTATTATCTCAAAATAATTAAATTATTAATGACTGAATGAAACATTGAAAAAGTTGTCGAAAAATGGTATTTTTTCCCCATATCAGGCTCCCGGGGGGGCCATTCAAAAAGGAAAAAAAGAGATGGATTCAGTTGACCAAATAGAGTTGGAATCTATGACAGTAGTAGAATCATTCTTTATTATTCATTTCAATTTTTTGAAAACTTAGGTTGATTCACCCTTAAGGATGGGGAGTCGGTCCCGATGGGGAAATTAAGCCATAGACATATCCTGGTCAATGATCCTAGCAATTTGCATTGTTGTTGTTGGCATTTCAATTTCATTACAGAGAGTTTTTGAAACTCTCCAGGGAAAAGGGACACGGTCATAAATTAGTTTCTTCTTCTTCAATGATTACTTTTTCTTTTTGAAAATTGAGGGGGATTTTGAAAGTGGATCTTTCAATTCTTCAGGGAGGGAGGGAGGTTTGTGCTCCTACTGGTGAACAAACATATATTACATGGGTAGACTATAAATGAGTTGTTATTACCAAAACTCCTATTGTATGTTATATAGTTAGTGTTATTACAAAGGTTATTTAAACAATCTACTTGAATTAGTGGAGTTGTTATAGGAGACAAATAAGGGGCCATATTTTATAGGTGACTCTTTCTCTATATAATTGTAATCCCGTATGAATTAAAATATAGGGATTGTTGAATTTTATTGTGAGTTTATTTCATATTATTTTTTTAAAGCTCCTACCAAAATTACAGGAGAAAGGGGGAGGTGTGAAGGGGGTGAGGAGAGAGGAAAATATGGGGAGAGAGGGAGAGAGAGGGGGGAGGCGATAAATGGAAATATGAGGGAGAGTGGGAGAGGGACAGATAAAGAGGTAGAGATTGGATGGAGGGGGACAGAGGGATGGAGGGGAGAGAGGGATTGAGAGAGGTAAGGAGAGGAGAGAGTGAGAGTGGTGGAGGGGGATGGAGAGGGAGAGAGGAGGGGGTTCCAAGGGGGAGGGACAAAGGGAGCGTGGGAGGTGGGAAAGAGGGAGGGATAATAAACCATAATAGCTAGCATAAATTTTTGTCAACTTGATGCGAATCTTATTCCATTCTTGATTTATTCATATTCACGATTTGTTTTATTCCTCATCACACTGACTTCATGACCATTACATTTTGGTGAATCTGACGTGAATATTAATTTTCCTTGATTGATTCATTCACTTTTATGTTTATTTTTCATCACATCATCTTCACCTTCATTACATTAGGATGAACTCATTGTGAATCTCATACAACCTTCTATTTGAGTCATATTCTTTCTCTTTATATTTCTAGGTTTTACCATCATTTTTTTTATCATATCACTCCTTATGGTTTTTCTAGAGATCCTCAACCCATTCCAATTTTATACGGGTTTCTCTTTTCTCCCTTCTTTTCCCACCATCAGGGAAACCACTCATGGTTTACCTTTTCAGAATGTCAACCTACTCCAACCATTCGATGTTTTAGATTATTCAGGAAGATCCTGATAGCATATTTCAAATCAAATATTTGGGAAAATAATGTGTACTTCACTCCTATCAAAGATGGCTCATTTTTCTGACTCTCATCAAATAATGTGACTCCGATCAACAACAATATCAACAATCTTCTTATTGATAGTAGCCAAAATTCACCATTTTATAACAACCAAGTATTCATCAAGTTGTTGGATCAAATGGTTCATATGAAAATTTAATACCAACAGCTTCACGAACCAAATGAAAAATAAAAAATTGTAATTGGCATATAAATATCAATAACTCATCATAGGAATTTCTAACAAAGATCCTTCTCCTTTATTTCTTCTGGTGCACATGAGAACCTAACCCCTCAAACTCTAATATGTAACAAGGCTCTTCAAACATTACAAAATGAACCTTTAATTCCATATATCTATTTCATAGACGATGGAGGGATTTATCCAACCATTTATTTGAAGGATCTACCAATCCCACCTTTCATCTTAAAACCTGTGGAAATATATACAAATGATGGATTAATACAGACACTTGTGCATCTACAAAACTATTAACTAAAACCCTTATGAATAATGATTTAGAATGGTATAGTCATGTTATATTTTTTTTAACCACCAAATTAGATGTCCTATCGGATATTTTATTCAAAGAATTTTTCACAAAATAACCTTGAAAATTCTCTAGAATATTTCATGAATGTGAAGTAACTAGCCATCCCCAAGGTGTGGGACCTTGTTGCCTTGGGATGAACCTCCAGAGAAGGTCGCTTCCTTTGGAACTTGGGGGCACCCGATTTAAGATCGATGTGCAAGGCTAAAACACTTTAGAGGATTCTAATCTACTCACTTTACAAGGTTCAGGGTTAGAAATAACAAATAAAGAAAATGCGGTGATACACCAAGAGTAAAACTAGATAATCAGATGATCTTTATGCCAGAAAGGGGTAACTCAGAAAGGATAAAACAATCATCACAATCTAACTCACCTAATACTATTTGGACAGGGTAAATAACAAACCATAGTCAAAATAGTATGCATCTCCTTGTAAGACCCCAAGTATACATAACAGATAGATCAAATCTGATTGAAAACACAATCAACCACTATGACAATATAGAAATATGCACATGTCAAACATCTCTTTCACTTATGACAATTAATGATAATACAACTTTTATAACAAAAGGAAAATAATCTCTCCACAACTGATATTCAAAACAATTATATCACTTTCCCACAAAATGAAATAAGATATCCTAAAATAAAGGCAAGTTAACCACTTACACTAAGGAATTGTGCATCCACAAAGCATACATTGATCAACCATTAACACAATAAATCAGATTCTTCATGGAAAAATATCACTCTGAATGTAATTGAAAGGCTTCAAAATATTCAAAGCACTCTTCCAAGCTTGAAGAGTAACTTCCCAAAAATCTATATCTCTAAAACCTTCATGCACTTAACTATTTATAAGTTTTTAGGCTGAGCCATTACAGTTGGGCCTTAACCAACAAATTACTAAAAATAGAATATCATTAAGTTCAAGGGAACATGCTCCCATAAAAATAGCAAGGTGGTTGCAAGGGTTTGACTTGGTCAACCCTGCAACTTGGACCGATCCAGAGCTTGGAACTGTCCTACCATGGCCGCCTAACTTCAACTTGGCCCTTGCAACACCTTCTCCTTCTTCAGTTTTGTCTTGTTCTTTCTCCCATGCAGCCATTTGATGCTTGTATTTGATGAAACACTTGATAATTCCTTATATTGATCCTTCCTCTGGCCCACACATGTAATGGTTTACCACATATGTTGTCTCGATCTCTCTTGCTACCTTGGTTGGAATTATTTAAGTTTACTTACCACTTTCTTCATTGACCTGTGAAATTTTGGCATGAAACCAACCTGTCAATGGAGTCACTATTGAAAGTACTAGTCACCTCATCGTCCCTTTTCACCAAATCCTTGAAATTTGACTTAATTTGATCTTCCAGAAGAGCATCAATGTTTTCATTGAAGAACTTGCAATTAACATTATCAAACTCTTCTGAGATGTCATTCAGAGCATCCATGATTTCCACACGCTTGTCGTCCAATTTCTTTATTAAATCCTGTAATACTTGGGATTTGAATTCCATAGCCTTTTGATATTCAAACAACTTAGAAACATCATCAATTACGTCTTCTTGAAGAAGTAGATCTGGATCCTCTTCTTCTGATTTCACTCCATGTGGTCAAATTCAAATTCAAGTTATTATTATCTTCAGAGAAGGCTTCATCCATTTTACGAATAGAGGCTCTTTCAGTCTGCAAATCATTATATATCTCAATAGCCTCTTTAATCAAAGGATTGGCTTCTTGAAGTATGCACTCTATCCATCCATTTACTGATCTTCCCTTCTGTCCAATCTTCTCAATCTCATGATAGGAAATATCATCCAAGAGTGGAAGAAATCATTAGAGCAGTAGTAGTTGAAATATCAGTGGATGGAGTAGGTTGTGTTACCTTTCTCAACAGGGCAGTGAGCTACTCAAATTTTTCTTTGAGCTCATCCTTAGAAGCCTTATCTTTTTCGTATTTTCCAAAAAATTTCTGAGAGTCGTCTGTACATCTTGTTTGGCTCCTTCGTGTGTTAATTTTCCTAGTGAAAATCTGGAAATTTGGTAGTCAGTTGTTGTGATAGTTTCTTTGGTTTTTCCCTCAACAGGAGTAGCAATTTCCACAACCCTTTCTCCTGATTGGTTCACTGATAGGCTGGAGATGATCTTTGGCCACTTGGCCTATCTCCTTGGAGTAGGTTCTAACACACTTAGATCTATAACATCCACCAGAGGTACTTTCTTCTTTTGTTTGGGAGTCTGGCGAAACAACCATTCTGGTATACCAGATGCTGATGGAAGTGGAACAATCTGATTCGGTACCTGGAGCACTAGATAATACAATGGACACTGGTAACATTAGTTGGCACTGGAATGGAAGTGGTAATGATAGATGGAGTGGAAGTGAGAATAGCCCCAGGGGTGGATACAAAGAGGCTAGAAGATGAGATGGGAGGAAATGAAAGTTGTAGAGGAAGTGAAGTGGAAATTGGAGACCCAATCATCTCCCCTACTGAAATAACAGGAAGAGATGAAAAGACCTGGGCCATGGACGGAGATGGAAAAGAAGAAATGAGTGTAGAAGTGGAAGGAAGTGATGATGGTAAGGAAGGAGAGGATGGCAGATTCTATGGTAAGCTTGGGGAATCAGTGACTTCAACAATTTCTGATGCTGATATTACTAGAGACACAACCTTGGAAGAGGAGCCTTGGAGAGAGAGGAACTTCCAACAAAAATGAAATCTTCTTGGGGACTATATGGGCCCTTTGGATAGACCTTTTCCCTTTAGTAGGTGTTGGAAGACTCATTGTTGATTGGGCTTCTGTTCTTATAGGTTGATCTAACCCTTTGGGTGAAATTCCCAAGGTAGCCAACCAATTATATGTCCTCTACAAAATGGGCCCCACCCTCTCCTTAGTATTACAACATTCTTCTACATACCAATCAATCCATGGAAATGGTTGATTGGCGACATTGTTATCCTTGTAAACTGCATCCAATACTTCCTCTTCATCTTCCATTTCCTTTGGAATATCTGCGATCCCAAACTGTCGAACCTCATCCAGGGTTAACCTTTCATATTCCCGTTTCCGGATAATGAACTCATCTCGACAATGAATCCAAATGTCTTCTAACTGGGGTACATGAGAACTGGATAAACCTGTTTCACTAAATTTTCCCCAGTAATCGAAATTGGTTCGAGGATGAAATGTTCGCAAGGTCACTTCTGACATTTCCACATCTACATTCTTTGCCTTGTAAATACTTGCACAAGTATATCTGCCAATTGAAATGGGGAAACTGGACTCCCACCTTGTGTCATTTGTTCTGGATTTTATGGTAGTCCAGAAATTGTCGAACCAACTCCAACAAAACCCATTTGTCTGTAGGGCATCTTGGAAGCTTACTAGGAGCACCTAAAAAACTAGGGATCCAGATGTATGTGAATGTAGGAAACTTGCAGGTAAATAGCTCCCCACTCACGTACTTCCTTGAAAGCTTCATCTGAAATCCTTCGGTTATATAAATCCTTATCAAAACGATAAAGGATAACAATGAAGAAGGCATCATTGACCCTGTGAAAGTGTCTGCTACCCTCATCCATTGTAAGTTGAGGATAAAAATCATAAATTTGTGAAGCACTCCTAACACCTTTAGTGTTCAACCCAGTGAAGTCTCCCATAGCAGCTGCAACATAGACCAAGAAAGAGGTCATGTAGAAGTTCTTCGAAGACAAAACCTTGCCTAATTGGAAACAGATGGAGCTGCTGATATGCTCCCCCCATCGTATGAATTCCTTATTTTTCTTAATGGTGGCAATATATAAGAACATCCATTCCTGAAATTCTTTCGCAGAGGTGAGGCCTGAAACTCTACTCAATAACACGATAATATCGTTCACTTCCTGGATGAAGTCTGATCGATACAGGGTCTTTGGCAACTTGGTGACACTCTTGGCCAAGTAGCTCTTCATTATGACCCTTGTACATAACTCAGTTTCTTTATCCCAATGTTCAACAACTACCTCTGGTGAAATCGTGGTGTAGTTTTCAACGTCCAGAGTTTGAACAAGTCTTCAAAGAAATCAACATCTAATCAAATTACCACCTTGCCGTCAGCATCCTTTACCGACCTGGAGTCTTCATCAAAGTGGGCTGTTGTAGCCAAGACAAATTCAGGGGGCAATGCATTGATGCAGGGAAACTGGACAGCAAGAACAAGCCCACTGTCATAGATAGCTTGCATCAGGATTTCTTGTTAGGAGCCTTTACCCTTGCCCAGAAATCAGGAAAATCAACCTGTCTGAGATCAGTATCTCCTATATTTCCTAGGTCTGAAGATAGACAAGAGTGAGGAGCAACTCCTAGGAATGTATACTTCATTTTCTCTTTTCCCTTTGCTAAAGAGGTTGACATTAAATTCGGGTTTCAGAATCTGAAAAAGCCTTTGGAAATTTGTAACAAATACCGCAAAAGTCCTGAAATGCCAAAGTCTGAAAGTCTGAAAAGACTCTAACTCCAAAGTGTGAAACCTTGAAAACCCAAAATAGCAGATGTCTGAAAGTCTAAAAAAAAGGAATCTCCAAAATCTGAAAATGAAACCTCTGAAAACTTCTAAACTCTGAAAATGAAACCTCCGAACTCTGAAAACCTCTTAGACCACAAGACTTCTGAAACTCTGAAAAAGCGGCACAACCTTTGAACTTTGAAAAACACAAACCTCCAAATTCTCCAAACAAGAACTTCTGAAATAAGAAATTCTGAAAGAAAACTCTGAAAAGGAAGAACCGTAAACTGAAAACTTTGCCAAAGGCACGAATGGAAAGCAAGAAAAACACTTGGGAGGATCTCGAAAACTATGATGAAATCTGAGATGGATGCCTGCACATGTTGGATTTTGTAACTGTGGAGATCAGGAAACACCTTCAAGGAAGACATGGTGGACGCCAAGGGTTCCATTTCAAAATAGAATAAAGAAGAACAAACGAAAATAAAAGGAAGGAAGAAAACTGAAAAGATCATAAACCAAAAAGAAATAACCAAACAAAAATTACCTTGAAAATGATGCCTTGAAAGTACAAAGAATGCAGTAAAAATTAGATTGTCAGAGAAAAAATCAGGTGAAAATGACAGGTAAAAACTTGAGTTTATATAGAAAAACCTGAAATTAATGCTTGGAATCTAACACATGTATGAAGGTTGGTGAGAATTAAATGCTCATAGAACTTTGAAGTCTGAAACCTTGAAATTCTGAAGTTCCAAAATTTTGGAACTTCAGAGTTTTGGACTTCAGAACTTGAGAGATGAAAATTGTGAAAAGGTAACGGAAGACTCTGAAACCTGAAAGTCTGAAGTTCTGAAATTTTAGAACTTTAGAGTTTCAGACTTCGGAAGTCTAAAAGTGAAAATATAAAAAATAGGTGGGAGACTTCTGAAACCTGAAAGTTTGAAGTTCCAAAATTTCGGAACTTCGGGAGTTTTGGACTTCAGAACTCCAGGAAGAATTTTCTCAAAATGACAACAGACTTCCGGAAATCCTGAAGTTCTGAAATTTTCAAAACTTCAGAGAAAGAACTCCAAGTTAAAAAATCACAAATTACCAAAAGAGACCTCTGAATTTGAAAGTCTTGAAAGTTCAAAATTTCAGACTTTCAGGTTTTAGAGTTCAGAACTCCAAATCAAAAATTCTACATTTTAATCCCCAAAAGAAACTTCTGAATTCCGAATGTTTGAAAGTCAAAATTTTGGACTTTTTCGGAGAAAGTTCCTTAATCAAATTCTTAAACACTTCCAGGCATTGAATTTCAGAAGAAAAATTTGTAAGTTGATTTTAACATCTTCATTTCAAAGTAAGATTTAAAGGTTAACATTTTTGGTGACCTCCAGGGAATGCTTTCCTGCTAAGTTTTAGGGCTAGTAGCCTTATACAAACCATTGGGAAAAAGAGTCTTGGAAGAAAACTACATTCAGAGACACACAAAAAAAAGAAAAGAAAAAGAAAAACAAATAATGTGCAAAGCACTTGGAGGAAAAAACAAAATGGGCACTGTATAGGGGTGAAACAATCTCAAAAGCAAGCTTTGAGATGTATCCCATTCACGTGAATGGGAAATTCTTCTCCATTGAGCCTGGATAGATGAAATGAATTCACCTCTTTACAACTTGTGATGATGTATGGCCCACTCTAGAGAGCGTCAAACTTGGCATGTCTACTTGGTTTGGCTCTATCTTCATCCCATTTGAGAACTAAGTCTCCCTCTTGAAAATGTCTATCAGAATGTTTTCTTGTCAAAGGATTTCTTAACCTGAGCCTGATGTTGTTCCAAAGTTCTCATAGCCTTGTTTCACACTTCTTCCAACTCCATGAGTTCAGCAAATCTCACCATCAAGGAATCATTCTCCATAACCTCAAGCTGATGAGCCAACTCCAAAGAAGGTAATTCCAAGGAGAGTGGGAGCTTTGCTTCCCTTCCATATACAAGCATGAAAGGTGAATTTCTGATGGCCCTTTTAGGTGTGATTCGATCTTCCCATAAGGAAGTCTTAAGTTGTGTATGCCAGGTCCTCCTGTTAGTCTCCATCGTGCGTTTGATAATTCTTATGAGGTTCTTGTTGCTAGACTCAGCCAACCCATTCCCTTGTGGATAGTAATTGGATGAAGTCTTGAGGTAGACCCCATTCTTAACAGCCCATTCACTCAACTTCAAACTGAGAAAATCCATTGCATTGTCAGAAATAATTGTAAATGGAACATCGAACCTTGTCATTATATTTTCCAAGAAATCGAGGACTGCCTTCTCATTGCTTTCTTTCAATGCTACTGCCTCTGTCCATCGAGTAAAGTAGTCCATGTTGCAGTAAGAACCCATTTATGTCTGTCACTAGATGGAGGATTTATCATCCCAATGAAATCCAACCCCCATTGAATGAAAGGTTGATCCACTTGAATTGGGTGCAGTGGAAGAGTTGCCAACTTCTTTTGCCAGTGAAAAGGGCACATTCCTTACATTTCCTCACCTAGAGATGGGCATCTTTGAACAAATTCTAGCCAATAGTAACTGATCCACGCATAATTTTGGTAGCAGTCATTTGCATGCAGAGTAATGTCCCCCAGATAGGCCATTGTGGAATTCTTCTAATATTTTATTCACCTGTTCCGGTTTCATGCAGTGAAGAAGAACACCATTCAAATCCTTTCAGAAAAAAATATTATCCACCAGGACATATGGAATAGACTTGAGATGGAAAGTACATCTTTGGACTTTATCCATGTTTGAAGGATATGCCCCTGAGAGGAGGAAATTTTGCATCTTTGACAACCAATCAACTTGATCATCACCTTCGTCAGTGTTCAAGAGTGTAACATCTTCATTATCTTTGATCTCTATGTCTGCAGCAAGCTGCTGACATAAACCCTTACCTCTAACAAGTTTAGTGACTTTGATGTGTATGTCATACTCCATCACCTTCGTGATCCATCCAGCACACTTCTCGTTCATCTCTTTGTTCAACAAAAATTCCTTGACACCAGGATGAGAAACCATCAAGTGAATTTTGTTGTTGGACAACATGTGCTTAAATTTCTTTAGAGCTTGAATAACTGCAAAGACTTGTTTCTCAACAAATGAATATTTGAGCTCATAGTCTTTGAGGGATTGACTGAAGAAGGCAATTGGTTGCTCCATCAGATCATCATTTTGTTGGGTGAGGATCCCTGAAATGCTCTCTTGACCTGCAAAAGCATAAAGAATAAAATCTTTATCAAACCTGGGGTTCACCAGCGTGGGAGCTTGGGAAATGGCCATTTTGATAGCCTCGAATCTCTCCCTCCCTTCCTTTTCCATGAGAATGACATATTTTTCTTCAGCATGGTTGTCAGTGGTTTAGCCAATGTTGCGAATTGAGGGATGAATCTCTGCACGAAATTTATGGTTCCCAGAAAACTCTGGAGACCCTTCTTGTGACTTGGGAGAGATAAGGACATAATCGAATGAATCCTGGCTAGATTGATTGACAGTCCTTCCACTGAAACAACATGTCCCAACAAATTTCCCTCTTGCACTACAAAAATACATTTCTTGGGGTTAAGTGAAACCCCAAATTCTCTACATCTTTGGAAAACCTTCCTTAGATGTGATGTGATCCTTTGCATGCTTAGAATATACAGTTATATCATCAAGGTAAACCAAGATGATATCATTGATTAGTCCCTTAAATTCCATGTCCATGGCTCTTTGGAAAGTAGCCCCGACATTGGATAATATGAATGGCATTTTTTTGTAAGCATATGTGCCCCACTTGGTAGTGAAATCCATTGTTTGAATTGGTCAGATTCTTGGACTAGAATTTGATTGTAACCTGAATATCCATCGAGCAAAGAAAATATTTGAGCTCCTGCCACTGTTTGAAGGATTTTCTCCATTGATGGAAGAGGATAATGGTCTTTCAACGAGGCACGATTCAAATCCCTGAAATCTACGCACAACTGAATCTCTCCTGTTCTTCTTCCTTACAGGGAACCAGATTGGCTACCCATGAGGAATGCTTGATGGGAAAAATTATACAGGCCTCGATGAGTTTGGTTAGCTCTTTTCTCATTAGTGGCTCAATTTTGGGATTAATTGGCCTTTGTTTCTGATGAACTGGTTTGGAATTAGGATCCAGTTCAATGGTATGTTGTGCTAGACCTGGATCAAAACCACGCAGGTCTTTGTAGCTCCATGCAAAAATGTTGTGATATTCTTGACACAGTTTGATGAAATCTTTCTTCTCTTCGGTAGTACATACCTTACCAATCTTTAAAAGTTTTTCACTTGCCACCTCAACTTCCTCAAAATCCTCTTCCTTGACCACCATGTTTGTGCTTTGTCGTTTGGCTTGGTCATCTGAATTGAAGATGGATTCAAGAGTAACTAAGCCTTTTGGTAGCTTGTTTCCCTTCAACTATATAATTTGATCACCATATGAGTTTTGTAGTTTATCTTGGTGTTTGGCAGCAAATTCTACCTCTTCTTGCAGGAAAAGAACAATTTGTTTGTCACTATCAAACACTTTCCAGCTACTCAAATTATCTGGAACTGCGGGATGGACCACCATTTTGACCATTTTCTTCCCTTCCTTCATGATGTCTACAGGTATGTCATACTGTGAGCCAATTGTAGCAAGCCTATCAGCATCTTGGTTTTGTTTTCTAGGAACTGCATGAATTCCAAAAGCTTCAAAATCTTCTATCAGGTCCCAAACTCGATTCTTATATGATCTTAAGAGATCATTTTTTGATGCACTATGGGCTGTCACTTGATGCACAACCAACTCACTGTCTCCAAAGATAGTCAAAGCCTTGATTCCTCTCTTCTGAGCTAGTTGAATCCCTTGTATGAGGGCCTCATATTCGGTGACATTATTGGTGCAACTAAATTGCAACCAAAAAGATGAGAAGTATTTATCTCCTTCTGGAGAAATCAACATAACTCCCACACTGGATCCATTTTTACTTCTCGAACCATCAAAGAACAATTTCCACAACCCTCAAAAATTGTTCGATGTTTTAACCAATTGAGGTACGATCGTACCTTCTTCATGGATGTAATATGTACCCAATCCAATTTCCTCCAAAAATAGTAGACCTAAATTCTTCATCTGCCAATAAATCAACGTAGGGATCATATTGATGATCTATACTTACCTCATCAAGCACTATATCAGGAACTTCCTCTATGAGAGTAGTTGGTTCATGATCAACATCTTCCTCTTCTGGGTCACAAATGGCATAATTCCCATTTATGGGTTTAGCGGTGTAAGGCTCCACATGATTATGGAAAATCGGCTCTTCTCTTATAGTCACCTTTGTCCATACCAAGTTCTAAGAATCATATGTGACCAGTCTGATGACAAGTAACCACCCATCTTGGCAGTGAAATCTTGTGATAGGAAAATGGCAAAGAGAGGAGGAAGATCAATAATGGATATGTCCTATGTGAATGACAAGCTAGGACATGCATGAATGGTAAGCTAGAGTCCTTTAATGACTCCGAAAATCTAAACTATTGTACCATCTAACTGGACAACTCCCCTTGAGATTGGGGTATATGGTATTCCCAATACATCTGCAATTTGCTTAGGCATAACGAACTACTGGCTCCAGAATCGATCATGCAATTATGCACCAAATGATCACCAATGATCAGAGATATATAGAATGGTGGTGGTTTTTGGCCTTAGGAATGCCTTTCCCTTCTGGTTGACACAAACTTGTTGCTATTGCTGCTCCATGACCCAATGATCCATCAGTTGTACCAAAACTGTTCAAATCCTCCCGCAACAAATTCCTTTGAGAAGGAATTGAGAGTGCGTCCCACATAGTGATGCTCAGGTTGGTCTTCTTCATTTGTTCCACAATGCTGAATGGAATTTCCCCTACTTTTCTAATACCTTTTTGGGTGTTAGAGTCCTCTTTTGAAAATGCTTGTTGGGTACTGTGATACCTGAAGACCCTTCTTTCCTTGTAACTTGATTAGCGGATGTTTCCAGTGATTTCTTCCCTGCATCCTTATCAACTGCTTGATTGTGTTTGAGGTTGCGAAGTGGATACTTGATCAAATTTGGAAGGTTGAGATTCCATTTCTCTCTTTTTAGAACACGTATGTTTCGCTATAGAGGAGGCATCGGTATTCAAACCGTAAAAAATCATTTATTTTCCAATTTAGTAATGTGGTTTCATCAGAAGGCTGATCTTGGTTTTCTTATGCAGCTGATCTGACTGATGACTTAGGTGGGGTAGATATACTTTGGACCATAAGATCTTGACTCAAAAATCCATTTGGGAAAATATTTTGGTTATGAGGCTAAGAACAATGGTAACACCATTCATAATCTTGGACAAGATTATTTTGGACAGGTACTATGGCTCTGGATGAACTGACAACAAGAGGGTTCTGAAAGTTCAAAGGCTTAACATTTGCAGCTTGGTTTGTAGCCTGGTTTTGGGACTGATTGCTTCCTTGAAAAGGGGGATGACTTGTTTGGTATTGGGATTGAAATGGGTGAGCATATTGAGACTTTTGCCTTTTGATTGCTACGAGCTCATTCCCGAAGGTTTGCAATAGCGATTTGACCTCAGCTAGATCATTTGAAGGAATAGATACAGTCATAGTTGATTGATTGGAATTTGTTGGAACATGAGAAATGACTGGTTGTTTCCCTGTAATTTCAACAAACAAAGGCATTGGAGGCCTAGGCACAATTTTACCTACCTGAATTAAGGAATTTTCAGCTCTTATAGCAATTTTATAAACATCAGGAACGATAGTTCCCCCCATGGATTGAATCATAACTGCTATGTTGTTGTTCAAGGCCCGCAAGTAATACAAGAATGCGTTAATTGGAGGCAGCCTTACGAGAGTTGGGATTATGTTCTAAGTCTTGTCGAAATGGAAATTGAAATCGTTCATGTATTCTTGAGGAGCTCTTCTTATGGTCGTGAGTTGTTCCATAAGTGATAGGTGATCACTTTTTTCTGCAAACTGCTTACAAGAATTTTTCACCCAACTCATTCCAAGTAGTTATAGAACCAACACTCAAACTCCAAAACCATTGAAGCACTTTAACCTTAAAAGAAATAATGAGGATTCTGACTGCCACATTGTCCTCCATAATGCTATGTACTGAACATATGCTAGCTATATCCAAAATGTGCTCCAAAGGAGTACCATTGTTTTCTCTAGTATAAAATGGAAAAATTTTCTGGGCAACTGTAGGAATAGCATCACTTTGGGCTAACAGAAAGGGGATGCTAGTGTTGAAAGGAGGACAAGCATTGGCTGCCATGATGACCAAGGGTCGATTGTTCCTTAGTGGAGCAAACCTTCCATCAGGAGGAGTTGAATGACCTCTATGAGATAATTCAGAATTGTCTCTTGTTTTTCTCCTTGGCGGAGACAAATAATTCTGTATGCTGATATTTTACTTGCTTGGAAGAAGCTCATGTTTAAATTCTTCACATAAATAATTTCATTGAGACTTGAAATCCAGAGAAATGGAATCACCAGGTACTTTGATTTGTGCAATTGTGAATAGAATTACCAACTCTATCCCACCGGGTGTGCCAACAACTGTTGTCATGCGGATCGTGCACCCGTTGAATTGCTAAAAAAAATTGTGCAGTGTTGGAACATGCCCAAGGTATGGGACCTTGTTTGCTTGGGATGAACCTCCAGAGAAGCCCGACTTCCTTTGGACTTGGGGCACTATTAGTGCAAAATCACAGCACCCCCAAATGAGTTCTATGGATCTGATTTTCTAAGGTAGAGTCATTTGGTGTGATCCACATAACATTGAACTTTCCCCAAGGTGTGGGACCTTACAAGTGGAAAATATCTCCAGATTAAATGTTGGTTCATATTCCTCTTTTTAGGTGCATACGTGAGAACTTGCAGAGGATCTATCTCTATACCTGTTGGGTTTAAAATTTGCACTTGGGATGAAACAACAGTCAGGGGACAAACAAGTCCCCCCTCTTTGATGGGATAGGTTCCCTTATTGAAAGCCAGAAACAAGATTATTTACAAATCTACAATTTAGCAAATGTGGTCTTCTGACATATGAAAATGTGTTTTCTTCAAGGAAATGCATCAGCACAAGAGAATGGAAGAATGAAGGGGAAAGAGAAGGCAGCAGATGGAAATACTTTCAGGGAAAAGAGAATTGTAGAGAGAACCCCTAATTGCATTTGGATAAATGAATTACAGAATTACAAAGAAGAATCATTCACGTTTTTACCAGGTGCAATCATGCAAACACAAAGTTCTCAGAATTGCAGGAAATGCATCAGCACAAGAGAATGGAAGAAGCTTTTGAAGGGGAAAGAGAAGGTTCAGAGCAGATGGAAATACTTTCAGGGAAAAGAGATTGTCACAGAGCCAAATCAAACCCCATGAAAATTGCAAGATTGCACAGATAGCCAAATCCACAGTGAAAGATCAGAGGGATGCAAATTATTATAAATGCAAAATTACAAAGAAGAATTCATTCACGTTTTTACAATTTATTCCAAAAAATGCAATCATTATGATGGTAGGTGAGAAACACAAAGTTCTCAGAATTGCAGTTTTGCATCCAGAATGTTACCGCCCACAAAGTTTCTTAGCTTCTATTTTCCATGTGCCAAGGGCACACACCATTTACCCTGTCAACAAATGATTCACAAAACAGAGCAGAGGGATTTCCTCTGAGAGGGAAATATAGAAAAAATAAAAAGAAGCTCTTGTATTGATTTTTTGGTTCAAAATTACAGTCTCGACATATCAGAATTCCCCCGACAATGGCTTCCAGAGCCCATCAAATAGCTCTATGAAAAGTGGTTACAACTTCCTCTAGGTGAGAAAAAATAGTTTGCAAATGACTCCTTTCCATCTTTTGTGCCCTTCAAAAATCATCAAATCGTGAAGAAAAACCATGGCGGAAAACTAGTTTGCACAAATACCCAGACATTTCATTTTATTTTCCAGTTTTAATATGAACCATCGATTTGCTGTTAAACGTTCAAATCAGGCTGTCCATGTGGAAGGAGAAGATTAGAGTGGGCACGGGGGAATCTCCTTTCCATTTTTCATGATTTTCTATATTTTTGCACTTTGGAACAAATTTCCCTGTAGCCCCACTCTACTTTTTTGACTTGGACACGTGGCGGGCTGTGATTGGAAACAGGGTCGCGGTGTAATTCTAAACATTTTGACCTATTTTTGTAAAAAATGCAAAATCTCATTTACCTCCAGGGGCCCGCTACTCTGCTTTTTTCTGGACACGTGGCACAATCTAGTTTGAAATGGGGTGTGCGGCTCTCATTGTAACATTTTGTCCTTTTTTGGGAAAAAGGAAAAATATTCATTTTTCTCCATCGGCCCACTGCTCCGCTATGGCTCTTTGGACATGTGGTGCTCTTAGATTCGCTGCGGGTTATGGGGAAAATGGCTTACCTTAACACTTTAACCTTTTGGCAAAAGGTTCAAAACCTTGAATTTCTCCATTGCCCTGCAGGTTCGATCCTCCCTTTAGACACGTGGCAGCCTTTGATTGGTTGCGATCCTCGGGAGCTTTTCTTTTCATCTCTCCATGCGGGCTCCTAGGTCAAAATTCACCAACGTAACTTTTTTTCAAAAGAGAAATGTTCACAAATACCTCTGCAGCTCTGCCAGTCTGCCAAGGAAAAATCTGACCACTTAGCTCCACCAAGCCATAACATTAAAATTACAAGGAGTTAAGAGGAATTCTTTACCTTTTTGGAAAGGGGAAGAAATTTCCCATATGATGTAATGATTTTCATGAGTCTCCAAGTCCTTGGAAAGTTTCAATTTTCAAAATACCTCTTTCAAGCATACTTTAAGGGCATCGAATCAAAATTTTGCAATTTTAAACTTGGAAATTAAAGGGAAATTTGAGGGTGACAACAAATGGCTCTTTCTGGGGGTGACTTGGCTTGAAACAAAGTCACAAGGAAATATCATAAAATTTTCCTCCGTAATTTCTATTTTATTATGTATGTATTAGGAATAGGATGTTGTTAAGTATGATTAGTAGTGGCGTCTGATAGAAGATAACGGCGCCGTCAGTACGGTGCCGCCAATAAAGTAGAGTACGGTAACAGTCAAAGTACAATAGGAATGTTGTGGTAAAAAGTAAATATTTGTCGTAAGTGGTCCGGTAATGTTAAAATGTCAAAGTTGGGGTAAGTAGAGAAGTAGGGTCTACATGATTAGGAATTAGAAATATTATATTTGTAATAAGGACAAAGAGTGATGTCATAAATATTTTGTGTATTTTATTTGTGGAAAAGTCTAAAAAGGTGGAACCCATGTGAGATGATAAGGTTTATCTTATCTTAGAAGATAAGCCTACATGTAAAGGCAAGAGTTTAGGCATGGAATATGATTGGCCGGAAGAGATTTCCTATCCTATCTTAGAGATAGGGTGGATAAGCCTGAATTCCTATAAATAAAGAGGCCACCCCCCTCATTTAGCATAGAGAGAGAAGTAGTGAGAAATATTGTATGAGTAAGTGTGTAAAGGAAGCCATCATTTAGAAGGTGTGTTAAAGAATCCATTGTGAAGTTTCTCCCATAGTTATTGTTGGAAGGCAAGTGAAGTCAGTAACACTTGAAGTACCTCATGGGTGAGATTGTAACAATTTCATGTTGATATTATAATTTACACTTATATTTCAGATTTGTCATCATTCCTTCGTATCATAGTCTATGGTATTCTTGTGTTATGTTTGTTGTTGTGTTTCCAGATTACATCCACCAAACTAAAGGTTGTGCATTAGTAAATAATCATAGCACGAGGAGTTCCCGGTGGAGAATTATCATAGTGCCGGATTGGTGATGACATTTTGGTTCCGTTGCCGGGACCATTCCTCGTTGGTGGATTTTCTGGAGAAATATTCCCACTTAGTCAGAAATCATTTGGAGGGTAACCTTGTTTTTACTGTGCATAGTAGTTACCATGGTAAAGTCACTTTTTACCATGAATAGTATTTACCACAGTAACTTTACTTTTTACCGTGAATAGTATTTACCACAGTAACTTCACTTTTTACCGTGAATAGTGTTTACCACAGTAAAGTCAGTTTTTACCGCAGTAAGTCAAGTTTTACCGTGGTCATTCCTATTTTACTGTAGAAAGGTGTAAAGTCACTTTCTATTATAGTGAGTCCAATTATTTGTGCACATAAGTCTTACTGATTGTACTTGTGAATTGGTATTTCACTGTGGTTACTTTTAAAAATGGGGAAGATTCCTATTTTTTCAGCCCAATCTAATGAAGATGCTTCCTCTTTCATTCAAGAGTTTAAACGATCTTGCATTTGTAATGGCCTCATAAGAAGGGAACAATGGACTGAATTTTTTCCTACCTTTTTGGATGGTTCAGCCCTTAGGTGGTTTGAAACACTAGGTGATAATGTGAAAAATTCATGGGATTTATTAACTGAAAGTTTTCTTGAAGAATTTGGTGAACAACAGAAATATGCAGATCTCATGATCGATATCACAAAGCTATCCCAAGGAGAGAAGGAGAAGATAAGGGATTATCATGCTCGTGTTCTAGAGCTAAGGAGGAAGCTCGATGCCCAGATCCGGAAGGAAGGATTAGCGGATGGGTTGATGAATGGCGTGGATAATCTCCTCTGTAAGCACTTCATTCTTGGGATGAAGCCAGAGATCAGACAACGAGTGAAGTATGACCGCCCAGCTACCATTGAACAAGCAAAGGAGATTGCAAGAAGGCAAGAAGAAAGCATGGAAGAGGAGCCCAAAGAAATTACTGCTAAGGTAGAGCCTACACCAACACCTTTGGTCCAGAATCCACAACCACTCTCGGTGAGCACAAATCTTTTCCCTAGTACATCTACTGAGTATGAAGATCTGCTCAAGAAGATGGGTCAGTTAACTATTAATCTTCTTCAAGGAAAGGAATTTAGTTCTCAGGGAGGAGATAGAGGTCCAAAAAGAAATATAACTGAAGTTGTATGTTATGGTTGTCATAAAAAGGGTCATTATAAGTATAATTGTCCAGATAGAGCTTCTACATCTGGTACAAGAGATAATGATAAAGGAAAAGCACCTGTGAATTCTTTTGATGTAATAGATAGGAGCATAAATAATGAAGTAGATGTGTTTGTAACAAAAAGAAAGAAAGAAAAAGATAACCAAGATGGAAATGATCCTAAGAAGATGAAAGGAGAAACTAGTAAGAAACATAGGAGAAGAAAGTTGGGTGTGCAGGATTTTCTAATTTCACAGGGACAAGGACCATACTCCATCTTAGAAGATCTGTCCAAAAGGCCTGCAAATATTACATATGGTCAACTTCTGGCTATGTCTTCTGAGAAGAGGCGGGAGCTGCGAAGTGGACTCAATGCTCGACGAAGTAAGGAGGTTGAGGTACCTGTTTTGGAGGTAGAGGTGGATCCCTACGCTCCACAAGCTGAGGTATTATGTAATGGTATTTCAATTCATGATGTCTTAGTTGATGGAGGTGCTGCAGTTAATGTAATGACCGAGTCTGTAATGAATATGTTGGGTTTAAAAATTGATCGCCCCTCAACACTTATGTTAAGGTCATTAAATAAGGGAAAAACTAAACCAGAAGGTGTTGTTTCAAATGTGGCAATATCTGTTATGGGTGTTGTATGTGTGGTAGACTTTCAGGTGATGAAAAATGGTACTGTTGCGTACCCAATGTTGTTGGGAAGGCCATGGCTAAGGAGAGTTCATGCAAGAAACTACTGGAATGAAGGCTTCATGACACTTGGACGTGGCAGAGAGAGGGTGAAGATAAATGTGATCCCTCGGCATCATAAGGCAGAACCTGTGGATTCAAGTGATGAAACTGATGATTGGACATCCTCTGATTACTCTAGTACCAGTGAAGTGGACACAGAAGATGAAGAAAGTGAGGTTGATGTTTCGGTCATGGATATCCTTCCAGTCACACCGACTCATGAACCCATAAGATTATCTGAAGAAGAAATTGTTGATCGTCTCCAACAAATAAAGATTGGTGATGCTGTGATGGAGAGTGAGAAGGAATCCTACCTCCAGCTCTTTCGAAGGTACATACACCTATTCACTTTTGATTACAAGGAACTCCGTCAAGTAAGTTGGGTAGAACATTCTATTGAGCTGGTAGATGGTGCTAAGCCCATAAAGCAAATGCCATATAGAATGAATCCTAATTTTTCCAAGACTGTAAAAGAAGAAATAGATAAGTTGCTTGATGCAGGATTCATATTTGCTGTGGAGAATTTAGAATGGGTTTCTCCCATTGTGATCTCAATAAAAAAGAATGGGAAACTACGCATTTGTGTTGATTATAGGAAGCTCAATAAGGCAACAAAGAAGGATCATTACCCTCTTCCATTCTCAGATCAGATCTTGGACGAAGTAGCTGGCCAGGAGTGCTATAGTTTTGCTGATGGATATAGCGGATACAACCAAGTTCGTATAGCAGAGAAAGATCAGCTGAAGACCACGTTCACCACTCCTTGGGGAATGTTTGCTTATAGAGTTATGCCTTTTGGGTTGTGTAATGCTCCGGCAACGTTCCAGTGCTTGATGAATAGGGTGTTTGAACCCTACATTGGGAACTTCATCAGAGTATTTCTGGATGATTTTTGCATCTATGGGAGCAAGATGGACCACCTGCACCAGATGGAGACAACATTTCAAAGGTTAGATGAAGCACAAGCCTCACTAAACCCTACAAAGTGTGTCTTTGGATGTTCTAAAGGCATTTTGTTAGGGCATGTTGTATCCAGAGATGGTATTGGTACTGATCCTGATAAAGTTTCAAAAATCAAAGAGTTACCATTTCCTATGAATAGAAGTAAGTTGAGATCATTTTTAGGCCATGTGGGTTACTATAGAAGGTTCATCAAGAATTTCTCAAAGATTGCACAGCCACTAACCCAGTTCTTGAAGAAGGATGTTACTTATGAACCAGGAAATAAGGTGCATGAAGCTTTTGAACAACTGAAGGAAGCTTTGGTGTCTTCACCTGTTTTAAAGAATCCAGATTGGAGCAAGCCATTCATTGTGTATACTGATGCCTCAGATGCAGCACTAGGAAGTACTCTGAGCCAAAAGGATGAAAATGGGAATGATCATCCAGTTTACTTTGGGAGCAGACAAATGAGCAGTGCTGAGGTAAATTATACTGTAACTGAAAAAGAGGCTCTAGCTATCATTTTTGCTGTAAAGAAGTTTAGAAATTACTTGCTAGGGCAGAAATTTATAGTTGTAACAGATCATCAGGCTCTAAAATATATTGTAAATAAGCCTAACCCATCAGGGAGGATAGCAAGATGGATAATTTTGCTACAAGAATTTGAATTTGATATTATAGATAGGCCAGGAAAGAAGCATGTCAATGCAGATGCACTCTCTCGAGCCTATGATGGTTTAGGTTCATCTTGTGATGATGATGATTTCCCAGATGCAACATTGTTATCCCTTGACACAATCCCTAGTGAATACATAGATATTTGGAATTATCTGAATGAATTCAAGTTTCCTGATGGTGCCAATGCAAAGACTAAGAGGAAGATTACTCAAGCCAGTCGTCCATATTCTATTCTGCATGGAGTATTATTTCGAATAGGACCTGATGGACAGTACAAGAGGGCAGTTGGACGTGATCAAGGGAAGGAGCTGATAGAAGAATTCCACAATGGTACATGTGGAGGACACTTCTCTGGACAACTTACAACAAGAAGGATCTTGGATGCAGGTTATCACTGGCCCACTCTTTTTAGAGATTGTTATAATTATTGTAAGACATGTGATATTTGTCAAACACATGGTAACCGTAAGACTTCATCAGCTCCATTATGCCCTATTCTTCCACTTGGTCCCTTTGAAAAGTGGGGAATAGATATTGTAGGTCCACTTCCAACTACCCCATGCCAAAATAAGTATATTGTAGTTGCCACAGATTATTTAACCAAGTGGGTTGAAGCTAGGCCATTGAAAACAACTTCCATGGATGAAGTGGCAAGGTTCATATATGAACGCATTGTCACCAGATTTGGTTGCCCATTAGAAATTGTAACAGATCAAGGAAGCCACTTCATTAATGAGGTGGTAGAAGCCCTAGTCAACAAGTTTTCTATTAAGCACAGGAAGGCAACAACATACAAGCCAAGCACAAATGGACAGGTGGAATGAACAAATTTTGTGTTGTGTCAAATTCTAGCAAAAGATGCAGCCTTGCAGGTACATAAGTGGGATAAAAGGATTCATGCAGCATTGTGGGCATATAGGGCAACATCAAAGTCAGCAACAGGATACTCCCCATTTCAGTTGGCTTATGGCATTGATCCAGTTCTTCCTATTGAGTTTGATATTCCCACTGTGAGAGTTATGAAAAAGGAAAGGATGGATGAAAGTGATTCAGTAAAAGAAAGGTTGGTGCATCTTCATTTGCTAGAGGAAATGAGGGAAATAGCGAAGGATACAAGCTATAAGAAGAAAATGAAGCAGAAGGAATACTTTGATCAAAAGATCCGTTGGTCTCCATTTCATGTGAATGACTTGGTTCTAGTATATGATTCCAGATACAAAAAAAGAAGGCAGAGAAAATTTCTTCCCAAATGGATGGGGCCCTACAAAATAGCAGTTGTGCATGAAAATGGTACATATCGACTGGAGGAATTGGATGGCACTCCCATTACGAAATGGGTCAACCATGACAAGTTAAAGATTTTCCAAGCACCAGAATAGTCTACTCCGAGGACGGAGTAGAAGCTAGGAAGGGGGAAAATGTCGACATTAAAATTTTCCTCCGTAATTTCTATTTTATTATGTATGTATTAGGAATAGGATGTTGTTAAGTATGATTAGTAGTGGCGTCTGATAGAAGATAACGGTGTCATCAGTACGGTGCCGCCAATAAAGTAGAGTATGGTAACAGTCAAAGTACAATAGGAATGTTGTGGTAAAAAGTAAATATTTGTCGTAAGTGGTCTGGTAATGTTAAAATGTCAAAGTTGGGGTAAGTAGAGAAGTAGGGTCTACATGATTAGGAATTAGAAATATTATATTTGTAATAAGGACAAAGAGTGATGTCATAAATATTTTGTGTATTTTATTTGTGGAAAAGTCTAAAAAGGTGGAACCCATGTGAGATGATAAGGTTTATCTTATCTTAGAAGATAAGCCTACATGTAAAGGCAAGAGTTTAGGCATGGAATATGATTGGCCGGAAGAGATTTCCTATCCTATCTTAGAGATAGGGTGGATAAGCCTGAATTCCTATAAATAAAGAGGCCACCCCCCTCATTTAGCATAGAGAGAAGTAGTGAGAAATATTGTATGAGTAAGTGTGTAAAGGAAGCCATCATTTAGAAGGTGTGTTAAAGAATCCATTGTGAAGTTTCTCCCATAGTTATTGTTGGAAGGCAAGTGAAGTCAGTAACACTTGAAGTACCTCATGGGTGAGATTGTAACAATTTCATGTTGATATTATAATTTACACTTATATTTCAGATTTGTCATCATTCCTTCGTATCATAGTCTATGGTATTCTTGTGTTATGTTTGTTGTTGTGTTTCCAGATTACATCCACCAAACTAAAGGCTGTGCATTAGTAAATAATCATAGCACGAGGAGTTCCCAGTGGAGAATTATCATAACTCAAATAAAAAGAGTTCTCACTAGCAAAATGTCTGATTCTAAAGGGGCTAAGCCAAAGTGATTCAAACTTACCATGGCTTCCTCGAGGCTTGTTATCTCATTTTAGTGATTCCAACTAAAAATGAGATAACCATATGAAAATTTTAGGAAAATCCCTTTAAAATTCCCCTTTGAAGGAGATTTTTGGGTTTTCAGGTTTTCATTACATGAAAGCATGTTTCTTGCATATTACATGTCTGATGTTCCCTGAAACCCAAAACCTGATTGTCTTAGCAGTGTGTCAGGTTTTTGGAACTCCAAGCATCGAAACATGCTTTATCCAATGCATGTTTCATGTCATTTGTTTCCCGAAACCTGAAACCCGAATGAAGCCTTTGTGTTAGGATTTCGGGACTTAGAAGCATCTAAACAAGGCATGCATCATGTCTTATGTTTTCCAAAACCTAAAACCCGAATTGAGTTTTTATCCTTTGTGTCAGGTTTTCGGAAGCTCCGAGCATGATGACATGTCATTAATGTCTAGTTGTCTGGTAGTTGGCACACACGTCAAGTGAGGTGTAATTAATGTTAGGGTATTATAAATAGTTGGTTTTCCACATCATTTGTTACCTGGTACATTTTTGCTGCGTTGGATTTCTGTGTGTGCTTCTTCTACCTCCAAACCAAATTGAGCTTCTTGGTCAATTTTTCCATCCATCTTTGATCATTTTTCAAACTTGTTAAAGGTATTCTTCTCTTCTTTCTATTTTGAAGCTTTTTGGGTTATTTATGAGGTGTTTTGTTTGGGTTTCCATTTCATTTCCTCTTCCATTACTGGTTTAGGGTTTTGGGTCTTTTTCCTTGGTTCTTGTCTTTTTCCTAGTAGGGTTCTTGTTTGAAATTCACTCCTTGGTTATTTACTTATTTTTACATAAGTTGTAGATTTCAAAAGAATCTAAAAATCAATAAGTGAAAAAGGTGGGAAATTCTCATATTCTGATACATCAGAAACCCGATATATTGATTTCAGGTTTGGGTAGGGTGTTGTACATCTCGTTTCTTCCACCTTATGTCGGGTTTTAGGGTGCTCGACACCTATCAAGTTCTGCCACATGTCGAGATCTTCCACCTGCTCAACATCCTCTTACTTCCGTAGTGTGTTACGTTTTCATCAATGTGCAACATGCCCTAACTTCTGACATACACCCCACCAGTGTTTCGGGTTTCTCAAGGTGCTCGACATCCTCCAAAATCTGCCAGTGTTTTGAGGTTTCCGTTGGTGTTTGACACGGCCTAACTTCTGACATACAATCTAGTCTGTCTAAGGGTTTCAGAAGGTGGTTTGCAAGTTTCAAAATCTGAATAGTGTGGCAGGTTTGTGCACTTGTCCAACAAGCTTTCACACCCGATTGCTCTTCCAGAAGTCATCAAGGAATTTTCAAGACTCCTCATGTTGGACCCTGGCCAATCTAAGGATAAGTCAGATAAGTCAGGAAAGATGAAGTATAAGTATCAGAAGATGGAGTCTTCTTCTTATGTAAGCTGCAATTATGACATCCGGGATACAGAGCTCGGCAATATAGATATGGAAGACTTCTGGAAAAGAATTGAGGATTCTTCTTAGAATTCATGGATGAAGTCAATAGCCGGCAGTGGTCTCCCTCTTGTAGTAGGATTTCCAATATCAGCTTAATGCCCTGAATTCATCCTGGCTTGTGCTTCCCACTATGACTCAGCCTCCCGCTCAGTAAGAAATCAAGCAGGGGAATCTATAGTGAAATTGGATGGAGATTACTTTGATCAACTCCTAAAGTTGCCCAACTTTACAGAATATGTTGATTTAGACCTTAAATCAGCACAAAAGGCCTGGGACAAAGATAAGGAAGATTGCATCAAGCACGTAAACAAGAAGTTCTTGATCAAGGCTAAGCCAGTTGTTTCTAGGTTTCCCAAGTCAGTCCCTAGAAGTGATTTTATCCTTGAAGTCAGTGATATCATCACCCTACTGAGCCGGTTATTTGGGCTCCCAGATTCAAAGGAATTCCAAGGGTGGATGTACCAGTTCATGGTCATCATAAAGAAGAATGACCAAGGGATTGATTGGGGTAGCCTAATAAGTGATGAGATAGACTCCCAAATGAAAATAGTCTTGTCTATTGGCAAGTTCTATATGATGTCATACGTCACCTATGCAGCAACAGGCATGAGGAACTACCCAGGGCTAGATGTAAAGGGAAATCAAGCAATGGAACACATATATTGGTTCTTCCCTCAGCTGACAATAAAAGGGTCTGAAGACCAATATAGAAGAGTGAATGACGCCTTCTTCTAGGAAAACATTTTAGATTGGATCCTGATCTGAGGAAGAGAAGGGTTTCCGATGAAGCATGGGCCGAAGTGTCAAAATGGGGTTGCATTTTCTTACAATTCAAGAAGTTTACTTATCTTCAGGTGGTAAGGTTCCATGGTAATCCTTTCCGTCTACCCAGGTTCCTAGGTGACAAACTGATCCTTATGGAGTTGGTCAGACAATTGTTGGATTTTCACAAATTCCAACAAAGCAGGCACAAAGTCGCCATCTCCTTCCCCATTTCCATTGGAAGGTATACATGTTCTACCATGGTTAAGGCCAAGAATGTGGTGCACGAGCTTCAGGAAAAATTGAAGAAACATATGAAGCTCAGGGAGGGATTCGACATCTGAGGAGTCCTCAAGTCATATGGAACCTTGTACCTGCATGTGCCCACTGTGGAAGATATCTGGGTTGATCTTCGGGATGAAGTTTCCATCCGAAGAAAAGACAACAACAGACTGACACTTGAATAAATTCAGATGTTAGATCTAGCTGACATCCCCGAAGGCACCGTGGACAATGAAAGTGTTCTGGACACTAGGTACGAACAGTCAGATGGAGACCAACTTGGATTCCCAGCCATTGATTGGTTTGTTGCTGAAAAGGCTTCTATCACTGAAAGAGCTGCTCAGACTCTTGTCCATACCAAGGCATGGCTCATTTCTTGGGGAATGAGTTATAAGGAAAAGAGACTTTTTCAAAAATAGCTACTTTAGAAGTGGGACCCTCCAAGGGAGAGAAGGAAAAGGATAAAATCCCTACCAAGAGGCAAATAAAGTTTAAGTTTGTTAGAAAAGGAGAAAAGCAAGGGGCTGAATCATCTGCTACTCCTACACAAATAGTTGAGATATTGGATTCACCTCCTCCACCAGAACAAGGAGAAATTCTTTCAGAAATTGAGGTTGGTCAACCTCTTATTTCTCCTTTTGTTGATTGCTCGTTAGAAGTAAGTCTTTCTCTTACTTCTCAAGCTTTGGCTTTAGAGTCTTTACCTCTTCTCTCCCAACCTTCCTCATCTCATATTTTGACGCCACTCTCATCAGCCATGGCCAACATTTTCTCTGACCTCTCACCTCTCTCTATTGGACCTACGATGGCCATAGATATGCCTCCTCCTTCCGCACCTTCATTCCTTGAATCTATCCCCACAGTCACCACACTTGCAGTCATCACTACTCCATAAGTAAACCTTCCCCCACCTACAGATACAACCATAACACCTTTGATTGGGTCAACTTCTTCCACTATACCTCAATGGTTGGTTGATCAGACTCCAAGGAAGAGGAAGGTGGTAGTTCCCCTACCAGCCTTCGACTTCAGTTCACTCAAGGCCTCTCCTGCCAAATCTACCAAGAAACCTAAAATGGTTTCAAGGGTTTCAGTGGATGCCTCAAGGCATAAGTTTGTAGATATTGCCACTCCCACGGCTGACAAAACCAAGGAGGATATAGTGGTTACTGATTATCAGATTACCAGGGTTGATCTGGGAAAGGTAACAATAGAAGGAGCACAACAAGATGTGCAGGATGCCATGAACGTGCTATGCCAGAAGCTGAGGGAAACAAAGGTGAGTAGAGATGAGCTAAAGGAGAAAGTTGAATAGTTAACGGAAGTATTGCTCAAGCTCTCAAATCCCTCTTAGTCAACACCATCATCTTCTACCCCTACTCCTATCAGGTTTGATTTCTCATCGGTACCTATGATTGAAAAGATCAACGAGAAGGGGAGAACGGTTGAAGAATGGATAAAGAGGCTACTCCTACAAGGAAGAGAGGTCATTGATGACACAGTGGAGGTTTATAAATCCTTGGAGGAAATAAAGAAGGATGGCAAAAAAATGGATGATGAATTTTCACAGGAAGTCAGGAACCTTGAATTAACTTTAGAATCTCTCAATGCACTGAAACAGGTTCCATCCCGGATCTTAATGGAAGAAGGAATCATTTACATGGGGATAAGCATTTCCAGCTAGCCAAAGCCATTAGATTTAGGATAAATATTCTTTGTGAAGCTTGCAGCAAGTTGAGGGAATCTAGAGATCAGTTGGTTGATGCCACCAATGACATAGAAGAGGAGTTGTCCAAGATCTTCGCCAAGGTGTTGGGTGAAATCTCAGAGATTCTACCTATTGACGATCTCTATAAACAAATTCAGGAATCAATTCAGCATGAACCAACTTCCATCTTCGATCTGACAACCATTGATAAATTCATAAGGATCAATAATGTTTTGGAATCACTAAGGAAACTCAACAAGAGGTTGAAGAAACTTCCTGGCAAAGCAAGTGACACTCAGGAAACTTGCGAGGTTCTAAGTGATTATTCTAGTGCACCAGATGAAGTTGAGATGCAGGGCATAATCTGGAAGTTCCAAGAATTTTGAGACAAGAAGGCTTCGCTGGAAGAAGACAAGGACAACGAAGCAGAATAAACATAATGTTCCATGTCATTTCTATCAAGAAATTGTCATGTCTTTTTCATTTTCGTTTCATCACATAGGAAGCAAATTTTGACTTGTTCTCCTGCGTGAGAGTCAAGAAAAATAGGACTCTCATTAAATGACTATTTTCTAGGATTTATCCTATTTTCTCTCTGCTCTCTCTATTATAAATAAGGGATGCTTGTGCATTCAAAAAAGGAGATATTTTTAGAATATTAAGAGCTATTGTGAAGAAGAAGAAAAACTTTGTATTTTCTTTTTAATCATTGAGGAATAGAAACATGTGTTATTTTGCAAACTTTGTGTTGTGGGATTCATCTATCTTGAGAGATTGTTCTTACGTCCAAGATCTTAAGCTATTCTTTGTTTAGTGTTCTTGATTATTTTAATCATTTCAAATATTACACTCATTATCTAAAACTCGTATAAGTATTTCTTGATCTGTGTTTTCTTGAAAGAAAATATGTTCCTCTCATTCCCTTTCCACTTTGTTTCATCTTTAATAGTTTCCTTTCTAATCCATTCCATTCCTAAAGTTGTAACATCTCCATCTCATGTTGATATGGATTTCGGGATTGCATCCCAACCCCAATGGTTAGAATAGTGTGGATATTGTATATATTATTTCTGTTGTGTTTTAGATTAGTAATAAATAGGCAACCTCACCTATCTTTGAGGAGGGATTTAATCCTGTGTACTATGGTTGAACCTCATATTTTGGCCTGAAAAAATATCCAACCAATAGTTTTTGGTGACTCTGCTGGGGATATACAGATTGATAAGACTAAGCTTATCCTATTGGTGTCTGGTGACTCCGTATTTGCCTTATTTTTAGAAGATCCATTTTTCAGTTCAAGCTTGGCCAGAAAGATCTTCACTTGGTCAAGCTGAGCCAGGGGTGAAACTGATCCATTCTTTGATCTGCTGCAACAACACAATTTTAGACTTTCCCCCAACAGTGTTGCATCTAGCCATGAGCAAGAAGTTCTTCACCTATCCGAAGAACTTGGGTTCCTCAAGAACAAGAAGCTTCTGTAACCTGTCAGTGCACTATTTTTTTCTGATACTCAGATTCCTGTATGCACTTCATTCAGAAGGATGGTAGCACAACCTATGCCTTGGGGTGCGGTTATTGGTCCTCTTTCCCTAACTCCTCTATTGCATGATCTACCATATGGGTCACGTAAGAATATTCCTAAGTTCAACGGATGATGGGAAGCATCACCCTGATGAACACATCGCTTCATTATTTTGTCACATGCAGTGTCTTAGGGGTTTCTCATGAAGATGTCTCTGTTTGACTCTTCGTTGAAACATTGCATGGTGTAGCAGCAGAATGGTTCTACCATCTTCTAAATGCATGCATTACCAACTGGACTACCATGAGATCCATATTTGAAGCAAGGTTCAAACCAGCTAAAGATTCTCATGCCTTGTTAGCACAAGCTTACACATATGAAGAAGGAGTCTTATGAACCCATGTGGGACTTCATATCCAAATTCAACAAGTTGATTCGTAAGATTATAGATCTAGCCATTCCCACTCTTGAAAATCAAAAGTGTTTCTTCATCAATGCACAACCCCCTGATGTGAGCTTCTTATTAAGAAGGTCTGTTATCCTCGATTTGGCCACTGCTCAAGCTACAACCACTGAAATAGAAGATGATCTCATTCTGGCTGGAAAGATCAGAAGAGAGTCATCTAAGCCAAAAAATCATAGTTCTTCTCAGAGTACTACTGATCCTATGATTCAAAGGATGGCCAACGACTTGATCACTCTGAAGAAACAAATGTCTCAACAAGTGACCAACATTCCTTATCGGGATATTCCTAGACAAAATTTCAACAATACCAATGGCGCCCCTGTAAGAGATAGGAATCAGTTGATTGCTACTCCCACCAAGCTTGCCATTGAAGCTCCTCCTGTCAACGTTGCAGTAGAAATAGTTGAGGAAGATGAAGAACCAGAAGATCAAGATTCTCATGAAGCTTTTGAAGCTTCAGGATATGCTGATGAGTCTTTTGACGATTTAGCTGGCAACTCCAGCATTGGGTACTTGGAATACGAGGAAGATGAATGTGAGCATGATGGTCAATCATTTGCAGTCTTCACTTGATCTCAATCCTAGAACCCTAGAAATCCAGTTGAAGGCTCTTAAGGAGAAAAGTAAAGAAGCTCCCATGGTTATGGCTAAAAGAGGCTCTCCTATCTCAGCAAAACTGAAAAAGGAGACAACTAAAAAGGTAACTTCGTCTTCTAACTCTCTTTCTCCTACCCCCAAGGCCAGTACCTCAGCTCAGACCAGTGTAACTAGAATTGAGCCCACCATCATTCCTTCATATACCACTTTTGACATTATTGATCATGCAAAGAAAACTAAAATCCAAATGTCGGAAGCCGAGTACCTCCAGTCAAATCCCGAGCAATTTGAGAAACTTGCCAAATTCATTAGAAGCAAGTTTGTACTATCCCTTCATCTTCAAAAGGCATGTTGCCTAATCCCACTCAGCCTTTACCTCAGAATAATATGACCTTTGTTGCTTCTTTAGGAAAGATTGAACCATTTTATTTGTCCTTACTTATAAACAGGGTTTAAACTCAGCAATTGCATAATTGACTTAGGAGCCTCTGATAACGTAATGCCCACAAAAGTATCCCATGCCCTTGGACTTACCTTGACTAAATCTTATGGGAAGTGTTACTCCATGGAAACTAAACAAGTCCCCTTGATTGGCCAAATCAAGGATGCACAGTTTGCATTTGTTGCATTCCCTGAAAAGAGAGTAAAAATGACTATCCTAGTTGCTGATATCCCAGCTGCTTATGGTATTCTCTTAGGAAGAGGTTTTTGCAAAGATGTCAGAGGAGAAATCAATATGGACTGGACCAAAGCTAAAATTCCAGTAAATGGAGTTCCTCGTGTCCTCCACCCCGAAGCATAGGCAAAGTACCTGGTCACTAAATCAGATGATCCCAAGGCTCAAATTCTCTTCAAAGATGCAGGCTTGGGTAATTATTTCATGACATCTGAGGTGCCTTCTGTAGAAGTCAAGGAAGAAGATCCTAATGTTGTTTGGACCCTCGAGTTCGATGGGAGCTATTCAACTATGGGGTCGGGCACTGGTGTGGTTCTTATATCTCCATATTTTGAGATTTTTCCCTTCGCCTTCAAGTTGCAGTTTGACAATACTAATAACATGACTGAATACGAAGCTTTGTTATTAGGATTAGAAATGGAAAGGCAAAAAAGGAATCTGAAATCTCCAAGTGCAGGGAGATGCCGAGTTGATTGTGAATCAAGTAAAGAGGATCTATCAGGTGAAAAATAATCACCTAAGGCATTACAGGAACAAGGTGTGGGACAACATAGAATGCTTTGATGCTTTTTCCATTAAGGTAGTTTTGAGAGATCACAATGATAAAGTTGATTCTTTAGCCATGTCTACATCTCTTCTCCTTCCTCACCCAAAGTTCAAACAGGACAAGTATACCATTGAAATTGTGTATCGTCCAAGTGTTCCAGATAATTCAACACATTGGCAAGTGTTTAATGATGATCAACAGTTATTGTATTTTCTTGAAAAATATTGATAATTTTAGTGAACTTTATTTTGAAGGATCAGAATCAGCTTTCCATGAGTCCGTCTCGAATTCATATCAAGAGATTGATGGTGAATTCATCCAGCTCAAAGGAAATAAGATTATGAAGGGATTAGTTTCTCTGGAAGGTTTGTTTGACAAGCATGACCATTTCATTCAGGATAAAAGGCAAGCTGAAGGTGCTTCCTCATCAGAGGTAGATCAAGTTAATCTGGGCTCTTCTAACCAACCATGGATGGTAAACATTGGGAAATGTTGTTCTCTAGAGGAGAAAGAAAGATTCACTTCACTCCTGAAGAGATATATGGACGTCCTAGCATGGTCATATGTGGATCTGAAGTCTTTCAAGCCCAAGGATGTGCAACATAGCATCCCTTTGAATTCTGAGGTTAAACCCTACATGCAGAAGTAAAGGCATTACAACCCAAAGATCTCAGGGACTATCCTTGCAGAAATTCAAAAGATGTTAGATGCAAGGATTATCTTTCCAATCCATCATTCCACCTAGGTTACTAACATTGTCCCTATCAGAAAGAAGAATGGTGAGATCCAGATTTGTGTTGACTTCCGGAACCTTAATCAGTCTTCATTGAAAGACAATTACCCATTGCCTATCATGGATCAAGTATTACAGACTGTCACTGGATCAGAAATGTTATCCATGCTTGACGGATTTTTGGGATATAATCAGGTCGAGGTAGCCGCTGAAGGATCAACATAAAACAACATTCACCACCCCATGGGGGACCTTTTCTTATAGGAGGATTCCTTTTGATTTGATTAATACCAGAGCCACGTTTCAAAGATCTATGGAATTAGCTTTCATAGATTTGATGGGAAAAGTCATAGTTGTATATTTGGATGACTTGACGGTTTTCTCTAAGAAGCGAAGTGATCATTATGATCACCTAGAGCAGGTACTCTTAAGGTGCAGGCATCATGGGATTTCATTAAATCCTAAAAATTCCATGTTTGGAGTAACAAAAGGAAATTTGCTGGGTCATATCATGACTAAAGAAGGAACCAATATCGACACAGAGCGGGTGAAGGCCATCCAAAGCCTTACCCTACCTACAAGCAAAACTAGGGTGCATTCCTTTTTCGGAAAGGTCAATTTCCTAAGAAGATTTGTACCTAATTTTTCTGATAAAACCAAGGATATCCTTGGGATGATGAAAGGTAAAACTCCCTTTCGATGGAGCACTGAAGGGAAGCTTGCTTTCGAAGAAGTCAAAAGAGCAATTGCTCATGCTCCTATTCTGGTATGCCCAGACTTCAAGAAATATTTCATCATGTACAGTTACGCTTCTACACATACAATATCAACCATCCTTATGTAGGAGAATGAAGAAGGAATCAAAGCCCCCATTGATTTCATGAGCTACCCACTAAAGGAACATGAGTTGAAGATGTCACAAATTGAAAATAATTCTTATGCAGTGGTGAGAGTAGTGAAGCATTTCAGGTATTACGTGTTGAGTTCTCACACTCTCGTTCCTTTTCCTGATACTACAGTTAAGTCCATTTTGACTCAATAAGAGTTGGGTAGTCAACGGGGTAACTGGATAGCCAAAGTCCAAGAATATGACTTGGAAATCAGACCTACTAAGTTGGTATGAGGAAGAGGCCTATGCCAATTGATTGCAGAAAACAAGTCTGAGACAGAATGCGAAGAAACTAAAGATACTTCTTCAGAATTGCCCATGGTGCTTTTTGTAAGCACAACCGATGAATGATATGCAAAAATCACTTTCTTTTTAACTTATGGTGAATGTCCCCCAAATTTGAGCCAAAAAGAAAAGAGGACAGTTAAATTAAGGTCCGCAAGATACGTTCTATGGGCTAATGGTATATACAATAAGGGCATTTATGGTGTATTTCTGCGTTGTGTTGATAAGTCTTAGTAGATAAGGTTGCTAGAATCCTTTCACAATATAACATGCAGAGGAAATTTATCTTCCTCCATGACAACTTATAAAATCTTATGGGCCAGGTACTATTGGCCTTCTCTCTTTTGAGATTCAGTAGAATGGGTGGCTAAGTGTGAAGCTTGTCAACATTTCGTTCGTCGTCCTAAGTTGGCAGCTCTCCCCTTGGAAGCCTATGATAATTGAAGAACCTTTTTGCCAATGGGGAATTGATTTCGTTGGAGTACTAAATGCTGCCTCCAGTGCTGGTCATAATTATGTGCTCACCACCACAGACTATTTCACCAAGTGGGTGGAATCCATGCCAATGAAACAGGAAACCTCCAAAGCTATGTGCAACTTTCTCAAGGAGAATATAATTGTTAGATTCGGAATTCCTTACAAGATTTTTGCTGACAATGCTTCCAATTTCTCATCACATGAGTTGACACAATTTTTTTTATGGATTTGGGATCACATTGGCTTATTCATCTAATTATTACCCCCAAGGCAATGGTCAGGCTGAATCAAACAACAAGAACCTGGTGACCATAATGAGAAATACGGTTGATGAGAATCAGAGGACATGGCATAAAGCATTGTATGATGCATTAGGGGCAGATCGGATTATCCCTACTCAAGCTATTAGATAGATTGTTCTTATGTCCAAGATCTTAAGGTATTCTTTGTTTAGTGTTCTTGATTATTTTAATCATTTCAAATATTACACTCATTATCTAAAACTTGTATAAGTATTTCTTGATCTATGTTTGCTTAAAAGAAAATACATTCCTCTCATTCCCTTTCCACTCTGTTTCATCTTTAATAGTTTCCTTTCTAATCCATTCCATTCCTAAATTTGTAACATCTCCATATCATGTTGATATGGATTTCGGGATTATATCCCAACCCTAATTGTTAGAATAGTGTGGATATTGTATATATTATTTTTGTTGTGTTTTAGATTAGTAATAAACAGGAATCCTCACCTATATTTGAGGAGGGATTTGATCTCTTGCACTGTGGTTGAACCTCATATTTTGGCCTGAAAAAATATCTAACCAAAAAGGCTCATGTCTCTTATCCCATAGCAACACTATGTCCCCCATTTGGAAAACTCTGGATTTGGATTTCTTGTCAAACAAAGCCTTCACTTTCAACTAATGGTCTACTATTCTATCAACCACTTGCAATCTATCTTCATTCAACTTTTGGAGATACATGATTCTCTTGTCTAAAGCACTGCTGAAAATTTAATCTTCAATAGTTCTCATCAAATGCAAAGCTGGCAATTCCACCATCACCGGTAGTTGAGATTCCAACCATACACTACTTGGAAAGGAGACATTCCAATGGCTCTCTTAGGTGTAATCCTATCAGCCCAAAGTGCATCATATAATTTCTTATGCCAATTTCTTTGAGAATCATTCACAAGTTTCCTGACAATGGTCACCAAATTTTTGTTTGTTGATTCAACTTGTCCATTCCCTTGAGGATAATAATCAAAAGAGTGAGCAAGAGATATTCCATATCCATAACAAAAATCCATTATCTTAGCAGAGGAGAAGTTAGAAGCATTATCAGTCACCACTTTGTTTGGAATTCCAAATCTTATGAATATGTTTTCCTTTATGAAGTTGCATACTACTTTAGAATTAGTACTCTTGACTGGGATGGCTTCCACCCACTTGGTGAAATAATCCATGGCAGTCAACATGTGAGTATGTCCAAAACTTCAAGATGGATTGAGACCTCTGATGAAATCTAAACCCCATTGTTGAAAGGGATCCTTGATCACCACTGGCTTGAGAGGCAAAGCAACCAATCTTGGTCTTCCAACAAACATTTGCATGCTTCAAATTTACTCACCCACTTTGATGCATCTTGGAATAAAGTGGGCCAATAATAGGTAGCACAAAGGATTTTGTGAGCTATTACAGTAGAGGAGAAATGCTCCCCACAAGCTTGATCATGAAAAATAGAAAATAATTTCTTTTGCTGCTCTTTATCTACACATTTAAAAAACCTTCCATCTACACCTCATTTGAAAAGAGCATTTTCCCAAAGAACATATTGTGCATATATAACTTTGATGGCTCTTTTTTCTTTTGCAGTCAAGTGAGATGGGAATTCACCATAGGTCAAAAATGGAGCAATATCAATGTACCATACATCTGTCGAGCTGAGAAACAAAACCATAGGTAGATCTGCTTCATCTTTGGACAACATTTCATGAGCACCTTCAACAATGAGCTCACACATGCCCTTACCACGAACCAACTTGGTTGGCTTGATATCCAAATCATATTCTTGCACTTTTTCCACCCAATTACCTCTCTTAGTTCTAAATTCTTGTTGTGTGAGAATCGATTTGACACTTGTATCAGGCACAAACAAAACAACGTGAGAATTTAGAATATAAAATCTAAATTGTTTAACAACTTTTACAACGACAAAAGTGTGTTTCTCCATCATGGCGTATTTCAGTTCGTGGGCTTTCAAAACGTAGCTCATGAATGCTATGGGAAATTCATGATCTTCAAAATTATTTTGAGTTAAAACAACAACCAAAGTGTTTTTAGTGGCATATCAATATATAATAAAATCTCTGCTGAAGTCTGGACACACCAAAGTGGGAGTATTTGCAATGGATTTTTTGATATTTTCAAAAGCAAGCTTTCCTTCAGAGGACCAGCCAAAATTATACTTCCCTTTCATTATGTGAACAATGCTCATAGTAAAATTGGAAAAATTGGGTATGAATCTCCTCAAGAAATTAATCTTACCAAATAAGGAATGAACGCCTTTCTTACTCATGGGAATAGGAATCTGCTGTATGGCCTGAATTCCTTTCTGGATCAATTTTGATTCCATCTTTTGAGAAAATGTGTCCCAACAAATTACCTTCGGTTACAAAAACAATGAACTTCTTAGGATTCAAATAAAATTTGTTCTCTCTACATTTTTGTAGGACTTTTTCAAGGTGTTTGAACAGATCTGCTTTGATTTTTGAAAAGACAGTCAAATCATCCAGGTATACCACGATGCATTTCCCTTTAAAACTACCAAAATCCAAATCCATAGCCCTCTGGAAAGCAAACACCAGCGATGATGAGTCTAAAAGGCATTCTCTTGTAGGAAAAAGTGCCCCAAGGAGTGGTAAAGGTGGCCTTATGCTAATCTGCAGTGTTCACCTCTACTTGGTTGTATCCTGAGAATCCGTCCAACATTGATAACATATCTGAGCCTGTGACAACTTATAGCACTTGGTCCATCATGGAAAGAGGATAATTATCTTTCAAGGAAGCCTGATTTAGATTTCTAAAGTCGACACAGATTCTAAATTCACCATTTTTCTTTCTAACAGGCACTATGTCGGCAATCCAAGTGGAATGATGAATGAGAAAGATGATCTGAGCCTTTAAAAGATTTTGTATTTCTTAAAAGATAGTGTCAGTAATCTTTGGATTATACTACCTTTGCTTTTGTTTGAAAGGCTTAATGCCGGGCTTAAGAGGGATGGAATGTTGCATTTATTTTAGTTTGAAAGCTTTGAGATCTTCATACAAGTAAGTAAGCACATCAACATACTTCTTCAAAAGATTTATCACCTTCTCTCTTTCTACTTGAGTGCATCATTTCCCGATGTTCACCATTTTAGGTTCATCTATACTTCCTATATTTATTCTTTCAGTTTCAGCAGATTGCTGATTTCCTTGGGAAACTTTAGATTTGACATATCTATCATGTTTATCAAAAAGATTCTCTAAACTCACCAAACCTTTGGGAATTTTGTTGCCTTTCAGTTCTGATACATCCATCATGATCCATTTATTCTTTGACACTTTCTTCATTTGAAGACACACATTCTTTGGGCAAGTTATCACTTCCTTCAAAATACAACCGATGAAAGTTATCTCTCAACTCCAAGAAAAAGAGTAGATGCTGGTCATCATTGAAGACCTGCCAATGGTTGGAATTGTCAGGAATGCTAGGCATGTGAATCATTTCGATGGAGAACTTATTTTGAGAGAAGTCAGGATGAGGAATTAATAAAGATCCTAAGAATGTCAAGGAATCAGCCCTAGTATTTTCTCCTCTTGGTACTACTGCAATGGAGAAAGCATCAAGGAATTCAATAGAATCCCAGACCAGATTCCTATAGTGCTTCAATCTTCTATTTTTTACTTGATAAAGGTCTCATACCTGCTTTACAATTAGCTTAACATCTCCACGAGCAAAAAGGTTCTTCACTTCCATCTCCTTTTCCATATCAACCCAAGAATGAGGGCCTATATTCAGTAGCATTATTGGAATTCTCAAACTAAACTTGAAGGCGAAAGGATATCTTATCTTACCCCCCGGATAGATCAACTCTTATCGCATCTCCAATCCGTCTGAGAACAACTATACCAATCAACTTCAATGTCCAGACATCATAGGAATCAAAAAAATACTCCTTTTGATGGACTGTGCTTCATTCCGGGACATAACATATATTTCCCATGCCCAATGTCTTCATACAAAATATGTTGCTTTTATTATCATCTGTTTTTTTGCAACAATATACTACGTGCTTC
>CM034152.1:553025317-553036601 GCA_019776745.2 Taxus chinensis
TTTATTAAAATAATATTTTTTTATTTAAAATATGTATAGAATTAGCCTAGTTGTGCCATTTAAAAAACATTGCTTAAAAATTTTGATGCGTGAAAAAAAGAGAAATGGACAAGATAAACATGTTAAACTTTTAAAAAAAATATAGATCCAAAAACACAGTGAGAAAATACATTAATATGGAAACCTATATTAGTCATAAAAGTTGAAAAAATATTCTTTTTAGAAAGAAGAAACTTTGTTCCACGGTCATGGGATAAGTTTGCTAAAAATTAGTATCATTTTATATTGATTATCATTACAAAGTGGCATTTTTACATTTTCTTTCAAAAAAATGTTTGTTGTTATAGTTTGTGTAGGTCAGAATTAGCTTGGGGGATCCAAACTAAATCCAAGCTAGAGACATGCATGTGGGAAAAGGAAAAATGAAAAAAAGGTGTATGCATTATAACGCCTACGTGCCGCCTTAATTAGCATTATATGTGCCTTTGGCACATAACTTATATTTAGAAACAAATAAAATGTTAAAGTGAAAGTTTGAGTGATTTAGTATTAGTATATTTTATTATTTCTTAAATTTAAATTTAATTATGTAAAAAAGAAATTAGGGTTACTCTACACCGTATGGGAACTAGGTCTCATAGATCCATGAGTCACAGTCTAGGAGGAGTAATTGTTTTTTGTCAGCATTTAATGATGTCAAGGATTTTAAGGATTTCAACATTTTGTTTGTTCAAAGCTAAGTATTTTACACATTTAAATTCTAAAATAAAAACTCTAAACCCTAAACGTAATCCATAAAACTTAAAAACTAAACCGAAGCTTAATCCCTAAACCCTAAACCTTAAACATTCATCCCCTTCCCTGTGATCCATGACCCTTAAACCCTGGGGACATCAAGCCCTAAGCAATGATCCCTAATCCCTTAAAACCAAAACCCAAACCACAAACCCATGACACCTTACGAAATTGTAAAATCTAAACCCTAAAACCCAAACAACTAAATCTCCAACCCTAAATCCTTGACCCATAAAACCTTAAAACCCTAAAAACCCCTTAAACACCCCCAAAGCAGTACCCGAAAACCCTAATCCTATAAAAAACAATAGACTTCTAAACCAAAACACCTAAACTGAGCTTGAAAACTCTTCGAAACCATGAAACTCTGCAAATATAAACCCTAACCCTCCACCCTTAACCCTAAGAACTAACCCTAAACTATAAAACCTTAATTCCCTACAGAAAAAAGAATAAATCCTAATGCTTGAAACAATAAATCCTGACCCTAAACCCTAAGCACCCCAACCATAAATCATAAACCTAACCCCCAAACACTAAAACATGAGCCTTGATCCCTGATACCTAGACCTAAACCATAAAATTAGAGCTCTTGAGCTCTAACATTCAAACTTAAAACCCCCACCCCAACCTTCAATCCCTAAGCCGAAGCCATAAACCCTGAACCATGAAACCCTAAACAACTAAACCACTAATCCTTGAACCCTACACCCTAATCCTGCGCCCTAAACCCTAAACTATGTACCTAAGCCTAAACTATAAAACAATAAACCATAAAACTAAACCCTAAACTCATAGGCCTTATACTATTGTGTCATATGGATCTTAGGTTCAACAACAAGCTTTTCAGGTGACAAGGAAAAGGAATGAGAGTAAAATTGAGAACATGACTTCTTGACTTAATCCGGGAGCTTCGTAAGGTTTAGGAGGAAAATAAGTGGGAAATTGGAAATATTGAATAAATGTTTTATAACTGCAATGAATTGAGATTATTCTCAATAATGGTTGGACATTGACAAATAATATAAAGTCTATAAAACTCAATTTCTAGGTTTATTTATGTTTATAAGAATCCTTTCAACTAGATAACATTAACCACAAAGCATTTACTGACTAGCATGTGTGTGGTTTGTTAATTGGAAAAAATAATGTTTGGAGGAAATTTCATATATGTAAGAATAATCTGGTCCAACCCTTTTCTAAATTAACCCCATCCCTATGGGAGCTGCACAAAAAATGTTACCCCCATACACTGTCTCTTTTTCCCATCGAATGTCAAAACTATTCAATCACGTATTGGGTGCGTTACCCTTCTTATGAGTATTGATAGAGAATATTCAACTGAAAAAGGGTTCATCTAGCATAGGAGAACTTTTAAAGAGAGTCATCACAATTTATTCCCTCAATTTGCTATATTTGAAGTGGGAAATGCAAGCTATCCAAGAACAATTTGGTAAAAAGAAATGTTACCCAATCTATAATCTCCTTTTTTCTAGGCTTGTGAAATATTTGAGCTCAAGAAGTGTTATAATAAATTATACGAACAAGTCATGGGTATTTTGGATCTAACGGATTAGGAAACCAAGCATATTTGATCCCCCCCTTTTTTGATGGTCTTTTGAATAATTATTTACAGTTGCAATTTGTTAGGAAAAAGGTGTATTTCAAAGACAAAGCTGATTGGAAGTGCTTGTGTTTCGATGGAAATTGAGAAGATTAGAGGTTCAATTTTATCCCAAGTGATGACCCCAATTTTGAAAATTGTTTCTCCAGATTGCAACGGGACATTTGATTTAGACACCGATGATTTGCGGAATGTTTATCCTGCACAGACCCCAGTAGTCCTCAATCGGTCGATTGTAATATAAAGAGACATTGTTACTTCACTTTCCATTTTATAATGATAAATATAGTGTTCATCCAATGTGAATGTCTATGTGGCAAAGACCCTATTTATGTCATGATCAGGTGAAGTTTTTTGGAGTATGCATTTAATAAATACAAGTGAGTTAGACAAAACAAAATCTTTAAAGGAAAAGAGGTTCTTGTGAATGTGAATATGAATATGTATGAAAGTGAATCATGAAGGTGAATATGAGTAGGTAGTTCTTTTCCCAATATTTCAATGGGTTTTCCTGATTGCATAACTACCATACATGGAAATATGAGAAAATATGAAATTTGTTTCAGTGTGCGAAGAATCGGCATTTCAGAGAGCAAGTAATATGTGGGGAGAATAGTTTTGGAAGAGATGTGTAATATGCATTGAAAGGAACAAGTTACATGCCATATATATTTAGTTACTTGTCCCACCTATTATAAAATAAATAATTGTACAAGTAGACTCAATTATGGTTCTAGGCATGATACTAGGAAATATGGTCCTAATATTGATATTCCAAAAGATGAACTCACTCATGAGACCTACTAGAACATATGAGGTTTTCCGATCCTTATAGTCCAGAAGATCAAGACAACTGTTCAATTTTTAATCACTACTATAGACTACAAGGATTTCAAACAATCTTCAAGGTTCCTTGAGCCCTTAACCTTGATTCATAAACCCTAAACCCTAAACCTTGATCCCTAAAAACCTAAATGTGAGCCCTAAACCCAAAAACCTAAACCCTGAATGCTAAACCATAAACCTTTAGCCCTAAAACCTAAACCTTAAAACCCTAAAACCGTAAAACCTTGAGCCTTAACATTAAAAATTAAAACCCTAAATTCTACAACCTAAACCCCTAAACCCTAAAACACTTAAACCAAAATAATAAAACCTAAAACCTAAACATTAAATCATAAACCCTAAACCGTAAACCATAACCTTGAACCCTGATCCCTTAACCCTAAACCTTAAACCCTAAATAAGAGCCCTGAGCTCTAAACCATAAACCTTACCACACGTAACTCTAAACCCTAAACCCTGAGCTATAATCCCTAAACCATGATTCCTAAACCCTAATCCCAAAACCCTAAAACCTGAAACCATAAGCCTTGAACCCAACACCCTAATCCCTAATTGCTACACCCTAAACCCTATATTTAAACCATCAACCCTTAACCCTGAGCCATAAACCATAAAATATAAACCCTAAACCCTAAATCCTAAATTATGACCCCTAAAACATAAAACCTAAAACTTGAACCATGGTCCCTAAACAATAAACCCTAAACCCTGAGTCATAAACCCTTGACCCTGAGCCCTAAACCCTCAGTCATAAACCCTAAACCTTGAGCCCTAATCCCTAAACCAGAAACCATAAACCCTTAAACCATGACACGAAGGAAATTCCTAATAAGATCATTAATTTTGTTTCAGTGTGTAGGGAATAGTGTCTAAGGTGATAGTTCAACTCATTTAGTTTTCATGAGAGATTACTTCCTCCAAAGGCCTAAAAAGGCAATGTTTGGCCATTACATAGCTAATTGAACACCCTTCAGATGTTTTTAGAGAAAATATAAAGCATATGAGGGTTATGTTAGAGATAATTTAATATTTCTAAATAAATTTAGGAAAATTTTAGGAAACTAACAAAATCATTCAAGAGTCATTTGTTTAAGATCGAATTTTCAAGTGCAGGGAATGAAAGCTAAATGGTAAAAGTGAGCTTCTTTGGATGATTCCAGCAGTTCTGAAAATACTTAGGATAAAAAATAAAATAATTGGAAGGATATTAGAATAATCAACATTAATTCACGGCTTAAATATTTCTTTAGGTAATACAAAAATCTTCAGCTGCCCCTATAATTTCAAAAATGAAATAGGACCTAAATTTTTAATTACAGGCCAAATTATATTTTTAGAATATTTTCATTGATCGTAAAATATTATTTTTAGTGTTTCATTGAAGTATGGAGTTCAATAACATGTAACTCACACTCAAATTTCATTCAAGGATTCATCCCTTAGCTAGAGGAGGAAACCCATTTCCATGAGGAGAAACTTGAGAAAAAATGTGTCATGTACCATAAGCATGCTTACACCTAGGTTTAATCTTAGTGAATAAATTAAACTGTTAAGGATTCATCATATTTAAAGGTTAAATATGTAGCTTAAGGAGTGAAATTAATGATCATCATATCCTAACTTTGTCATTGTACCAAAATCTCTTCAAGGAACAATCTAAAATGACCTAGTCATGGCATCAAGGTATCAAAGACCATCATGTGTGAAGTATTAAGGCATTTCCTATCTCCAGGAGATACATATGAGAAAATAAATGTATGATAATATTGGAATTTGATTCCATGAAAGGATATTTTAGAGCTAGGAAAGGGTGAAGGGACGATCTTATATGGAGCACCCTGTATCTAAGAATGAGAAATCATTTGAGTTTCACTTGATGAAATTCACTTGGTACTATTCATAAAAACTCATTCAAAACCTAGTAGTGTGATCAAACTTAAGGAGGAGGCACATAATAATCACCTCATTTTTGGATAAGGACAGGAATCCACTCAGGAGTAATTCTCTATCTACGAAGTGAGGATATCAGTTTAGTAGAAGTAGACAAGCATCATAGAGATGATTTGTGGTCACTAAAGCAAATTATGGACCAAATTTCGAAACTCGTATTAATTCAAATATTGGTAGAGAAAAATCCAATCCAGAAGTTCAAAACACCTACGAAATTACTATATAGTTTTCCCAACAAATGACCAACTACAATATATCTGGCCTAAATTTTTAGGTCATTGCATAAATTCTAAATATGAGTAAGTACTGACAAGATTATATTTAGAAAAAACTATCTTCTAGATTATAATTTTTAGAGCTATGGGACCACTTCCATCAGGTGCAACGTGACCCCAAACTTCTTATATTTACGAAAACAAATTTAAAGTATAATATTTCTTTTTATTATTTCTTATACTAAAATAAATTTGAAGTATAAGAAAATAATAAAAGAAATCTTAAGTATAAAGAAGGAATGTTAAGTATAAAGAGATAATCAAAAGAAATATTATACTTAATGTTTATTTTAGTAAATATGGCTCCTTCAAGCCCTAAAAATGCATACACATTATAACACGGGAAATGTTACAGACTTGGAAAACATAATGCAATCATGTTATTGCAAAATGCGATCACGTTTCATTCATTTGGTCTTTTTTCCACTCTTTTTACCCCCATATTAGTGCACTTGCCTAGGAGATGTTTTGAATGTCAAGGATGGGGTGGATTATTTCAAGATCTACATGTTTTGTTTCAATTTGATGGTGAATGGTGTATTGAAAGAAAAGGTTTGGATGATTTCGGTGTGGATTGGTCGGTGGATTGGAGTTTTCTTAATGAAGTGTTTGGTCCTAAGAGGGAGTCAGACTATTTGGATTTGGAGTTGTTTATTGATTGTGATAAAGGAGGTGGTCCCTAGGATAGATGGATGTGGACCCAAGATGGATAATGTATGTTTGATCTTAGCTTGAGGAATGTCTATATTTATGTGGGGGTGCACCAAGGGACCACTATGGAATGGTTATAAGGTTTTTAGATTTGATTTGTGAAGGAGTACCCTTGGACGGGATGAAAATGATTTCAATTGGTGGATTTGAAGATAATGTTGTGGTTGATGGAAGAAGTGATTTTTGCATGATTTTGTCTAAGGAAGTGAAGAAATTTCTTGTGAGATAGGAGGGACACCTATGGTTTATACAAGTTGTATTTCTCTCCAATATTCTTCAAAGAATGTGGGAGGAGAGATATGATTATGTAAGAGATGAGGTTATGATGGCGAGTGGTAGGTGTAGGTAGAAGTGCAGAAAGAGGGAGAGATTGATTATATGGAGTGGTATGATGGGTAATGTGAATATCGGTGGATCGACGAGTAGTATCCAATAGTAGAGATGGTATATGTTGGTTGACATTTGATGAAGCACATAGGTGTCAATAGGAAGGGTGTTTTTGGATCATGGAGTTATGACGTTATATGTGAGAGGGAGATCAGCCATGTTTTGGATTGTTGACGGTAGAAATAATGGGTTTTGTTGACAGAGTAGGACTGCCTTTTAGTGGTAGTCGTATAGATATTTGACGAAGACATTGTGGATTTTATGTGTGTGGAATGAGGGCGGTTGATTGTGTAATTATAGATGTACAGCTAGAATGGTCGGATTGGGTAGGGTAAGAAAAATGGTTGATAGAGGTGAAGGACATATTAAAAAACAGGTGGATTTTTTGGCACACTAGATATAAATGTAGTGAGGGTGTGTTTTGGATAGACGTGGAAATGGGAAAGTCATATTAAAGTTGGGATTAGGAATAGGTGTGGGATGAAGAGGTGGGTTAGTCAAAGCAATGTGGATGTGGTAAAGGGAAGGACTGGATGTAGATATGAAGAGAAGCAGTGGAAGTGAGGTGGTAGGGTAAGGAAATGGTGGATATGGTTTAGGCATGGTATAGCTCTTGAAGGATCCATAAACACAAATAAAGGATGTGGGAGTATGTGATGAATGGAGATGAAGGTGGGGATAAATATGAAAAGGAAGTTCTAATGTATGGTTTTGGATTGAAAATGTGTTATATTGGTTAAGTGTGGTTGAGTAAATGAGTTTTTTGGTGGTGGGTTTGGAAAGGGTTATTGAAAAGTTGTAAGAGTATGTCATGAACAAAATAGTGGTCGGTATGGGGTTGGATGATATTGGGAAGGAGGAAGATGATAAGATGGATGAGATTGGATAGGAAGATCTGATACAGTGAGGGATGGGAATGTCAATAGGTGAGATAGGATTGGTGATCTTAGATGGAGCAGGATGGTATAAGGGCAATGGGGATGGAATGAGAACTAGTAGCCTGATATGATCGAGAGATGGAATTATAGAGAAATTAGTCATAGATAGGGATAGATAGAGAGAAGGATGAGATATTGATCATGGTATATTTTTTATGTACAAATCCTTGTTGGAAAGTTGGTTCCATCTTTAAAATCAAGAGAAATAAAGTAGATAATTTGTTTTTTGTTTTTGTTTTTAATTAAGGAAAGTGTGAAAAATAGAAAAGGGGATGGATAACAGGGTACCCTAAGAGAAGGAATTCTATGTCTTGTTTTAGGATTGTTACGGCTAGGGTAGTGTCAGATGGCTTTAGTTGGTGATGAAATAGTAATCAGTCTAACAGGTATGAGGATGTTCAGCTGTGTTTTAATTAAATGTGTGACTTTGGATTGTGTGAGGAAGTGCCATGCAAAATGTTAACTCATACTTACACTAGTAAGCAAAAGATGAAATAAAAAAGGTTTTTTTAAAGCAAATGAAAGTGTGATCTTTCAATGAGGAAACATGCATGAAAGGGAAATATAAATTATGAAAGGATAAAATAAGGAAATATGAGGAATATCTGGATAAATAATTTCCTTTTTATCTCAAATTTAGTGAAGAGAAATTCATCACATACGGACCAACATGAGCAGGACAGAAGTAGGGCCTCGCATTGTAGTGTTAGTACATAACAGAAGAAGTTATAAAAACTAGAAAACAAATGAAAAGGGATCACCTGAGGGGTTTTCCCATTGAGCGTGCCAAGAATGTTGACCAAGTTTCATTGTTCGTACCCAAATTAATAAGCTAGCTACCAAAAGAAACTAACAACTTATAGTATGGAGGGTTTATAGTAACTCTAAAGCATGATATACGTTGATGGATGGGCACCAAGTAACTAATCCTTGTTGAGGAATAATGAACCTGAAAATAAGACTTTCGAAATAGAAAAAATTATTGATAAGATATGCTGGGTTTCCCCAAAAAAATTGGCTCTACGAAGTGTGACCCTCTTTTCACGGATGTTAACCCTAGTTTTAAATTAAGAATGAAGTAAAAGATCAATAAGAAGGAGTGCATGTAGAAACAAAAGGTTTTATTGAATCTAAAAGTAACTAATATTTGAATTTATATACTGATTAGATTGAATGAACAGAAGTTAAATGATACCAAGTTTGAGTTGACGGTGACCCAAACTATGCAAAAGGAAAGTCGATGATGACTTGGAAGTGAGGATTTGAAACAAAAAGTTAAATATGCAGTCTGAAATATATCTAAATACAATCTAGTAACTGTAGAAACATGTGGATGATGGAGTTAACCTATAGAAGGAATATGATGGAAGAAGAAAAAAAATTATATAAAATAGAGATTGAGAAGGATAGGCTGGGAATTAGTACCCTAGGTGACGGTGACCAGGGTGAAGCAACGATAACTGGGATGTAAATAGACTAATTTTATTGCAAACATATAGCTAGATGGTGGTTTAGCAAGTTGGGGTAGAGAAAAAACACATGCAAAGGTTGGAGATGGATCTAGAATAGAAAAACCATAGGTTTGGAGGGCTTGAGTCGATTGTGAACTACAGGCTGGGTGACGCGTGACTGTCAAATATTACAGTAACGAACCAAATATAAACTAAGTATAAAAAACATAAATCTACTAGTAAAAAATACTGAATAAAACAATCCTAAGTAGATGAAGTTACGAGTGAATGTTGCACCTTGAAATGTTAGATTAAACAAGATAAACATTAGAAATAATATGAGATAGCATAAAAATGAAATGAAAACCTCTTGTAGTTACTTAAGATGATTAGAAACGAGCCTCCAAGGGTGCAAGAAGATTTTTGTGGGATGCTATGGTTCAAGATTGAATCCCAGAGTGCAAAGAAAAATAAGAGATGAGATGCTTTCTGTGTTTTTTGTGTTGTTTTTGGAAAGAAAACCACCATCTTATAGGGTCGATGAAGAGTGCACTAAGATGCCGCCAACCATGGGGAAAATTTCCCGAATGGCATGGAGTTTTTTATTTAGGTCAATATTTTGTGTTTTTAAGGAAGGAAAAAAACACATTAAGATTATGTGTGGCATTAGGTTGTTTAATGATTAATCATGGGTAGTTAGAAGAATAGGAATGGGTTAAAAATCATAGGATTTATATTTATATAAAAGCGTCCAAAAATAGCAAGTGATTAGGGAAAAGTTTTTAGGATATGGATATAATAAATTAATGTGAACTTATTGATTAATGTGAATTAATAAGGATTAATGAGATACGAAATAAGTGGGTATTTTTATTGAATTTGATGGGGAGGATTTAATTAATGGGGACCTAAGATGGACCATAGAAACATATCTACACTTGGTTTAGACAAGGTAGAGATATTGAATTTAGGTCTCTAAATTAGGCCCTTTTATATATTTAAGAGTTAATAAGGATTAAGTATTGTCCTATTTAAAAGATTGTTCTAGTCTTTGAAAGAGATTACAGGGTGTAAACGGCGAGTTTCTAAACCTCCTTTCTACGCATTTGAAATATTTTTTCAAGAGCAAGAGGTTGTGTTGTGAAATTGATAGACCGTTTCCGCGGTCTGCATCATTGAATTTTTTATAAAGGTCAACGTATTCTAATTAGTGGTTACGCAGTTAATTAGTTTTACATGTTCTTTTTGTGCCTCTGAGCTTCAGTAGGTGAAGACTGGTTCCTAGAATTGGATGTTTGAGTAAGAAAGGTCATACTTGGTAGTGTTATGTATAAACTGATTTGTCCAAAACATGGTGTGAGAATGTTGAATCTTATAATGTTTTTTTACATTGTTATGTCCCTTTGCGGAGGCTTTACCAAGCTGTTTATTATTGGATGTCTTTGTTGACTTTGTGATGGTGTTGCGTAAAACAGACTTTTTGGGATTGTTTATTTATCTTTGGTGCATGGGAGACCTACTGGTTTGCATTTTATAATTTTTTATGATGGTATTGTTAGGTTATTACTTTTTATGAGCTATCTATTTTTATTGGACCTACCGTTGTTATGTGATGGAGTTGACGATTCATACAAAGTGGCCTTTTTTGTTTCAATTAGAACTATTGAAGAGAGTGGAAAATGCTAGCTAGGGAGAGAATGAAAGGAGATGATAAACATAAAGATAGAGCTGAGAGAGTGTGTAAAAGTATGAATAATTTTTCCAGTCCGTTTACTTAAGTGGTTTGTGGCCAAATAATTCAGTTTGATCAAGTTTGAGCGAGTTTGGGAGGAGGACATTTGAAAAGGTTTACACGGTGTGTGAGATGAATTATGATAATCCCTCATTGTACAGAATCAAACTTTAGATATTCTTCATCTAACAGTGTTTTTTTTTTGTTCTTGACACCTTTAGGGGGTGTTTATAATCCTCTCTGGATGTTTTGGCTTACGTTCACTAACTTTAGGGTTGTGGCTCTACGAAACTAGGGTTGAATGCTCCTTGTGACAGTGGAGCTTTCACGTATAATTTAACTAATCTGTGTTAATCAAAAAAATTTCAATGGGGTTTTCTGCCCCTTTGAGGGTTTCACACTTATATTTTTATGTTATTGCATACTAGTTTTGTCATAATAAAGGATGCTCTTGCTGGATGTCTCTTGCATACTTGTTAAGATTCACCGTCTTAACTTGCATGTTTTTGAGTGTTAAGAGTTGAACGTAGCTCTAAGACATTTCTTTGGTAAATCTTTGAGAGGGTTTACAATGA
>CM034152.1:553037101-553388339 GCA_019776745.2 Taxus chinensis
GCATGTACTGGAAAGAGAACTGCAAAAGCTTCAAGGATAAAAGAGAAGACAATGCGAAGGCAAAATTCCAGCTTGCTTCCAATTCCAACTGCTTGCAATTCCAGCTTGTTTCCAGATCCAGCCGCTTCAAGATCCAAACTAATTCCAGCTTGTTTCCAGATCCAGTTTAAATCAGTTGCATGCAGACATGAAAAAGGATAAAGTCAGCTTTCCTCTTCCTTCTTCTTTCATTCGACAAAGTCAGGTTTCCTCTTCCTTCTTTCCTACAACAAAGTAATTGAGCGATCAATTCAATTATACAACTTAAGTGATTGGTTTAAAAACCATTACTTGAAGAAGTCAATTACTTGGAGATAGGTGGCGGACATGCAAAATAGAAGCTTCTATTTTCAGTTGCAAATCATACATGTCATGCAAAGAGGAATTCCAGGAAGGAGATTGCCAGCTGTTTCTTTTTCGACTTCCACATGTGCCAGTTCAACTAAAGCTTCCAGCTTGTAATTGCCCCTCCTACATTCTATAAGTAGAGGAAGAACCTTCGGGTTAATAATCGATCAGAATTTGTAAGAAGCAATCTTGTGTTCTAGACTTTGTGCTGAACCCCTGAGAGCCACTTGTTGCAGAGGAATAGAAAGAAGCAGGTTTCCGGAGAACTTTGTGTCACGGCGTACTGTGTTTCTTGCTTTTGAATCTTAAATCTTTAAAGTAAACTTTGTGTTATTTTAGATCTGGATCTAGAACTACCTTTGCTTTAGAATTCTGTGTGTTCAAATCTATTAAGTTTCTTCTATGTGCATGCAATTAGCTCTGATATCTACTGATTGGGATGCACATCTTCCTTACTTCTTCTCTGTAATTCCTTTACTTCCTTCTTCTATAAATTTCCTTTCTTAAACAGCTGCTTACTTGCTGCAGAATTTCTTAGTTATGGTTCATGAACTAAGTTGTTAAAGTAAAACCCCTGATAGATAAAAACACATTTATATTGACAAATCTGACACGGGAGCCTCACCGGTTAAATGAGGGAGATTTATCTCATGACTGCCTAGGTTTGATGCTATGCAATAAAATCTAGCCAACAGTTTTTGGCGACTCCGCTGGGGAACAACTATCTTTGCAGATCAAAGCTTATCTAAAATTTGAAGATCAGGAGTGTTTTCCAGACAAATCTCAACCTGGCTGAACGTCCATTCACCCGATCCGTGAAGGCGCAAGGAAGGACTGATCATTTCTTCAGATTTGCAAGGAGCAATTCAATTTCAATCATCCTCCTCAAGTTAGAAGCCGCAGATCTAGTCTTTCACCAGGAAGAAGAGTGCACGCTCATCCAGATCACGGATCATCTTCAGTCATAATCCGGAAGCTGGAATTATTCATCAAGTCTACTCTTGGAGAGGACGTGCCCCTTTCATCATGCTGAACCGAAATCCCACCAGCTTCACCCCTGCAGTGCCTGTTCCATTCGGGGTGCACCTTTGGACCTTTGAATCTGACTCCTCCTATGCATGATCTACCTAAAGGGACGAGAAAGAATTAGGAAATAAAATTCTTTGGAGATGGCAAGCAAAATCCAGATGACCACTTGGCTGCGTTTTTCATATCCTGTGGAGTGCTTGCACCTCGAACATGAAGATGTATCTGTCCGGCTCTTCATAGAGACTCTGCATGACTTAGCTGGAGAATGGTTCTACCGGCTAGCTCCTGGCACCATAACCAACTGGGCTACTATGCGGGATGCATTCCTGAAAAGATTCAAGGCAGCCGAAGATTCCAGTACATTGATAACTCAACTCACTCAGTTGAAGAAGGATTGCCACATGAGCACATGCGGGATTTTATTGCAAAATTCCAAAGATTACTGTACAAAATTCCAGCTTCTGCTTCTCTGAATGACGAGAATCAAAAGGTGTTCTTCATCAATGCTTTGCTTCCTGAAGTAAGCTATCAACTGCGAAGAGCACGTCCTGCTGACTTGTTAGCAGCTCCAGAACATGGCAGTTGACATTGAAGATGACCTCATTATGGCTGGAAAGATAAAGAGCAACACTTCTAGAGCTGAAAGTTCATCCTCTGCTACTACTTCTCGATTCACTACTGCAAAAGTTAGCAAATGAGATGATGCAAATGAAGAAACAAATGGCTCAAATGGCTCAGGGCAACAACACTGCTTTCTGCTCTGAATTTCAACAACAACAATTGGAACCGCATTGCTGGTTCCCAAAGATTAGCAATTCGAGCTGCTCAGCAGAAACAACGTGGAGATGAATGAAGAAGACCAGGAAGCTGATGCATGATCAGTTCGAGAATGATGATTTTGTAGCTCCTGCTGGCGACTCCAACATTAATTACCTAAACTACAAATCTGAACATGCCCGATGAGAAACTTCATGAAGATGATCATGGTCGGGGACCATATGCAGTACTTACAAGATCACAAACTCACCAAGCTGAGGCATTAGCTGACGAACAAACAAGGGGCAGCCCTTTACCTTCTTCGTTTAGCTCCTAGAGATAAGAATGCTTAGTTCTTCATCTCAACCACAGAAAGAGGCTCGGGTATCTGAATCTATTCCTTCCCTCGACATTGTTGATCATGCCAAGAAAACTAAAGTTCAAATGTCAGAAGCCGAATGCTTGAGAGCTTTTCCTGAGCAGTTAAATATGCTAGTCAAATATGTGCAATCACCAAGACAATCCAGTACATCAAAAGGCCTTTTGCCTAAGCCCAAGGATACTCCTCCCCAGAACAACACTGCAGTTGTTAAATCCTCACCTTCTGAAAGAGTAGAACCTAATTCTATGTAAATCCATATTGCTTAATGGTTTCAAGTTAAGCAATTGCATTCTAGATTCAGGTGCTTCTGACAATGTCATGCCAGCTAAAATTGCAGATGCTCTTGGGCTTAACCTGACAAAGACCATAAAAAGGTGCTACTCCATGGAGAGACAAGTCCCTTTAACGGACAAATCAAAGATGCACAAGCTGTTCTGGCAGCTTTTCCTGACAAAAGATTAAAGATGACAATCTTAGTTGCAGATATTCCTGTCTCCTACGGGATGTTGCTGAGTAGAAACTTTTGCAAAGAGCTGGGAGGAGAAGTAAAGATGGATTGGTCCTGTGCACATATTCCTATCAAAGGAATTAATCAGAAGCTGGAGCCGGAAAAGAAGTCCAGGTACACTGAGTTACAAAATCTGAGGATCCTAGATCTCATATTCTTTTTCAGGAATCTGACCATGGGGTCTATTTCTTGGAAATGAATAAAGATGTTCCAGAGCTAGAACTTCAACCAGAGTTAGAGCTAGCAGAAGAAGAAAAAGTTTGGACTCTAGAGTTTTAAAGGCACATGTTGTTCTTTTGGATCAGGTGCTGGCGCTCTACTTATATCTCCAGATCATGAGGTATTAACCATACTCCCAAAAAGCTGATGTTCGAGAACACTAATCATACGGCGGAGTATGAAGCATTGCTTCTAGGAATGGACACAAGCTAAAAAGAAAGGAGGTAAAACTACTCAAAGCCCAAGGAGATGCTGAACTTCTAGTAAAGCAGGTTCGAGGGCAAAGTCAAGTCAAAAGAGATAAGCTGGAGAATTACAAAGATAAAGTGATTTCTGCCACATTCTTATTTTGAAGCCTTCTCTATTGACTTCATTCCAAAAAATCAGAACTCTAAAGGCATGAAAAGTCTTTGGCAGTCACAGCAGAATCACTATTGAATCCGGATAGACCACCGTCCATATTGTAGACAAGGAAACTATAAAGTGGAGATGGTCTACCACCCCAGAGTCCCTGAACAAACATTTGCATGTCTGCATGTTGAAGGGAGTAACCCATCGCCACGACAAACAGTCAAAGGAAAAGTTGATCCAGGTTATGATGACAGTAGTGGAGTATTCCAACCAAAAGGTAACAAAATCCCCAAGGGTTTACTTTCCTTAGTGGAGACTTTCAACAAGCATGATCAATACCTGAAGAAGAAGAAAGAATATGGTGATAGTTCTTCCTCAGAAATACAGCCGGTAAATCTGGGAACGAAGCAAGTTGATGCAGACTTACCTGCTCATCGGAGAGAAGAAAGGATGAGCCACCGCCAGATGAAGTTGATAAGGACTTGCCCAGAGTATTTGACAAGAAGGCCAAAGAAAGGAAGTTCAAGATTGGAGACTGGGTACTTTGGTGGGACAAGAGACATGAACCGAAGGGCATGCACAACAAATCCGATTCACTCTGGAAAGGGCCCTTCGTGATCAAAAGAGTTGCCGGAATGGACACTTTCTTCCTTGCCTACCGGGATGGAATTGAGTTACCACTGCCTTTCAACGGGCAGCATCTGAACTGTTCATGAACTGAAGAAACAGGGTAAAACCTGTATGTACATAAATAAAACTTTTTTTGTTTTGTCTTGTTTTGGTGTTGTGTTGTGTTGTGTTTGTTTGCCTAACCCTAAGTGCCCAAAGAACAAGATACGAAACCAGAGATGTTGGGATCTCATCTTTTCCCTTTGTCATTCTGACAGAGAAAAAGATGTCCACAGACGGAGCCAACTGGTGTCACTCAGATTTCACCCTGAAATCTGTGACTACCCAATCCGAAAAAATTTCGTACTTTTAAAATAATGGGTCGTTTGTTGTTTTTATTGCCTGAAAGTTCTTGTATTGCGTCAAGATAATCCCAAAGAGCCATATTAGCCCTTTTCGCCAAATACCCAGATGCCCAAAATTGTTTTATTCTGTCGTCGGGATTTGTCTGCGGGAAATTTGTATTTAATTATTTTGAGCCCCGTATGAGGCTATTTGCGCTTTGTTTTAACTCTATTATGAGCGAATATGTTATTATTCCTATGTACCAGAAGGATTTTAACTTATTTTAAGTTTTGGGCTTTATTTGTAACTTTTGGCAATTTTTCGTGTTTTTGTGGTGTCCCGTTCTGTTTTCTGAAAAATTTCTCTGGAACAACTCCTTTGCCGGGTAAGCCCGATTTTTGGCCTGGAGCGGCTAGAAAACATATACGCACATTGTGCTAGGAGGAAGTCGCCATCGGAGGTCTGGATCACTGGGAAAAAGCGAAGTCATGCACAGAAAAGCCCCTGCGGGGATGGGCGCATTTTTGGAATACAAAGGATTTAAGCTGCGATGGGAAAAATAGAAGCTGCAGGCATGATGGGAATTTTATACCTGCCTAGCAGGGTACTTTTTCCCATGTTATAAAATTCACTTAAGCTGCAATGGGAAAAATAGAAGCAGCAGACAGGTGGGATTTTATTGCCTGCCTTGCAGGGTACTTTTTCCCGTGATATAAAATTCATTTAAGCTGCAATGGGAAAAATAGAAGCCGCAGGCATGATGGAATTTTATACCTGCCTAGCAGGGTACTTTTTCCCGTGATATAAAATTCACTTAAGCTGCAGTGGGAAAGTTAGAGGCTGCAGGCAGGCGGGAATTTATTGCCTGCCTTGCAGGGTAAAAATTCCCATGGTGAAATAAAAGAAAAGTGACTTAAGTGAAATCATGGGATTTTATTGCCTGCCTTGCAGGGTAAATAATCCCATTGTCAAAGGAAAGTGACTTAAGTGGATCATGGGATTTTAGTGCCTGCCTTGCAGGGTAAAGAATCCCATTATGAGAAAATTCTTAAAAATAGAATTCTATTATGCAAAAAAGTGCGACCCACCTTGGGTGAATAATAATGCATTAAATAAATATTTGATAATATTTATTCACCCAATTTTGGCACCTAGGCTTGTGGAAAAGTCAACAAAAGCAAAGGGGAATAAATCAATTGGAAATAGAATTCCAAAATGAAATAAATTTAATTTATTTAATGCAGCCCCTTTTGAGAAGGAATTAATACTTTTTAAAGTATTAAAAGATTATATTAAATTCTATTTTCAGTGGCTATGGTCAAAGCACACTGTGAAGCTTGAGTGAAGTGCTGTGTGAAGGATTAAATTGGATTAATTTAATTTATTGGATGGCTGTCCTTAAACATGCTATTTTTAAAAGAGAAAAACATGATTTTTAATTAATTAATTGCCTTTAATTGTTAGGGCAATTATTAATTATAGAATTGTGAAGGTTATATAAGCATGGGCAGCCATATGGGTGAATTATTTAATTCACATGTCAAGAATTGCAGCCAAGTGGAAAAGTGCGCCCCCATTAATGGAAGGATTTTGCTCAGACAAGGTGGAAACAAGGCTAAAAGCTTCCAAATTTGGCGCATGCTTTGAAGGAGGTTGATCTTTGTCTACATAATTGTTTGCACAGGTGTTACATGAGCTCAAGTGTTGTTGAAAGGATTCATGCTCTCTTTATGTGCAAATTAAACACCATTTTTTGGGGCAGTAGACTTGAAAAGTGCAGAATTTTACAATTAAAATTCACTATTCATGCTCCGGTGGCCATTTTTGTCTGAATAAATTGCAGGAATTCATTACAGGTGCTTTACAAAAGAAAAGGAGCTTTTATAAATGTCCAATACATTGCATATATCCTTCGAATCTAAAGAATTGTCCAGATCTGCACCAATTTTGAAGAATTCCAGTTAAATAAGAAGAAAAAGAATTATTCAGACAAAGATAGACAAATCTATGGCGAAGAAAGATGAAAAAGAAAGCACAATGGAGTCATGCATTGCTTCTAAATTTGTAGATATTGGAAACACGGATCTAGGCTCGGAACCTCTTGCTAAATTGATAGACAGATCCAGAGTAGGAAAGACTTCACTCATGCGTGCAGATTAAAAGCAGTGGAATTATTCGAGCTGCAGCTTTTCCATCCACAGCCCAGTTGCCAGAGTTTGTTATGCAGATGCAAATCCATATGCAGATCCATATCCAGATGCAGATGCAGATGCAAATCCATATGCAGATCCATATCCAGATGCAGATGCAGATGTAAATTCATATGCAAATCCAGATCCAGATCTTATAGTTGCAAAAGCTTCTGGCACAAAGGCTTCATCCTCTTGTTTCGAATGCAGCCCATGCAGAAGACAGTGCGTGGAAAATTCCTTCCAAGATCTTGTGCATGTGCTCTCACCTTCCAGTTGAAGCCTTCATTGAATTTTCATTCACCCTGAGTGCTTTCCAGAATTTTTAATTGCTCATATGCAATTAAAAATAAGGATGATGAGTTATCTACGGCAAACATTGCATTGATGCATGTACTGGAGAAGAACTGCAAAAGCTTCAAGGATAAAAGAGAAGACAATGGGAAGGCAAAATTCCAGCTTGCTTCCAATTCCAACTGCTTGCAATTCCAGCTTGTTTCCAGATCTAGCCGCTTCAAGATCCAACTAATTCCAGCTTGTTTCCAGATCCAGTTTAAATCAACTGCATGCAGACATGAAAAAGTATAAAGTCAGCTTTCCTCTTCCTTCTTCTTTCATCCGACAAAGTCATCTTTCCTCTTCCTTCTTTCCTACGACAAAGTAATTGAGCGATCAATTCAATTATACAACTTAAGTGATTGGTTCAAAAGCCATTACTTGAAGAAGTCAATTACTTGGAGATAGGTGGCGGACATGCAAAATAGAAGCTTTTATTTTCAGTTGCAAATCATACATGTCATGCAAAGAGGAATTCCAGGAAGGAGATTGCTAGCTGTTTCTTTTTCGACTTCCACATGTGCCAGTTCAACTAAAGCTTCCAGCTTGTAATTGCCCCTCCTACATTCTATAAGTAGAGGAAGAACCTTCGGGTTAATAATCGATCATAATTTGTAAGAAGCAATCTTGTGTTCTAGACTTTGTGCTGAACCCCTAAGAGCCACTTGTTTCATAGGAATAGAAAGAACAGGTTTCCAGAGAACTTTATGTCACGGCGTACTGTGTTTCTTGCTTTTAAATCTTAGATCTTTAAAGTAAACTTTGTGTTATTTTAGATCTGGATCTAGAACTACCTTTGCTTTAGAATTCTGTGTGTTCAAATCTATTAAGTTTCTTCTATGTGCATGCAATTAGCTCTGATATCTACTGATTGGGATGTACATCTTCCTTACTTCTTCTCTGTAATTCCTTTACTTCCTTCTTCTATAATTTTCCTTTCTTAAACAGCTGCTTACTTGCTGCAGAACTTCTTAGTTATGGTTCATGAACTAAGTTGTTAAAGTAAAACCCCTGATAGATAAAAACACATTTATATTGACAAATCTAACACGGGAACCTCACCGGTTAAATGAGGGAGATTTATCTCATGACTGCCTAGGTTTGATGCTATGCAGAAAATCTAGCCAACACTAAGGCTAAAAATAGGAAAAAATCATAGATTGCATAACATGCAAGAAAGGTCCCAAAATAGGCAAGGAAAAAGGTAAAGCACATGCAAAAAAGACATCTAATTATATTATTAAAGCATGGATGAGGCTGAGCTATTTATAGCTAAATCTAGAGTTAAATTAGAACATGCAAATCATATTTAGGATGTCTATTCTTAGGATTAACACATGTAAGCAGTGAAGGGAAAGTCACCACTATATATAAGTAGGTGTTGCACTATTTTTAAGTGTGATATTATGTATGAGTGGATATAAGCATGAGATTATGTGTGTGTCTAGCACTAAGTGATGCACACATTGTTAGGACAAGGATTATAAATCCTATTTAACCATATTAAATTAACATTAAACAAAAATTCATGTAAATGCATAAATAAATAAGAAACAAGTTAAATAACACTGTGAACATAGGATTTACATGGAAAACCCCTGAGGGGGAAGAACCATAGACAAATGAGAATTTTCCATTATATCAGAAACAACCATTTATAGTCTAGTAAAATCTCCTTTACCTCATTTCTTTCCAAGCCATTCACCCGAGGTGAAAACGATATGATTAAAAACCATATTTAAATGACCCCATTGGTCATGAACATATTAAGTGATGGGGTATGATTAAATCGTACCGCGATTTAATATAAATTAGTTACTAAATAACCAATTAAACATAAACATAAAGTTTATATTAAATAATTGAGAATATAACCTATTCTAAATTATTTAATTATAAACTAAAGTTTAGAGGACTTAATATTATGTTCTAACACTCTCCCTTAATATTAAGTGGGGAACCATATGCCAACAGTACCTATTTGTACAATAGGATTTACAAATCCATAAACCATTAGTGAAGGTTTAGGATAACATATCACTTTTGAAGGATTTATAACACCTTCATCATGCTCAAATTGCCTTTAAATACAAAATGATTTGGAATTCATAAATAATAAGTTATGATGTAGGCCAAACATGATTTGTGAGACTACATCTAAGAGTTTCTCATGGAAAAAATCTTAAAAAACATCTTTAGGAGCCTTTTATAACACAAGGACATCCTTTCCAAATAGATGTAACACATTAGAATGTACACCATTAAATTAGAGTGATAAGTTTACAAAATATCATAAATATCTTTTTACAATGCTTTATAAATGGATCAAAAGTATAAAGGAGAAGGAGATATCAACCGGAAAGCCATTAGGAGGTGACATTGTCATACACACTCCCCCTCAATAGAAACTCTGAAAGGCCAAGCATTGCACAAAACTTGCAGAATTTTAAAGAACACAATGGCTTCGTAACCACATCTGCAACTTGATATTCAGTCAAGCAGTACTAGAGATCTATATCATCATAGAGAACCTTCTCTCGGATAAAGTGCATATGGAATTCTATATGCTTTGTTCTTTGATATTGAACTAGATTATTAGCAAGAGAAATGCAACTCTGGATATTATAGACAAAAAATAACGCACTTTGGGTAATTATCTAGTTTCGATCGCATACTACTATTCATATGGTTCATGAGTACGAAAAGTAATGATTAACCCATGTCTTTGGGCACCTTTCTTTATTTTATGCTTCTACTTTCAGTTTTGCACTCTTACTTGCTCAGTCTGTATTTTCACCTTTTGGCCTTTGTCATTCTGGACAAGAGCACCTAGCCAAGACGCCGACGTCAGGTGCCTTCGTCCCCTCTAGGTGCCCTTATCCTCTTTACACTTTGGTCACACTTTTTGGGTCCTTTCTAGCCGTTTGAGCATCTTATATTTTTGGTAGTCAGATGTTTTGGGGTTGATTGTGAAATTCAAGGGAAAGAATCATATAAATATAAAGTTATGTGATCATAATGAGGGACCAAACACTAAGCACTACTTATCAACACTTAAGGTTACATCTATCAAGGCATTTATAGCTCCATTGGAATCCATTTAACTCCATCACAAGGGACTAAAGATGGTTCTTCTGCATCACACTTCATAGGAGGGGAGTATATTTTATTCCATGCACACATTATTTAAATTCTACATGTAGCTACTTGCCTATTAATTCAAGTGCAACATGTTCAAGAGCAACCTTGGGAAAATTCTGCACACACACATAAAAATACATTGGGTTTGAGATGTAGTGTAATGCTCAGTTGTAAGTCCACCATTGTGGAAGATGAAGACATTCCAAACCCTTCATTTACATCTTTAATTTTTAGGGTTTAATGCTTTGTTTGTGGTTTTGTAGGTTACCCATTCATTCTATATCCATAATGACATTCAACGGAGTTAAACGACACAAATGTGAAAAATAGTGAGGGTTATGCACCATCTGACAACCTTGTAAAATTGGCTTCTGGACCTCCTACATAGACCATGACACCTAGAATCAGGCTCAAAATGCCCTAGACATTCCTATCCTTCCTCCAGAAACCCTAGTCTAGAAAAATTTTCCATATCTATAACTTTCCAAGATTCTGTGCGACGATTCTCCATTTCTGTTCAGTTGAGCATCACTGTGACACAGTCCCACAACATTTTCAAGGAAGCTAAGGATCTTAAATCCTCTTTACACATTAGGGTTTCATATTTTCATTTCTTAGTTTCTTGGATATTATTTCAATATTTTACTATTCATCCTTTTACTACAAGCTTGCATTAGATTAGGCTATTATTTCACATTTTAGCATAATCATTTTGGTGAACCTACACTCGATCATTACATTCCTAGGATCCTCATTCTGTCATTTCTCATCTTTCTAGCATATTCTCATCATGAGTATCTCAATTAATGGTTACTTGTTTGCTAATCCTGACTTAAGACATAGAGTCCAACATCTCCTAGTTACTACTCACATTCCTACTGATATTGCTTTTCCGTCTAATCCTCTTATTGATCTTAATATTTTCGAAAATGACCCAACATTACACATTATGATTCACATTTACAATGTGGGTGTCAAGTGTACTTTAATTGACATTGGATCTAAGCTCAACCTATGTCATATGTCCTTCCTTGAAAATATAGGTCTTTCCATTGCTAATATTAGTCCATTATGTCTTTCCCTTTGTGCATATGATCCATGTGTAGGTCACATTACTCTACCTATCACTATAGGGCTAAAAATCCTTAACAAAATATTATTTGTCATTGAATTTATAATTTCATATAACTGTTTACTTGGCAGACCATGGCTCCATGCTATACAAGTTATTACCTCTACAATATATCATTGTGTCAAGTTCATACATGAAGGCATCAAATATACTATTTTTTTTAACGTCATCCATACAAATATTGTGACCGTGATCTTCATACCACACTTCCTACTCCACGAACTGATACTACTGACGAACCTCAACCTATGGACGAACTACCTCATTTTCAACCACTTAAATGTGTTATTTACATGATAGATATTGTTTCTTCCACATCAACACCTCCACCTGCTACTACTATTGCTATGTTTCTTTATCAAGGGCATGTCTAGTCTACAAATGTTGATCTATACCCTGCACCTTTACATGCACCACCTCCATTAGCACACCCACCATTTACATGTATGCCTTTTATGAATGACTCATACTAGGAGCATATTCCATTCGATCCCACTTGTGATGTTACTATATGTTCACATGATGGTGTATCTCGGCTAGGTTTCAATTTCGAGGACCTTTATCCTCCTACACATGATCCTCATTTATATTATGGATTCATCACCATCACTATGCTTATGATTTACTTGTCTTTCATCTCATAGTCTGTCATGCACACACTCCTATCTTTTCTCCACTTACATTAGGTCAGTCTTGGATCACCTATAAAGGGGGCACATTAGACCCTGATCATATTGACATCTCATTTCCTATGAAATTTGGCAATGTGTTAATTTTGAATAGTTCCTTTCTCGGCTATACAAAAAATCTCACTCACTGGTATGCACATGAATTCCCATTTCCTCCTTTCATCGATGAGAAATATGTTACGGGCATGTACAACTTACACCTTAATGGCTCCTTACTTGATCATCTCGACACTATTGCTTATCAAGTAGTAGATGCTTCACCATTTGAATTTAACATGATATTGATGAACTCCTGGATACCACTACAAGATTGTGCTCTTCATCATATGCACTCTTGGGGGGAATTGCATTCACACCTCCTAGTGTCGAAACATGTCTCATATGTACATTAAACTCCTAGCACAGACATCCTAATACACACATAGTTTGACAACTACTTGATGATACACTCTTGTGCCTCAGTTCATAATTGACTATTGAGGGCATCTTATACACATGAACCTCACACACTGCATGATAGACACTACACATTACACATTCTACACGTTTGTACATAAAAATTATCTTACCTCATACATGTTCCTACATACAAAATATTCAATCTATTATGCATCATTCATCATTTGTGCTTCATATATCATGAAAATTCTACACATAAATAATATACACATTCTATGCATCCTATACTATGCAATACATATTACATATTAGATGAAATTTTCTCATCATCGCATCTATTACACATTTTATACATTTTACTCATCCACTTATACGTCCTGCACACATTATCCTATGATGCACTCTAGTCTCATAGTCCATACTGGAATGTTAATGGTATACATCATAAATGGACATCACTTTCACAAATTCAACCTTTTCTTATGCGAAATTCCTAGGTTAGTGATATACGCTTTAGGCTACATCATCACTTCCTCTAGCATCATTTAGTGATATACATCATAGAATACATAATCAATCTCCTCTAGAATTATCTAGTGATATACACTTTAGGATACATCATCACTTCTCCTACTCATTTTGTGAAATACGCTTTAGGATACATCATCACACATTCTTGCACTCCATATCTATGTCACATATCATCACTACACAATCATCACACTATGGTACACACACCATATCGCTCGACCATTTCCTAATGACACACTCTCGTTTACGGTTCATTCTTGACTACTGAGGGGGCATAAACAGATGAACCTCACTACATACAACTCCATTAACTTGGGGGACACACTACTCCCATCATGCACTCTTCATTTCATTCCATCCATCCACAACATATTTCATATCTTGGTTGCACTTACTCTTGCTTGCATTTACTTGTACATGTTCACTTTATTACGCATGATAAATACATATCTTGTATGTCATTATATTTATTATACATACATGCATGTTCACTTTCCTTTCTAGTTGTGATCACATATTATTCAAATCCATTACACGTAGCATGGATGCTTTGCGCAGTACCTAGTACCAATCCCACAATGGCTCTTGGGGGCATCCACTTTTGTACACTATAGGTGTTATTGTTTCATTTTATTTCATAACACACTATTTTATTAGGTTACACATGATTTGACTTACATTTTATCTTTCTAGCATGCTAATGGGTGATTCATGTGTAAAATCTATTTTGCAGGACAACTTGCCACCATGGTTATTTTTTACATTACTTGTACTTGATTGTCATTATTTTTCATTGTATGCGGGCTTTGTCCTTTGTTTGTGTGCACACTTGTATGCTTTTGGCTTCATTGACCTTGTTTTTCTTGTGACACTATGAATGGTGTCCCATGTTTGCAACCTACTTTTCATGGTCTTCATTTTATTCTTACATGTTTACTTGCATCCTAGCTTACACATTATCTGCTTATATTACACTTTATTTTATACATGCATACTTGTTTTTGTTTGTACTAACACTTGTTTCCCAACCACTTTTTTGCATGTGCCTTGGTTTTTACCAAGAACGTCCCCTTCCCCCTGTAGGGCACAATTTTAGCAGTTGATCCTCTTTTTTTTTCACATACTCTTACAACGACATCACATGCACTCCCAAAGAGGGGGGCATCATTTGGGTGAATATGTCACCCCTTATAGAGTATGCACATCACAAAAAAGCACCAATACAATACAATTTTCAGATTTTGGGGCTCAAAATCAGACTTGGGTCCATGACACAACAACCTTTCCTGGAGTGCTAGTAACGAGGGGGTAATACAAAAATATTTCCTGGAGTGCCAGTAATTAGGGGGAAATACAACGGTATTTCCTGAAATGCCAGTAATCAGGAGAAAATTACACAATTTTGACATGTCACAGAGGATTTTGAAAGGGCAGAGAATCCTTTAGCATTGGGAATTTACACAATAGATTTTATAGGGTAGAGAGTCCTTAGAAAATTCACACCATATGTAGTGGTGTTTTATACAACATGAAGGAGTTAAAGGTTAGAGGACAACACCAGAAAATTTTTCCCTATACTTCTTCCATTACATTAGCGTGAGATTATCTTAAAAACTTTTATGCATCAACATCATCTACAAGATCTTTTCTATACTCTTTCCTCATCACAGATCAGGTGCACATGTTCCTTTTTCACATTTTCATCATTTTCTTTTACATACTTCCTTACATGCTTTTTATACATATACATGCGTATTTGACTATTTGATCATCTTTTCTCTTACAAGTTTGTTCGTATGGGAAGCAAGCAATAAAAAAAAATCAACATTACATACATCAACACCAACAACATGTACATCAAACACATCAAAATTTACATACACATTTTTGCCCTAGGTTCAATTTCATCACCCTTTTACACTTTTGCATCTCTAGTCTCCATGCTCCATCTCTTTTATCACTCCACTCTTTTTCTAGTCCCTTGACACACTCTCTACATCCGTCTACATGGATTTCAATTACACATCTCTATCTACTTTATGCTACAAATAATTCTACTCACTGACATAAAGTGGTGGAAAATGAAGACACAAAATCAAGCACTTTGGGTAATTATCTAGTCTCGATCACATACTACTATTTATATGGTTCCTGAGTATGAAAAAGTAATGATTAACCCATGTATTTGGCCACCTTTCTTTTATTTATGCTTATGCTTTCAGTTGTACACTCTTACTTGCTCATTTTTTATTTTCACCTTCTGAAATTTATCATTCTAGACATGAGCACCCAGCTAGGAGGCCAGCACCAGGCGCCCTTATCCCCTTTGGGCGTCCTTGTCCTATCTACACTTTGGTCACACTTTTTGGATCCTTTCTAGATGTTTGAGAATCTTATCTTTTTGGTAGTCAACCTTTTTGGGGTTGATTACAAAATTCAAGTGAAGGAATCATATAAATATAAATTTATGCGATCATAATAAGGGACAAAACACTAAGAACTATTTATCACCACATAAGGTTACATCCATCAAGGCATCTATAGCTCCATCAAAAGGGACAAAGGATGGTTCTTCTGCATCACACTTCACAAGAGGGGCATCTATTTTATTCCATGTACACATTATTTACATTCTACATCTAGCTACTTGCTCGCTACTTCAAGTGCGCCACACATAAGAGAAACCTAGGGAACAATTCTACACACACACATATAGCTACATTTGGTTTGAGATGTAGTGCAATGCTAAGTTGCAAGTCCAACATTGTGCTAGATGAGCACAGTCTAACCCCTTCATTTACATTTTTAGTTTTTAGGGTTTGATGCTTTCTTTAGGGTTTTGTAGGTGATTCATTCCTTTTAGATCCACACCGACATTCGATAGAGTTCAGTGACATAGTTGTGACAAATAGTGAGGGATTCCAAACCTCTTGTATAGACCAGAGCACCCAAAATTAGGCTCATAGCACCCTAGGTACCTCCATCCTTCCTCTAGGCACCCCAATCCAATGAAATCTACCAGATATGTAACTTTCCAAACTTATGTACAATGATTCTCCATTGCTGTTCAGCTAGTCATCACTGTGACACAGTCCCGCAACATCTTCAAAATAGCTAAGGCTCTTCCAACCCTCTTTTCACATTAGGGTTTCATATTTTCTTTGTTTAGTTACTTAGGTATTATTTAAATATTTTATTGTTCATTTATTTACTGCAAACTTGCATTAGATTAGACTATTATTTCACATTTGAGCATTATCACTTATCATATAGAAGAAGAACATTTCCTTTAACTTCCATGTGTATCTCTTCCAACAAACACTTTAGCCACATGGATTCTTTTACTACTCTCATTGCACTTCTATACTCTACCTTAGTTATAAGAAATAAATAATGTTGGATTCTTTTTACTGTTCCATGTTATGGAATCTATACCAAAAAACTTGAACACATATCCATTATAATTTATATCTAACACAACATCAACATGGTTAGAGTCACAATATCCATATAGACATCGTAAATATTTATTGATTTCACTTTTAATCATTTTTAAAAAACACTAGTTGTATAAAAACTTACATAACAATATGCTTAATAACTAACCATGTTATATTAACAATATGTTGAGTACTAATATATTAGATGTAATCAACATTGGACATCTCCAATACAAATAGAAATCCATCCCTAAGTGTCATTTGATATGCATATAATAATATTTTAGTAATCACATACTAAAAAATGTTTTTTCAGCAACATATATATCTTCATTATCTACTCTAACCCCTTTAAAAAAGTGATAAGATTGATAGATAATATATCTAAAAAGATAATCAAATCATGCAAGAATTATCATAACATACACTGAATCAAAAAATATTCTCTAACTGTGGACACATCCCATGGATTTATGTGGTGTTTTCATCAAATAATGACTGAGGAAGGGTTTTTCGTGATAACTTACTATGTAAGTACCCTTTCATAGGTGACAATATTAAGCTGAGACATGTCATACATAATCCTACAAAAATGATCTCATTATTTCATGGGAAAAGTGAACAACACTTCCATTTTTGAATAAACAACTAGGAAGCTTAAGTAAAATTTTAAAAAAAACATATAAGCCATTATTTTGTATGCTTTTAGCTATAGTGACATTAATGTTATTCTTAATTAACCATTTATCTTTCAACAATTTTACACTATAGTTATTCTTAGTTAATTGTGAAAGAAAATTATATTTCAATTCAATATCAAAATACAAAAAAAAACATTATTCTTTTCATTAGTAGTGACAGATGTAGTTCATAGAGAAACTATATTAGATTTATTTTTAATATAAACATTATTATACCATCATCCATTGACACTTCTTGCATACACAAAAGTGAGGATTTGTTCACAGAAGGTACTAAACACAAGATCAAGGAGCGAGGTTTGGGGGCTGGGAGTGGGGTCGAGGGGAAGTGCCCCATCACGGGGTCCAGAGGCAACGCCCCAGGTGCATGCTCCCTATCACAATACAAGGCAGGATTTGAGTGGAATGCCCCTTAATGCCAAGCACAATTTATAACTTACTCCTTTGAAATTGACAAAAAATCAACTCTTTATGATCAAAAAACATGATTATTACGACAATTTGTATGATCAATTTTTTCAATAATAAATTAGGTTTTACAGAGGAAAAACATTACAAAAAGAGTTTAGAAACAATACCCTATGTCGTTCAGGGTATGCCATATCGTATTTTGATGGATTCATGTCAAAAATAGACGTTGTCAAACAAAATATTCTATACACAACATATTAGTTTGACTATAACGCAAATTTATTGAAATGTAAGTGATTTTTTTTAGATTTTTGCCAAAAAACATGATATACTTAACTTGTCGTAAAATGTATTATTTCTTATTTTAAATCATCAAAAAAAGACTCTAATACAAAAGAAACTTTTTTTGATAAATTTTTCACTATTAGAAAATAAATTTAATAATTTGATTATATATGTATATATATAAATTGGAGCATAAATCCTATAAGGGTTTATGGAATAACTTGATTTAGGTCAACCAAGTTGAATTTATCAACTTGGTGAGTTAAGACAACTTATACAATCGATCTCACTAATGTTCCACTTTGCCAATTCATTCAATCAATTCATGAAAACTCAACTCTTATGTGACTAAGTTATGCAATGCTAAATGTCATGGTAATGAGACCATCTGAGTTCGTGCGAGTGGCGAGACCATATAACCGAGCTTGTGTTATGAGCCACAAAGAGTCACCGCCGAGCCCTTTGGGGCTCAAATAAAATAGGGAGTGGTGTGATCGAAGTCACACCACCCAACATTTCCTTCGAGGATTTTAAATCCTTTAAAAACCAACCATCCCACCAATGTGGGGACAAAAGTACCAAGGGGAAAAAAAATATCCTGCAAGCCAAATTCTTCGAGTGACAACGGGAGAGATAATAGGTGGTCAGCCCATGGGGAATAAGGGTCCACGTGGTGCACATGGAATGGAGAAGATGGAAAATGTCCTTTGGTTGGTAGCCAGTGGGCTCCACATGGGAGGAGCAGTTTTTTTTCCAAAATATGGAATATAGTGTTTGGTTGGTTCACTGGCCACGAGTTCTGGGGTGCCTAACGATCAGGCCAAGGAGGTGAGAACAGAAGCATTATTGATAATGTTTTATGTCAGCTTACACTAATGAGGAGAACAATGTTGAGGAATGCCCCAACTCTAATGGAGGCCAATGCCAATGTAGTTCCCGAACTATGCATACCCTTGGGAGATTGATTATAAAAGAATTCTCTTCTCTCTTACTTCTACAAATTTTTCTACCATTACCATTATTATAAACTAGAGGAAGCAATGTAAAGATGGTGTGCGACACATTGCATTGTTGTTATCTTCAAGCCCGTGGCTTTTAATAACATCTATATTTTTCAATTCTTTTATCATAGCCGCCATTATGGAAATAATGTACAATATCATACCAATTCTCATTCCCTGTAATATTGTTATGCCTCGTGGATTCCCTATGAATCTTTAGACAAATAGGAACCAAGAATCAATCATAAATTATTAGCAACAATAGAAGTGATATTTGAATAAAATACTCTGATACTTGCTGCCGAGAATTTGAAAAATGGGACCCATTTGTTTATATCCAGAGTAGTTTCCTACTTCAAAAAATTGTGTCGGATTGTGTTAATAATGTGCTCGGAAAAAATGGCAGTCACCCAAATTGGAAGGATTTTTATCATCAACTTTTATTTCCTCCACATTTATCACAGTGCAAGGATCTAAGCTTGTTGCCATTTTTTTACAGATGTTTTACCCATAAACCTGAGAAGTTGCATGTGAGCAATGGGATATCAGCCATGAGAAGAGTATTGATCTTTGAATCCATTTCATGAAGAAAAGATGCATTTGATAGGAAGCCACACTTTCTATTTTTGAATCATCCTTCAGAATTACTTTTCCCATTGCATTGCTAGTGGGTTGCCAGAGTGAGCTTTACCAATATATATACAATATATCTTACTATATCTATATCCCTATGGGATATCATTTTTCCACGTGGAGTCAACGTAGAGATGTAATAGGAATGATGGGTCTCATTTAACCAAATGTGACCCACCCTTTTTAACTATATGAAAAATGAGATTCATAGACAATACACCTTATAGTTAATATTGGACTTGTCTTGCTCTACGTTGGATAAATATATAGTTTTTAAAATATACAAGATATAGTTTATAAAACTATAATGTATAGGTTTAAACCCCTTAATTTAAGCTTTATATTTTAAATAAATAGGTTTCATCCAAATTTAATATATAGTTTATAATTAATATAACCCTATAGTTTGAAAGGGGTTATTTAAAATAGGGATACGATTGGAGGGGACATGAACATTTGTTTTCAAATTCCAAAGGTAAATCACAATTAACTTGGTGTTTTACCAACAGGGGGGGGGACAAGAGTTTAATCTCAGCTAATAGAAAAATTGTATTTCCTATTTTGGTGGAACTTGTCTCTCTGGCAAGTTTAACCTTGTTTTTAACTTTGAATGTCACCCACAAAATTATTTCAACCTGCACACATTTTAAAACTATAGAGAAATGATAGAATATTTAATTAAAAATACATTCTTACCTTTGTTTTGCAGGTTCATGGGTAAATTCTTCCAAGTTCAAAGTTTTCACACAAGGGGGTAAAATAAATCTCGAAGGAAATTTTGATTAATTTCTACCTATGTGCACACATGTGTAATAAACTATGTCCCTGAGGGGACAAGGATGGGTTAATTAAAATAATTCAAATGAATTAACCACTCAACCACCCCAACCGATACACCCAATTGAATATTTAATTAAATTAAAATTAATTGTACGTCACTCTGGTACCATGTTAGGACGAGGATATATACTATTTAACCATATTAAATTAATACTTGAACAAACATTATAACAACTATGCATAAATAAATAAATAACACAAAAGAAATAACTCCGTGAAGGCAAGATTTACGTGGAAAACCCTTGAGGGGGAAAAAAAAACATGGACAAATGAGAATTTCCCATTAAATGAGAAACAACCTTTTACAATTCTAGTTAAATATCCCTCCTCAATTCTCTCCCAATCTATTTACCCAAGTCGAATAATCACATATGATCCACGGTCATATTTATATGACCCCACGGGTCATGAAACATATTAAGTGACGGGGTATGATTAAATCGTACACCTAATTTAATATAAATTAGTTACTAAATCAACCAATTAAACATAAACATATATTTTATATTAAATAATTAAGAATATAACTTACTCTAAATTATTTAATTATAAACTAAAGTTTATAGGCACTTAATTTTACATTCTAACATGCATGGATGCAATCAAATTATGGATGTAATCAACGAGTTATGTAATAGAAGGAATTGTGCTTATGATGAAAAATTGTGGATTGTTATGTTTAATGGAGATCAAAATGCAATTGTTAATTGTCCAAATTGATTAGTTTCATTTTTATATGTGTTGTCATTGATATACTGTGCTGATATCTTTATTTGTAAAGACCTCGAGACCCGAGGTCCAATTTTTTTTTACTCCCATTATTCTCGTTATTAAATTGATATGTTGATTTCTCACATAATCAAATCATAAAATTATACAAACAAATCATATGTGCTAAACATATTGCTAAAAATCAGCTTTGAGTCAAAAGGACATTTCATTATTTTCAATATCTCAGTACAATCTTATAAGGTTACATGCAATGAAAAAAAGCCTCATAAGCTTATATAATATACTAATTATTCCAGCAGTACATCAAGTACAATTTATTCCATAACTAAAATATAAAAGTAACTAATCAAGATCTGAAATCAGCTTGAATCCCTTCAGATTCTCTCCTTTCCCTTATCTCCAGAATGACCTGTATTTTTCACAAAGGGGTCAACTCAAACTGAACTGGAAAGGATTTCCATTTTCATATATGTAGTATTCTACAAATGAAAATGTATTCAGAATATACATTCATGCATTAGCATACTAATTCATTCATTATTATAATAATGATTTCAAAAAGCATGTATACAAACATGAACTAACCAAGTTTAGAATATCTTTCAAGAGTGGTGTCTTTAACCATCTTACATGAAAATGCATAAAACTTACCTTACATAAGCTTGATTACATAATGCATTTCATAATGTTATTTCATGCCAAATCAAATCAGCATACCAACTGTTTGAAGAAATGTCACATATAGGCTCCGTATAAAAAGGAGAAGGCATGATAAGCAATTGTCAAAGCATCAACATGAACTTCACTTTACAATTCTTACAATGAACTTTATGCTAAATCAGATCAACAACATAACATAATTTCCAAGAGGAACAAAGATCCTTTATACCCAAGAATGAATGCTAACCATATGAAAAAATGTCATATAATGAAATTCACATATATCCAAGAAATGCATACCAATTGCATGACAAAATTTTATGTCATGAACTTCACTCCACAAGCTCAGAATGAACAACATGCCAAATCAGATGAGCAACATAATGCATTTTCAAAAGGCACAACAAATCCTTTATACTCAAAGAATGCATGAGATCTATATGACCAAATGTCATAATATAAACTTCCAATATAATCCAAGAATGCATTTCAGCAACATGACAAATTGTCATAAAAAAATTTCACATAAATTCCAATGAATCCAATCTAGCAGCATGATAAAATGCCATAAAATAACTTCACATAAATTCAAACGATTTTTTTCCAGCAGCATAATAAAATGCCATAAAGATATTCACTTCAATTCCAACGAATTCATCTCAGCAGGATGATAAAATGCCATAATCCATACTCATGTATTTATTCCAATAAAAGATTGCATATCATCTATTTGACGTAATGTCACAACACATGATTCTTTAAATATTCTAGCCAAATGACTGCACACTAATCATTTGACAAAATTTAGTGTACTAGCAACAAACACTACAACAAATAAAACAACAATATAACAGTGAATCTGTAGCATATAAAATACCCCAAAGCACCATGCTTTATTAACTAATGTTGCAGCAGAACAACACATCAAATATTAACAGAACACAATAAGGAATTAACCAAAACTGAGTGCCATAATATCCAGTACTGCAGCAACGAATGCAAAAATAATTTAATTAAAAAAACAACACTTATGGTAGATGTTACAACACCAATAAATACATAAAGAAAGCAATGCTTTCCAATAGCTGTTACAACATCAATAACACAACTTATAACAACTGTAGTAGACCAACGAATCAAAAAAAAAAAACAACATTCCAACATTTAAAAATGTAGCTTGGAGACAGTCCAAAACCCATAACAAAAATGTCAAGAAACCTTCTCTCAACCTAGAAGAAGAATAAACTAAATATGCATTTATTTGTAAAATATTGCACAGACAAAAATAAGAAACCCTTGCCTGAAAGATTCAAGATGAAGAAGATGAAAAAACCTTTGTGCTTTCCTCTTTCCTTCTCTATTTTTCTTCCTCCAGCTTCTTTGCTCCACACTATACCAAAATAAACCCCCCCAAACCCTCATTGATTTTTCAGGGAAATTTCTCCCCAACATTGTTGCAATAAAGGATGGCAAGATCCCAAAATACAAGCCCAAAATTAACTCTAGATGGCCGTAAAACTTCCATGAAATCCTCCAAATTTTATTTGACATGGTCTCTCCTCTACTTCCTCCTCTCTTCACGTCATGCTAAATGGTAAAAATCAAAACCTAACTCTCCTTTATTTCATGGATTCCAAAATCCATTTAAATGTAATTAAACTTCAAAAATTCCTCCACTTAGCTTTAGGCTAAGTTTAATTTTTATTTATTTATTTAAATAAAACTACGTGTCACATTCCAAGAGGAATAATTAACACATATGTTAATGCCAAAATAATTCATAATTAGAATTCCACAAAATATCATTCCAATTAAGCATTATTTAAATGTCGAGCTCATTAACCAAGCAAATTAAAATGTCATGCATTTATTACGGTTGAGTCAAAAACATCTAGATAATCTTTTGACACTCGGTTATGTTGCTAACATACCATCATAAATTAGGATTAGGTTAGATCACGTAACCTATATCTTAGTTTAGTTAGGCTAGTAAATGATATTAAATAATATCACACTGGAAGCTACCAAAATGGTTTCACCGAATCAAAAGGGTGAGTGCTAACTCATGGAAGAGTGGGCACTTGTGCATATACTCACATGTGTATGCACGAAACTATGCTAGCCTATATAAATAAGTATATACGCTCGCATACCTATGATCATACCCATATGGGTATATGGATGAATGTCTATTCTTTTGTTCCTTATACTCATACATTTGATGAATGACTAATGAAAACACAAACAGAAACCAAGAAGAAACAACCAAATAGATTATTATTGATATTGAGTTCCAAAAGTCAGGATGTTACATTATTTATGCTATAATGGTTAAGTATGCTAACCACATCTTGATAAGTGAAACAAAGGAGGAACTTGGTAGGTTGCGCACACTTTGGGTGAGTGCTTAGATATCTATCTAAGTGAAGTGGCGACGTGCATGACCTTGTGAAGTGTTTACTATTAGAATCCAACACAAGGTCAAGCGTTTGAATCCCTCCTAAGAAACTTTGAACTTGAAATGCACATTGACCTTGCTATTTTTATCCCACATGGGTCACATAACATGGGGTAGGATTGTTTAAATGTACTTCTATTTGGTATTGGGATGTATGCACCCAATTTTCTTGTTTCTCCTTCGGCATAATCAATGACTGATCACCCCTAATCCTTTGGAAATTTCAACAACACAATTCAAATCTCTAACTGCAAGCAAGGAACATGAACTCTTTTATCTTAAAAACAAACACATATACTCCTTCCATTTTTTTCATCTCTCTATTTCAATTTATCAAATTAAAATTCTATATTTATATTTGAGTTATAGTTAAAATTATACTATGAACATTGACTACAATTTGTGTTGTAGGTTTCATCATGGAGCATGCCAACAACAACACATTTGGACAAAAAAAAGTTTAAGTGAAGATAACTTGTGTCTTCACACTCATGTATATTTTCCTTTAAGCATGTAGTTTTAATTTCATACTTAAATGGGGGAAAAATAAAGGCACTCAAGTTTGGTAATTTATCCTTTGATACTACTAATTATGAATGTGCTCCTTTGCTAAGACAAACACCCAGATCATATCCCCACTTAGTACATCTTGCCATCTCTTTCTTAACGTGTATATTCCCACACATCTTGAAAAAATTAAAGTGTAAATGCATAAGTCTAATACTTAAACTTTGATTTTTTATTTGCAACTTCCGTATTGTAGACACTCAAATTTGGAAATTTACACCTTGAAAACACTTGATTTGACAATGCACTCTTGCTATGATAAATACTATCTATCCATTCCCACTTAGCACTTTTTGGGCTCCATTTTTTAGCTTGTTTATCCTTGCACAATGACATATCAACAATTTTTTAGCATAAAATGCAAAAAATCCGTAGAAAAACATTAGTTGACAAACCCCAAAGTTTATTTTACATGTTTTTGGTCCCAAGTTAGGGTCGTACAATTTGGTTTTGAATTTTTATCCGGTCTCAACCAACCTGTACGGTCTTGGACTGACATGTCCTCCAAACCCTCTTTCAAATTGATATCTTTTGTTGGGTCTTACACTTCAATTGGTCCATCTTTTCTTGGATAAATCACCTATGAAACCCTATATAAGAAATTCAACATTACCTCATTTGCTAACCTGGAATTATTAAGATAATGCATTAGATCACTCACTTCACACACTTGGAAAAGAAATCCAAAGTTCTGAAATATCACAATAACACATATGAATTCATTAGGGTAGCACCCATATTAAGCTCCAAACCAGGTGAAGAAAATCATCACTCTCTTCAATAAGAAATCAAACATCCTATCTCAAAGTATCTTAGCAAGAGACAAATCTAAAACAATTTTCAAAGAAGTTGCTAAATCTAATTGATCCATCTAGATATCACATGTTAGGTGGAGAAGGATGTGTAGTTTAAGGCATCTTCAAATTATTTCCAACATCAATAGTGCATGGGGGTCCGTACAAACCTTGTAATGTTTGTTTGGAAAGAATTTTCATCCATGGATAGGGTATGAGATGAATTTCAGTCTCTTTAGAGAGCTTTGTCGTGTATGCAATAATTAGGGTTTTATAATGACATATAAATATAGGGAGGTGAGTGCTGCAAAAAGTTACATAAGTGGAATTAGAGAGTTTTATAGTCACAATTCCAGTTTTAAGGGTCATTCAAGTTTAGATCATCCAGTTCCAACAATGCACAATCCTATAACTTCCTAGAATCATCTGTAGCAAGCTAAGTATACTAACCCCTTTATGTTTTCAAGTTCATATCTTGTATTAAATGATTTAGAACACTATTTCAATATTGTATGGATAATTTTGAAAGTTAATTAATAAAAATAACCACCTGTATCTGACCTACATCCATTTAGTGTAAATATAACCTCATTAAATCAAATTTAGCTTAAACAATGTATTGATTCTTAATATAAAAATGGTGTAAACATGTATCTCATTGACAAAATCCCTATACAAAACTGTATATCTAGGTTAGGATGTGGAATTTGGTCCTAACTAGACCTGTCTAGTCTTGTACCAACACATCTTGCAACTCTACTTGTAGTTTAGTATGATTTGTTGGGTCTTTGTATCTTCCTAGGTCGACCTTTTAATTATAATTTACATTTAGATCCTTATTTAAGTAAGTTAACATCACCTAATTAACTCACATGGAAAAACATATAAAAAATCAATTTGTATTCTTATTGCAATACATACAAAATTGTTGGAATCTATTATTCTTTTACCTTATGTGCATATCTTTACTAGTTTTGTTGTGCATAAGTTCTTTCTTTCGATGCGCTGACATATCATTCCTATGAATACTAGGGTGCGCTCACCCGAAGTGCGAGTGTTTTCTAGGTTTCATCATAGTTAGTGAGAGTGAAGTGAATGAAGTAATATACTCATTTATCAATTAGCAATATAATAAGATTGTTCATACACAAACCATAATGCTCATATATTAACCATTGTGCAATACAAGTTTTGGCTATCTAATATCCCCAAATCCAAATATAAATCCATTGTACCTTTTTTTCTATCTCTCACTCTCACCAGTACATCTCTCTATCTCCATATCTCTCTCTAAACTAGACCCCTTCATGGATAGTTTTGCTAGTGGAAACTTGTCCTTCACTAGTCTTACTAGGGATAATAATAGCCTTCGAGTTTACACCTTTAGTTAACTGTTACATCCAGTTAGTTGGCCAAAATTATCCTTTCACCACCTTTAGCTTGTGATGCATGTTTCTCATCAGTATAAGACGTTGTTATATTTTTCTTTAACCACTTCCTTTATGCAGATGATGAGAACTGGAGTTAAGTTCACTTTTGAACTCATGATTTATCCTTACCCCTTTGATGTTTTGTATGTCTCTCTTTTGTTATTAACTTTTCATGTAAATTCATCCATGTTTTTTTCTACTCACCTTCAATATTTTTCTTACACACATGCTTTCCTTCTTTCCTCCTCATGTGGCCACTTCTTACACACTCCTCTACTTACCTCTGTGCATGTCTTCAAACAATTCCTTCATGTCTCCAAAAAATACATCATATATAAATAATTCTAAATCCTCAAGTACTTAAAGAATAAAGAATAAGATAAATTTGGGCCCAACATCACCCCGTACTAAATTGGTTGTCTATCCCTAGACAATGCTTATTGAACTTCATCAAACAATTTAGATAATTATTTTTACAATAGGTCTTCATGAACTTCCCACTTATTTATTAAAACTTATATTTGGTTGAATACATTTTCCAGATGTATAACAAGTTAGCTGAACATTGAAGCATATTTAACCCCTGTGGTTACTATTACCCGTAATTGATCAAACTACTATTTTAAATCTTGTCGTGCAGCTCCAAGATTTGTTTCCTCTATATCAGTGAGCCTCCTCAACTCTGTCAATCATTTTTTTTTTATTTCCTTTGTGTGATTTTTTCTCTAACTGCTTCAGTATATGCCATTATTGAATTACGGATTATGCGTTCCAAGGAATCACAATATATATATATATATATATATATATATATATATATATGCTTCAAGTTTAGCTAGTTTATCGGTCAACTCTTTTATGTGCACGATGATTATTCGAGGTTGATCATACATTCCCTTCAATAATTTCTTAGCATTGTATTATTTTACCTCCAATTTCTTACTCCTTTCTTCACATTCCACAATCTTCTTATTGCAAATGAATCCTACATGTTCACTATCACTTGTCATTTTTCTCTTCCCAAATCCTTCTCCACTTCTTTGAATATGATATTTACTACTTTTTCAAACTCATCTATTGGTTCACTGAACATGAGTGGATTATCTTTCAAAATATTTGGCTCATTGTGTGTCATCCTCTCCTTGAGAGTTTCAAGTTTGGATTCTATGCGCGAGTATTTATCTTGGAGGAATTTTTTTTCATGCTGAGCTTTGTATAACCAAAGTTTTGTTTTCTTGAGATTTTCCTTGTATTTTTTTCCTTTTCTCTATAGAATATTGCCTCATTTCTATTTTATAAGTTTTAGTGTACTACTTCCCCAAAAAATTTCAATAATGTTTCCCTAGCCCAAGTCTTAGACACATTGTATGTTGTGGCAAGAATACGATCTCCATCCTGGGACAGGAAGGTATGAATGATGTCACTTGAAAACTCAATGAGTAATTCTTCAGTTGTTATAGTGTGATTGATATTTTTCCATTGAAACAATTCATAATTGTTTTTCCCTTGTTGGTATTTTGTGTGCATAAATTTCTTTCCATGATTGGGGTATATTTGTATTTATTCTTCCTCCTCCTCTGGGCCTGGTCCTTGCTCTAGTATCAAATTTTTACACTTATTTGAATGGGATCACCTTCTCCTAATTTTTTTTTACAGCCCCTAGTGTCTTCATGACCTTCTTCACTTCTTGCACTCAGTTCAGTCTCCTCTAGATCATCTTCAATTTAAACCATCTTCAGGGTTGATTAGGTGTGGCTAGTTTTCGTTTGCTAGGACTAACATTTTATATATCCGTGCTTGGATTTTCCTCCATGACTTCTTAGACTAGAGATTGTTGGATTGGGGCCTCAATAGTGATGCTCTCTCAGTGTAATTATTTTACAGGATTTACACTTTTTGTCAGCTCTATACTTTGTGGTTCCTTTCCTTCCTTCTTTGTTTCTAGATCATGCCTTAGATTGAGTCTTCTTTTATTTTTTGGTTACTTTGACATATCGCGGGGCATACCTTTCTCCACTTGTATGTGTGTGACATGTTTTACTTTATCTCAAGATCCTCATCTTGCATGTTTGGGCATTAAAATTTCCTCAATTGGATCTTCATCCATTATTTCTTCTTCATTTGCCTTCTTCTTAGGGAACATATAAAAGAAAAGATTATACACCTCATTCTTCACCAAAATGGTTTCCAATTTGTTAAAGTGACAGATTCTTATGACTCGATATTCCTCATGTATGTCTTTATCAGGATGCTTATAATTTGTGCATAACATCTAGATGTTCGCATATACCTTTAACACATCTAAACTGATATTTTTTACCCCCTTGATTCATTTAACAAATCAGAGGAAGTAATCCTCCGTTAAGGCATAAGGTATTTTTTCTCATGGTTTCCAAGTCTCATCAGTCTTCTTAATCCTTACCAAAAAGTATTTAATGTTGAAATTGAACTCTACTTATCCATCTAATTCATGTGGTAATTGGTACACCATTCTCCAATATTACTCAAAAACATTGCACAAGTTTTTAAACTAGTTTGTAAACCTTGCTTTATGGGTATTATTGAGAATTGGGAGAGTGATGAAGGATTTATACATGAATTCTAGAGATGGATATGCTAATAATATATCTATGTTGGTTCTCCATCTCCTTTTAGTACGCCAAGTTATTTGAAAACTATCAATAATAAAATTATACCCCAACGAAATGTTTTACATGAAAAAATGAGAGTAGTGGAATATTGTCCCATGCACTACCCTATGTGTTATGCTTAGGAATGTTTTGTTGATATCCATCCATATCTTAGCCCCTGCAAATTTGGCAGTAAGAAGGCATACATCAAATCTCATTCTAGGGTCTTTGAGTTAATCAATGGATATGAATTTTCCTCCATGCTTGTATTTAACGAGATCGCCAATGTTGTTTATGGAGGCATCATCATCTAAATATTATGCTAGGTCCTCTCCTTCATTTTTTATCCTTGTTTCTTTATGGATGAGATGACACAAAAAATTCATGTGCTATCCTGCGAAGTAGTAATACCCTTCCCTGACCCATGAAATAATGTATTGATATAGTTCCAATGGCTTCCTGAAATATGGTATTTTAAGGAGTTGGAGGACATTTTTTTTCTCTAGCATATTATGCATGCTATTATCATAGACATCATTTCCCTGACTATATTTTTGTCCTATGGGGTGGACCAATATTTCTATATGATTCTATCAAGCCCAAGCACAAGATGATTGCATTCCTATGTCTTGATGGAAGTGAATTGATTGAACCAATCTCATATTATTTCTACATCCTTAGGGTATTTAATATTATAGCTAAAGCACTTAATATTTGGTCCTTTTGGACTTATTTCTTATGGCCATGGTGGTTTTCTCCTTTTGTGGCATGGAAGTTCTTATTTTTACCTCAAAAAGTGTTTCCTTTATTATAATAAATTATTCATTTTCCTTATATTCCCTGATCACCACTTCTTATGAATATCTTGAGGATTTTGAACCTAACATACTCTTCAAACTTGTGGGCCTTTACTTTTCTCCTTCTTCTTGTGCCCCGCCTTCCTATTTATCATGTTTTCTTGTTAGCTAGAAACCAATTAGGTTTACCCTGGGATATTTAATTACCCTAATTTTAAATCATTTTATCAAGGATTGATGACCCCCACATTAATGGCATTCGTGACGAATTTTATCTTTTACATGCTATTTCATCTCTACTTCTCTGGTAATATCGAATCAAAGGTTGAGGTAACGTTAATGGTGGTGGATTTTCTCGATAAGTTCAAGTGTTGTGTCATCTTAGCATAATCATGTTCATCTACATCCATGTGCTCCATACCATTTAGAAATAGTGATGTGCTAGCAATTTAGTGATCAATATGTTGCCACATGTTGAAATCCTTCTTCCCCACACTACACACAGTCGTGCATTAATCCTAGATGGTGAGGTCAAAGTTTTAGTAACAAGATCCCACCACGTGTCCTCATATTGCTTGCTCTTATATATTTGGTCTATAAATATATGTCCATCAGTGTGTTCATAGTTAGATACATGTGATGATAAATATACATGTTTGTGAGGCATCCTTAACTCCTTTGCAATGTCAGGATGCTTCCATGTATAGATACGTATGGATATGTGATGTGAAGTATGTTTTATTAAATTATTTGTAAATATTTTGTATCATTCTATATATTAGGATAGATGACATATGATATATTATAGGATGAAGGTATGACACACCCATTTTTCAAATGGAAGTCCCCAAAATAGGCCTAACAAAGTGATAACTGTCATCCATTGAATGGAATTTGAAAAGTGACTAAATTTTATGTTTATAGTGAAAGAATTTATTGTGATGTGATAGTTATTTCCAAGCGATGTTTAATGTTCATTGCATCCTCAAAGGAATACTACAATTAAAGGATTAATAGATTCATAGAAGTTGTGGGCTATGAAAGACTCAAAATATTCATTTCTTCGAGTAAGTGTCATCCTACATCTTGATTCTTTTTATAAGTAGCATTTTATAAGCTACCTCTTTAAAACTATTTCAATATTAAATATAGTGCGATGCTTCCTCAAATGGTTTTCAATCCTATATTTAATAAAACTTAATGTAAGAAATAAATTTTCCTATTGTAGTTCATAAGATTTATGTATCTCCTATTAACATACAACAAGTGAATTTAACTCAACAGGAAATGGTTAGAATTAAAGTCAGATGATTAATGGGTTGGTTTGGGTCTATAGGTGTAGTAAAGGATGTAGGTGAGGTCTGGGTGAAATTAGGAAAGGTTTTGGGTTGTTTTGGGGAATTTGTTAACTCATTGTTATAGGAAAAATTTACAGTATTAGAGACTGGTATCGGTTGGTCGACTGATGGTAGTATAGGATATAGACCGATTCCAGCTAGCCAACTGGTGTCCCTAGGGGTAATTTGGTAAAAATATTAAAAATGAGAGCTTGGGCATCTCTGTGATTGCAAAAAGAGTTAAGGAGGTTTGGGTAATGATGGGAAGGTGTTGATTACGACTTAACAAGGTACAAAGGGTGATGGGATAGGTGAAATGGATTTGGTTGGTAGAAAAGATGATAAATGGGTAGAAGGTGGTAACGAAACAAAGAGAAATTAAACGAAAGTAGTAAATGCAATGATTAAGATCAAACACACACGCTTAATAAGTGAGAATGATTTACTTATCTGATAAAATTTATAGATCTGAATGTGGTAGGAATGGTTTATCATTTGGAGGGGAAGCGTATTGTGTCTAATGCAATGGTAGCAGTGCCTGTGTGCTCTGTCGGGTTAGTTTAGAGCTGTAGAAGTGATGATCAATTTCTGGTGGAAGTGTGATGTACTTTGGTTTGTCATTGAGAAGCCTGATTGCTAGAGACTTGAATTCTAAAGCTGTGTGTGAGAATGAATTTGGTCTAACCCATGAAAATATTTAGAAACTCATACTTAAGGGTAACCAATGGCGGGTAGGGAATTGACGCTGGCTGAGGGAAAACTGGCGTCGGTTAGGGAGAATTAGTCCAAGTTACCAAAAATAGCCTGATATTTACTATTTTTGGCGTGATCTTGATTGCTAATCTAGGCCTTAAGTGAGGGTTTGCGCTTAGACAAGTGGGAATGTTGTTGGAGAAGTAATATGACTTTACTTCTAGAGTTTGAAAGAGTCCCAGTTGGTTAAGATAAGTAGAGACCTACTCTTAGTTAATCAATCAGATAGGAATAAGTCCATGGTGAGGTGTCTAGGTGATGTGGCTTGGTGAGGTGTAAATTAACCTACTTAAAATAATTAAATTAATTAATAATGTGAGGATGAATATTAATTTAATCATAATATATTAAATTAATATCCAAGTGTGAAAGGGGAGTATGGATAGGTATATGTGTTGCATTGATTAATTGAAAGAGGCCAATGCAGTGTGACCCAAATTTCATGTCTATAAGCATCTAACATAATCTATGCATAAAAATTCCTCATAATAAAATAAGATTCCAACACTAAGACCTTCAAGGTTAACTAAGCTACTTGTGTTATTTATTTCAATGGTTGTTTACAAAATGGTTTGCAAGAAACAAGTTTGCAATTCAGACCTACAATGATGTTGAGGGTCCAACCAAAAGTGTTGCTTACATTAACTGAGTGGACCCCCAAGATAATGATGTTTGATAATGGAATGGACTATAATCAATTTGTGGATTACTTTTGGGATCCACTTTATCAGGCAATTACAAAAATAAAATGCCTAGATTTCCTTATGACCTATAGAAATTGCATTCAACTGGGATAAAAAATATAGTTGGGTTGACTAGTATTTCAGGGAGGAATATATTGTGCTAAGGTTTTATGGATCAAGAGTACAACCTTACAAATTGTCAATACATGTGATAGAGAGGGTATTTGTCCTTGGAATATATACAACAGATGGAAAGCATAGAATAAACTATATTTTGTTACTCAGCAAAATAGGAGTATATTTCCTTACAATTTTCATGTGGAGGGTTCACATTTGAGAGAAAAGCATTCAATGTGGCACATGAAATTTTACAATTTTTTAAATTTTGATGTTGACTCTCACTCGCCATATGAACCATGTGAGGTGATTAAAGCAAGGGTAGTGGTGAACAACAAGAACTTTGCCACAAAAATTCAAACATGAAAGTAAACCCTTCTAGAAAAATTGAAAAAAAAGAACTCTTGGGATGAGGTAAAAAAAGTGTTGGATGAAATTGTTATTGAAAAAGGAATTAGTTTTCAAGATTTGTCAAAAGAAATTTTGGGATTGCATCCATAGAAAGAGGCAAAGATGACAATCGAAACATATCAATATGACAATTTTTAATAAAAAAGTTACTAAAATGTCCTCTTCTAAAAACATGTGAAAGCATGTAGAGGTTGCTTTCCGAGATAAAAATCGGACAAGGTCAAAAATTAATTGCCTTTTGGTCTATGAGGCGGAGACCTGGGCAATCCAAAATTTGTTTCGGAGTATAATTATATTTTAGAAGATGCATTTTTTAGCAGATTATGGAATGAAGCACATCCCACAGAGGCAAGTAGTGATGATTAGTCTGACTCTGAGGAGGAAGTGTTAACTAATACTACACACTTCCCATGTAGGGGGAGATAACTCATATAAACCAAGTTTGAATGAAAGTATGAAACAAACATATATACTATATGGGTAGTTCTAGCCAAAAAGATGGGTTTTACTGGTGATGGTTTTGGTTCAACATGACAAGGCATGTGGCTGCCACCATAGGTACATCCTAGAAAACGTTCTGATGGGTTGGGCCTTAGAGCTTGGGAGAAAGGGAAAATGCATACAATAAGTGGTAGTCAATAGTGCATTTTTATCCAGATTCAAATCCTCAATATACATTATAGTTACATGTTGAAAATTCAAGAGGATTTGGCAGCATATTTGTTACTACTGTTGGCGGTGGTAGTGATGGTAGTTGTAGTGGTTAGAAAGTTCCACAACAACTAATTATTCAAAAGAGGCCAATACAGACAAATCTAACTTCCCAATAAGGACCCATGAGAAGAGGGAAAATATAGGGATAGATATAATTACTCTTGCGCATGCGTATCATTTCCTCAAGGCAATTAATTACAAAAGGAACTGCCACACCTCAACAAATTTCTAATCCACAAGGAAATTCCCTCAAAACTCTAATTACTCCTTCATTCAAGCATTGGATTGCTTACACAAGCCTCATATTTTGATTACCAAACTGAGTTTGGCCCACAAATCACAAAGAGATGTAAGAAACAAGAAACAAATTTTATAGGCTATTGTAACTTCAAATCCTACCACAATCAAGGTATTTCCTACATATAACCCATACATAGATACCATGGAGTACATGTATATCTGTGCCCAAGTTTGAAAAACCATATGATCAAATGGTTTGCGGTGACTATCGAAGTAACCACCCCTCAAATGGATTTTACCGAGATGAAACCTTGTGATAAAATAAATGCATCAAAAAGGAACAATGATGTTGTATACACAACATTTATAAAGACAGACATAGAAAATAAGTTTAATAATAAAATTCAAAAGTTACAGGTTGACCTAGAAAATGAGAAAGAAAACAGAAAAGTAGGAGTTAATAAGACCAGATGAGTTAGAGAAGAGGATAAAATCATCTATCTTTATGACTACATTCACGTGCAAATGAAAAGAATACGGATGAAACTAGAAGAAGTGAAGAAAAAGTTATTGGAAATGACAAGTAAGTATACTAGTTTAGAACAAAGGTTGGGTGAATTGCAAGAGGTTCTGAAGGAAAAGAAAGAAAAAACCAAAAAAAAAGGAACATGACCTAGAGGAAGAGAGAAAACGGAAGGACATATTGCAAAAGGAAAAGAGAAAACAAAATGAAATATTGTAAAAGGAGTTGGTGAAAATCACAAAAGGAAATACAATCTTCCAACACCAAACTATCTGAATTTTATTAAAAGACAATGATTAATATGAGTGATAATGTTTGGGGGGAAATACGAGTAGTGATAGTGTACTCGGCCTCTGGGAGCCTATCCCTGCTTTTTACCCTATCTAATAAAAAATAATGTTTGGGGGGGAACACAACAAAAAATGATGTTTTTATTATATTTTTTGAATGCATGGATGATTTGCAAGGAATCTCTGAAAATCTCGGCAAATACATAACTGATAACAGAAAAGTGATGGCTTTAAAAGAGGATACAACAAGGAAAATTTTGGAAGCTATCTACAAATTCAATGACACAGAACTGACATCTAGAGGAATTCAAAACCGCATTGGTGCCTCAATAAGGGCATCATCTATCATTCAGAAGTGTGTGATGTTAGGCGAAGCATATGAATTGTTGAATAAGTGTCAAACAATGTTATGGGAGTTGTCATGGAAAGGTACAATATTTCATAAATCTTGGTTTGCCAATGCCTTTTGACAAAACACGCCAATTCATTAAGAAGGATGCATTCTAGAAGAACATGAAGGAAAAAATGATACAAGAGAAGAACCAAATTCTTAGAAGGTAGATGCAAATAAAAAATTTTTTGGCTTCGTTAAACCATTGATAACCTTGTCAGTAAGTTTGCATACAACAATAAAGGAAAGCTCCACTCTCAGTTATGAATTGCTAACAAAGTTACATGTTAGTCACTCTAATTTACAGCAAATTATCATTCCAAAAGATGAAGAGTGGAACATGTTGCAGAGGATGGTGTAATTAAGAGTAATTTAATTTTGAAAATTGTTCCATTTGTTGCACTTTTCAATTTTTTTCATACAGGCATGTCTCAAGCAAGTTGAATGAGGAATAGTGTTATTTTTCATTTCAATACATAGTGGTTCACAAGACAACTGACAAACCTTTTATGTTAATGTCTTTGTAGGTGTATGAGAAACATAAGTGTTTTTAAACAATGTATTTCTATTGTGAAGACTACAAATCAATGTATTTCAAGTTTTTATTCAGAAGACTACAAATTGATACTATTTTTTTTGAAAAAATACAAATAAGGAAAAAAATATTATCATAACAATGTACTAATTATTTGAATATATTATATGAACATCTATATCACATATCCACGAATGGAAGCTTCAAATGTATTGATGGTGGATCATCTCTATCATTTTCTTGACCTAGTTCTCTAACTTTGTTGACAATCAACTGGTGCAATAGATCCATCTTTGTCTCCAATAGGGTCATCTGTTGTATTTGTGGCATTGTTATCAACCCCTTTCCTTTCATTAATTGAATTCCATATTGCCAAATCCCTGTCATAGGGAAATTTATTCACTTCGTACCATGATGTGTAAATTCTCAAACATTTTTCTAATTTTTTGTCAAGCTTGTTTCATAATTTTGACTTTATAAAGGTCAAGGCATTGAAAAATCTCTCATCTTCAACTGAACCCAAAATCATTGTTTGACATAGCTCATAAAATGAGAAAAATTGGTCATGGTTCCCCATGCAAAATATTACTTAACCCAATTTTTTCCATAGTTGGGTTATTGCTCCACACTCTAAGGGATTATCCAAACATTTGAATTGTTCAATCATTCTAGAGGCGAATTCATGGGATTGATCAATCAAATTGTCCTTCCTTAAAATACATGGAATATGCATTCCATTGATATCAATAGTTTACAAAAATGTTGAATCAATGTAGTCAATCTCTTGTGGTAGTCTTCCTGCAAAGATCTTTCATTTTGGACACTATTCCAATAGGTGGGATTTACTAAAGTCATTGCTTCAAGTAAAAATCCCTACTAAAACTTCTAAAACCTTATTTCTTCTAGTAGGGAAGTTGTAATTTCTCTTAACCTTACCCTTGTTGATGATACAATGTTATCAAAGAGTGTCCCTATGACATTTACCTTCTCAACCTTACCAGTTACTATTTGAAAGAAGTGCATTGGTATCTCATATCCACATACACAACACATACTTCTCCAAAAAAAATAGAACCTCAAAAAGCTACTTGGATTTCCAATATTTATCAAATTATTCCAACTATCAAACTTTGGACCTCAAAAAAGTCAGACAAACAGTCTCATTGATATAAACAAATATTCTATTGCCAAACAAACACATTTCCTCAAACTAGTATGTACATACATGCATGCAAAAATCATACATACAATATATATATACATATACATACATACATATTATTCTTGGGATTGTTTAATTAAATGATGCATTTCATCCAACATGGGAAGGAGACCACACAACATCAATAATGTCTTTATATTAGTCAAATGATGTATCAAATCTTGAGCCTTGTCCACTTCCATGCGATTCTACCACATTACTCCCAATAAGGATTGATACTCGTCGTACACCCTATGAACCGGTTGATACAATGAGATCCACCTAGTGTCGATATATTTTAATATTTTATGCCCATTTTTTAGTCCTTCTGTAAATATTTGGAATTCCATGAACCTTTTAGGACTACGACAGAAATAAGCATGCACCTCTTGAACAAGTTCTTCAACTTTTACTACAGGTTTAAATTTTTTGACTATTTTGTATGCTAGATTCATTCTATGAGCCATACAATGAATATAAATCATATAAGGGAAATGAGATGTTTGGATTCTTACACATAGACCATTATGATGATCTTGCATTACAGATGCCCCCATCTTCCCCAACCATACCAGCTTTGTTAGCAATTGTAGAATCATCCATGCCATCGGATCTCCTTCAAACTTCTTATTACCAGTTCACAAAGGTTTTTAGCATTGGATTTCTCTCTCATCTTGTGAATATCAAGTAAGTGAGGTTGTCTCACATGAATCTCAATAGTATAAACATGCATACATACCAACGTAATATTATCTATTGTTGTAACCTCATCAATAGACAAATACATGTATCGTGCAGACTTAAGTTTCTCTTTCAAGTCTTCTTTCTCAACCATAGCTACGCATTTTTCCCAATCCCAACCACTACTTTCAAACCAGTGAGAATGAGGAAAATGTGGGACACCAAGAAAATACAACATATTCTTATGTTCAGGAAAATCTGTTATAGGACGACCTCTTTTCAGAATGTGAAAAAAATTAGCTAGTTGAATTGTTTTACCTAAAAGACTATTTTGAATGACCTTGTTAAATTGAGATGTAATTGTCCCTCCATTCTCTGCAACTATTATTTCATCTTCTCTTGTCCTCCTCAAATTATTTTTCATACCTAATATGTAAACAATCATCCATAGTTTTCCATCTGGAAACATTCTTCACAACTTCGTCTACAATTTTATTTTCATATATCTTTCCTATGTATTTCTCAATAGTATCCAATTTAAGTTGCATTGTCTTGTCCCTTCCCAATTTCCAGCTACAAATTGTACATTTGCATTCTTTGGGAGGTTCAACTTTATTTTCATTTTCAACAGGTTCAATAAATGGAAACTTAGAAACCCACTCTAACCTGAAACTCCTTCCCAAGTCCCATTTTCTTACCTTTCTCTTTCTTCTAGAAATAGGTGTCCCCTGAGTATTTTCCATGGTGGAATTTAAATTTCGTTGAATTCAAAATTTTCACCTCCAGCATTCAATTGGGAAGGTGATGACATCCTAACACTAGAGTGGAAATGTAAATCATCCAATGATGTAGTTTCAACTTCATTCAATGGGATGTCTTCAAGGGGAGGCATTTCATTGTCATCATCATTGACAACATCAAGTCATCAAATCATCAATGAAATCATTCTGAGTTTCATTTCGAATGCAATCATTATCCCTTGATAGTTTTTCTATTGTTAGATAAGGATGCGATTCCATAAATGGTTTCTCAAAATAAGATGTGATTTTTTGTATGCCAGTACCAGGAGGTGTTGCACTTGTTTTTTTTGAGGTTCCCTTTTTAGTTGCCATTTTCCTATAAGGACAATTTTTGAGTTGGATGTAATGAGATAAAAAATTGACTAAGTCATTATAGTGTCATGTGACATGGAAAAAAATGACACTATAAATGATGCACATATACTAGAGGTACCATAAAATCAAAAAATTACATATTTTAATATATTATAACATTGCTAATAACATAACTTACAAAACAAATAAATAAATGTGACATGATAGAAAACAAGTTTGAATTGGATCAATACTGAATAGAATTACCTACACTAAGTGCTTGTAGGATGTAAACTAAAATGTAGTAGCCAACAATAGACTTGATTTATTTGATTTTTGTAAGTAAATTGTAATATGTTGAATCCTTTTCTACTCCATAAATTTGTAAAATTGGAAAATCGGAAAAGATAAACAAATCATTTGCTTAGTGATTAGTTTCTAGAATCTAAATCATCTATGTATATATATGGAGAATTTAATCAAATTAAAAAAAATTCCCAAAAACATTGGCAAATGAGACCAAAGGTTCCATATAATTCTTGGAAATCCCATAATGGTTTGAAATTGTGACTTGCCAATTACGCGACAATTCATTAAAAAATATATGTTGTGATTGGAAATCTACTGGCTATTTACATAAGAAAAATTACTGTTTGTAGATTTTTTAGAAAAAATGTGGGTAGTGATATGGTCATCAAAATAGCTAAATGCATATTCCAGAATTCCTACTTTGTTCCTAATTACGAATATTCATTGTTAAAATTTTTCTTGGTTCTCGTTGGTTTCGGCGACATAATGATGGTTAAGAAGACACTCATGCATATACTTTATTGGTGAATAAGAACATGATTATTGCGGAATATCAAAAAATTCACTAATATTCCTATCCTAAATATAAGCAATCACACATGTAAAATAATAGTAATAAGAAGAATATCTTGGAAATTACTTATATTTCATTTAAAATGACCATCACAACCATAATCATCAACAAATCATTACCAAACATTAAGAATTAAGCAAAATTACTCACATCCATAATCACCCATCCCCAAAACCAATGTAGGGAAATGCATTTATATTAATGGGGCATTACCCTTATTCAATTTATGATTAATCACACTAGTTTTCATGTACTAGTTTATAAAGACTTTCACTTAGATCTAGGATCAATACATATGTAAGATATATTTTGTTATCCCTCGATATAATTGACATGCTAAAAATTGATATTCTACTAGGGTGATAACTTTAGGTCCTTATTACATGCTGCAATAGTCATTACAAAACTTCCCCTATGCTCCCTCTACTTACCTGACCCATTTTTTCATTCCAACACACTCTAAAAGACTCTTAGTTCTCTTTATAACTTGTTACACTAGAGTCTAGATCTAGTGAAATATTTGTTACCACCATGATGATTAACACATTATAAGTGTCTTTAGTGTCATCAAGGTATCATGTCTACTAGGTTTCAAAGTATTATCCTTGTGTTATATGCACCAATTGTCAATTCTCCTTCCTTTTTATGTACACCATTTGTTGGGACTTCTTATACTTTACGTGTGTGCACTAGTTGTCAACACCTAATTTCATCTATGGTGAATTATTCCAAGATTTACCAAGGCTTCCAAGTATCATACCTCACCCAAGATTAGATCAAAATTGCTTATGCTTTTCCAAAATTGGTAATTAGAAAAATATGTATATACATAGTCAAAATTTGGGCTCAACATTACTCTACACTAGTTATGTTTCCCATCTTAGAAAACCCTTTCACTATTTTTTATTCAAAAATATTAGGTGCCTCCTTCCATAGTTGGTCTTCAAATTTCTACCATTTGGTCAACAAGGTGTGTATAATTTTATTCAAAACTATACACCCATAAAACAAAACCCTTTGGTGCTTTGGCATATGGTTTCTAGCTCTAATATGAAATTAGAAAAAGTAATAAGAATTCCCTTTCCACCCTTTTTTTAGGTTAAATAATCTAATGAACCTTATTATTGATCAAATCCTTAACCTAGTTTGGCTTAGGATCCCTACCATAATTAGGCATTATTTTTCCAAAACCCTAGTTTCGCAAGGGTTTACATTTGTGACCTAGAATATGATTCCTATCAAAATATAGGGGTTTATTATCCTTTGTACTTTCATAGCTTATGCTATCACTACCAATATATATTTTATACTTTAAAAGAACCCCTTTATATAAATATATTATTGATGAGGTATTACAATAAACAATGTTCCTTCTTGATGCAAAACCGTGCAGTGTGTGGCGTCCATTCTAAATACTCTGCGCCTGACAAAAAATATATCCTCCAAAAATGGTCTTGAAAATGACATCTATTCTAATGCTATCCTAAAATATATTCTAGCATCACAAGATTATTTTCACATGCATATTCAAGCTATGAGTACTAATATCAAATCACTCAAGGATGCGATTGCACATCTAAGGAATCCAGAATATGCACATGTCAATCATAGCTCTACATAAAATATTATACCTCAACAAGCTTGAAATCGAACATGTTTTAAGAATCAATATCAATCTATACATAAGGATGATGATAAACAAATTGATACTGATAACATAGAAATATATCTGATAACTCAAGTCTAGTGATTCCTATAAAGAGGAAACATTTTTTATTTCGTAAGAAATATATCTTAGGAAAGAATGCAACTACATTAAACAACACTACAATTTGACAAGTTTACTGATGAGACACATGCCATTTTGTAAATATTATGGGATAATTTCCTTGTTAGTTTATTACCTAATTATAATTATACCCTTCATAGGCTTGATAAGGTCAAAGGAAAACCATTTTATAATTATCATGCAATCAATGGACATCATGTTAATTATTGTTACACTTTACAATGAAAGATAAAAAAACTTGAGCATAAGAGTATTATTTATTTAGATATATTATATAATTAATTTTCTAAATATTAGTATCCTCATATGAACATCACTTTACATAGATCAAGATCTCCCATGATGCCCCTTTAGGGAAGACACTAATTTCTTAGCCTCCTAGAAGAGGATTCTATCATATAAGCTCATCTTGATCTCCTATATAACATATGAGTACCTCAAGATAACACATCTATATCATAAAAGTATAGTAAAATAATAAATAACACAACTACACATATAATGTGAAGAAAATATACTTAGAAAGAGGATATGCAAGAAATATATCTTTTGAAAAATTCTTGTTGCTATGTTTTTGCCAAACCACAATATACCAAAAGCATGAATGAGCTCAAAGAAAAAAACATGCACTTATGTTTTACAACACCCTCACTCCTACATATCACACAAGTTAATCACCTTGTTTATTCACTTGAGGAGTGAGATAAGAATAGTCATCGATCGTTTCAATTGCACCATGATGGTTAAGAGGAAACTCATGCATGTACTTGATTAGTAAATAAGAACACAATCATTATAAAAGATAATGGATTTATCTAATATTCATGTCCTCAATCTAATCAATAAAACATATGAAAAAGAATATCATACAAAATAATCACTTGAAAATGACTTATAGTTCATTTGTAATCACCATCACAACCATAATCATCAACCTATAATAATAATAAAATGTTCCTCAAATCCATAATCACCCATCTCCAAAAACCAATGTAGGGAAATACATTTATACTGATGGTCCATTACCTTGCATTAATTTAGGATTAATCAAACTACTTATTATGTACTAGTTTGCAAATAATTTAATGTAGATCTTGGGTCGACATATTGTATTAGGTAGATTTCAAATCTATAATATGAAATGTAGAAAGTACATAAAACTAAAAACATGACAGGGTTTAATGATACCTGCGCTGACATTCACAATGTCGGGATAATAAACATGTGAATAGTGGATAAGCACTCCTCCTTTCACCAAGTGAAGATACCTGTAAGAAAAGAAAACTAAACAAGAAATATTAGATAAAATGGGATGACAAATTGCTTGACAAAGGCCAATTCTAGGAATCCAAAGGGACTTCCTTAGAGGACATCATCTTGTTTTGATACAATTAAGTGAGTCGATAATAATGATAAGTTAGATACCGATAATGAAAAAGATAGAGAATAAAACTTAGCATGAAAAGGCATATCCTGTTCCATTTTGTAGGTGGCCTAGGCTAAAGTGGCCAAAATCTGGATAGCTTCAAAATAATCGTACTAGTGGTCCGCGGTTTCTTGTTGGATTTCATCGAGGAAATCAAGCTGATTATCATTTTCCTCTATGTTAGGTGTGAATCAGATAACGCACATGGTGAGATCATGGAGGATGTCAAATTTTTCTCACATGAAGGGTTGTTGGATGATTAGGAGATTGTAGATGTTTGTAATTAGATGTGATTCACCTAGAACAATCATCTACAATAGAGACATACTTGCAATAAACAAGTTAAATCCAGGTATATATATGAAAATTGATAAAATGCTATGATTTGATTAAAAGAAGAAGATGGACATAAATCAAAAGTTATTAAAAGGAATCACTGGTGATTTAGGAGAATCATGGGAAATTAAAAGGAATCATTGGCGATCCCTTTAAAAAAGACTGATTTTCTCAAAATATGGAAAACTGATGTAAACATAGATCTGAGTTGATGATTTTGTAAATATTATGAGATAGGGAAAATGATAAAATAAAATAAGGTTACCTTGCACTAAAAAATCAAGTCGTGGAACATCTACAGAGGATGATTGAACCAATGATGTTGACTATTGGTTTCCAGGAGAGATTACTAAAGACTTTGATACACAAATTGATGTGTTATTGCTCCTTGATGAGATCTAATGTTGTTGCTGGGATTGGAGATTTCTAGAATGGCGTGGGATTCACTATTTGGATTGAGGAAAAATATGCACAGAAATCCAAAAGGTTTTAGAAGATCCCTAAAATAAGAGCTTGAACTCCTATTTATAATCGCTGGTGATTTTTTTGAAGTGCTGATGATCTAGAAAATCTAGGGAAAGCATTTAAAAGTGGTTTCAACCACTTCCAAAATGGGATTTTTCGGTATGGGGATGAGGGAAAATGGTTAGAGAATAGGTTAGGAGAGTTTGGGAGGTTAGGATGTAAGGATGAAATAAGTTAGGAATGGTTTGAATATTTTTAGGTGGTTTCATGGGGAGTTATGTTAAATTTGAGAGAGTATTTTGTGACAGAAAAACTGCTGAAAAAAATAGTTTGATTTGTGCTTGGATGGGTGATCCCCCCCAAAAATGGGGGTGAATGTGAAAACATGCAATGATCACTATTTTGATTGAGTTGATTAGATAGTTTGACATGTGTGTTGTATTTTGAGTTTCCCCAAGATGAGTAATAAAAACAAGATTGGTGCTACCATGGAATCAAATAATAGGGGAACCAAAGGTTTCATGTCCCATAAATGTATGATTCGTAGGAAGCATATATGGCCACAAATATGGGCTCTCAAGACTAGGGAGCCAAGTGACAGGGGGAACCAAAGGGATCATGTCCTATAAACATATGGCTTACCGGTGATAAGGGTTATAAAAACAAATCCGGGATGGATTGTTGATATGGGCTAGATTTTTATTAGATTTTTTTGAGTAATTGAGGCAATATTTTATATGATTGGTTGGTGTGAGGGGTTCGGGGCCCTCAAAATGAGGCACATGTGGAAAAATGTGCTATTTGGATGAATTTTATGAAGATGATGGTTCAATGAGGTCAAGGGACCAAAATTGACATTGCCATAAAGGTGGGCTTACATGGCCGAGAAGTCAAGTGATAGGGGAACCAATGGGTTCTTGTATTATAGATGTATGATGTAATGGTGACAAGAAAAAAATGAAAAGGATGGTTTTATGAGGTTAAGGGATAAAAGGTTGACATTACCAAAAGGGTGGGCTTACGAGGCTAGGAATTCAAGTGATAGGGGAAGCCAATGGGCTCTCAACCTATCAACGTATGACTTAACTAATAGAAGATGAAAAATGATGGTTTGAAGAGGTCAAGGGACCAAAAATTGATGTTTCCACAAAGGTGATAGGGGAACCAACAAGCTCTCAACCTATAGACGTATGACTTGTAGGACGTGATGGAAAATGTTTCAAGAGATATAGATAAATGACTAGATAACAGTCCTGGTGGTGATCAGGAGAGTAGCATCCGGATGATGAATGTTCAGTTCACATGGTAGATATGATATTTTTGATGTATACAACTCTTTGTGAAGCCTATATTTGATGTATAGTTTTGATATACCGAGGTTTGAGACTCCAGATGATGTATAATGACACATTGATATGATATATGATATATGATTATGATTTTGAATTTGATCTGTGTGTTGATTCGTTTTATTGTGATGTCTTGGATGTAATATTTATATGTGATTATGTTGTTTTAGATGTATAGATGATGATGGATGTTTGATGTTATGTTTTTTATGTTTATGTTGATGATGTTTATAAGATATATATCTGGTTGTGAACTGTATGTCAAAAATGTGTCCTATTCATGGATAAGAATTAAATGTGAAATGTTTTCCTTTAGATTGGATTTGATACATATGTGACGGTAGCATGTAGAGTGAAGGTACTTTACATCTTTTGGCCTTACAATAGATGTTAATTCATGACTAACAATGGGTAGTTACACGTAGGACCTTGGATAGGAATGAAAGTGAAAATTATACCTTCTTAGGACATGAGAAGGGTAGACAAATGTAGGTTGTGTGGGAGAATAGGTTCTACTTTAAATAGTTTCATAAGCCCATGCCCCAACTATAAATTTTATTTTTTAAGAAAATTGATCAATGCAGGATTTTTTCTTGAATTGGAAAGTTGATCAATGTAGGAATATTTCCTAAGATGCTTTTGATATTACTATTTGTGATGATAGAATGGTTTTGTTTTGATGAACAAGTGTTGATGAGACTAATGAGGTCTAACCCCCATTGTCAGAAGGGCCATAGATATTGAGTGGCCTATAGATATTAGAGTGTTGTTGGCATTTAACAAATTTCTTGACATGCACTTAACAATATTGATTGATAATAGTCTAGTAGTAGCCCATTCACATGACACGCTTAACAACATCTATCCCATTAAAGTGTTAACCACATATGTTTTCATGGAATTTTCAAATGGATTTAGTGATTCATGAGATTTGAGACATCTTAACAAGAGGCCATCAAATCCATGATTATATAGAACACCACCTACGATGACATATTAGGTTGCACATTGGAGGAAATACATCTTATTGTTTCTGGATAATTCAGAGGGAATTTTTGATTATGAAAGATAGTCAAATATATGAGTATACCAAAGGTCTGTTGGATTATTTTTGATGAGATTGATATAAGGGAGATTTTTGTTGAGGGATGGTTTGTTAAGTCTATGTACAATGACAAATAATTTAGAATTGTTGGTATATAGAGGGATGAGTGATGCAAGAGAAGTCATGGTGTCTATGAATTTGTTAGAAGATCGTGGAATTATTTGTATGGTGTAATGATCAAAGGATTCTAAGAGAAATTCAACAATGGATTTATATTTTTACATAATATCATTTTTACATTGATAAATTCCTTTGATTTGGTTGATGAAAAGTTGTGAGCATCCATAGATTTCTAAGATTTGAATACCGAGCATGAAGACAGTTTGGAGACCCATGATCAAAGTTTCATATTCGGCCATGTTGTTAGTACATTTTAAGTTTAGTTTGAATGATAGAGGGATAGGAGTCTAGTAGGGAGGTATAATAATGATACCGACACCTCCGCTTGCTGACACTTAGATCCATAAAATAAAAGTGTCATTTTGAGAGAAGTGTATTCATGATCGATAATATTGATAGATTCGTTAAGGAATTGGGGATTCAACGACCTGATCAGTGATGGATTGTCCTTTGATTGATTTTAATGAGATGAATTCAAGGTCAAAATAGGTAATGAGAATGAACCACTGAGTGATGTGCTCATTGTGATATGGTTTGGAGTGCATGGTTTTCAGAGGATTAAAGATGGTAACGACATAAGTATTGTGATTATGTAGGCTATGTTGGGGTCTAGAAGTTACAAATCACAAGGAACAACACAATTTTTTGGCTTTAATATAATGAGTCTTGTAGTCATGGAGAGTTCTACTTATATAATAAAGAACATGCTCATGACCCTTCTCATCTTGATGAATGAGCATGGCCCCCAAGAAATGATTAGTAGAATATATCTAGAGGTAGAAGGACTACCCCTCATGTGAAGGTGTAAGTATAGGTGGCGATAAGAGGTATTGTTTGAGGTCATCTAAGGCCTTTTAAAAGTTGTGATCCCATTTAAAATGTACATCCTTTTAGAGGAGATGGTGAAAAGGCTGACAACATTATGAAAGTTGTGAGATAAAATGACAGATCAATTGAAGCTTACCCTGAAGGTTATGAAGTTGTATTAAGTTTGATGGAGGAGGAATTTTGATGATTGCATTGATTTTGGTGAGATATACTTTAATGCCCTAAATAGAAATGATGAACCCTATAATTTTACCGGTGAGAACAAAAAACACGCACTTGATAGGGTTGATATAAATAAAGTATGGGATAAGGTGGGAAAATATTGTGTCAAGGACAACGAGATGATCTTTGCATTGATTTGATTTACCTAAAAAACCATCAACGTATTCTTCTGACAGTTTTGTGAATAAGATCATGGAATATGTATGTCATAGCACATTGATAAGTGGCACAAGTGTTTTTAAGTCCAAAGGGCATCACATGATAACAAAAAGTACCCAAAGTAGTGATGAAGGATGTTTTTTGGGTCATCAGTGGCTATAAGGATTTGATTGTATCTAGAGAAGCCATCAATAAGGGAGTGAATCTCGTGGCCGATGGTTAGATCAACAAGATGAGTTGTAAATGTTAGGAAGAGGAAATTCATGTTTTAGGGAAAGTGAGGTTAAGGTATCAAAATTTGGTACAAATTCATAAATTTCTTAAAGATTTGGTTATAACACCTCGATATTAGAGACCCACTGTGAATAATCAATGGGTGTGATGAAATTAGCAAAGACCAGATGTTGTAACTCCTCTTTGATGAGAAGAGCTATGCGAGAGTGCATCCAACATATATTTTTTTTGAAAGGTTTGGCATTAGGATAAGTGAAAATATTATGGAAAATGATGTTAAGGTTGATACCTGACATATCACTATCTGACCATGTGAAGGCTTGACTATGTTTGGACAAGAAATTGGTGAATTCATTTAACTCATGTGAATCTAAAGATTGATTGACTTTAACCACGTGAGGCTTTTACAGAGTTCCTATATTAATGTCAATAGTGGATTCATTAAGAAGTGTTGATGTGTCAGGCGGTAGAGTTGTTAGAAGGTAATGGTCCTCTACTCCCATATGAGAGAGAATGAATTGGTCATCTTAGAATTGAAGAATGTTATTGGTAGGTGAATCCTCTTCTATCATTTCAAGCCAAATGAGAGGAAAGGTTTCAGCACCATGGATATTTTGATAATTCAATGGTCCTAAAGTGATAATGTTGACGAAAAATGATAGGTAGGAAAAAAATAATGTCATTTGTTTCTATGGGGTCATTGTGAGTGGACAGGGAAGATGCTTCTGGTTCTATGATGGGTTTAGATGTGGTGCTTGTTGAAGACTCAGAGGATGGTTTTTCAAAACCTAACCTATATTTTTCACTAGGTTTGTGAGAATGGTAAAGGATTAAGTCATGGATACCCTACTCCTAACATTCGAGTTCAAATCCTTTCTAGGAATAATGATGGAGATACATTTGTGCGAAGGCTTAGTTATATAGAAATGTAAAGTTTGGTATTAATGGTTTGGAATGAAAATTATTAGTGGGATGTGGAGAAGGGTGGTTGATCTCTCTATAGACGATGTTGGTTTTGAGATGTGGTAGACTGAAGGAGATAACATCTACAACATTAGGTTCATACATGGGATGTTTTTTGGGTCTTCTATATGTCTTCAGAGTAGGAAGAGAACTACGTGTAAGGAGGCAATAATCCCCTAGTGAATGACATTCCATAATTTCATTGAAGGAAGTGTTATCTGGAAACTTAGAAGAGGTTATGGATGAACTAGTTGAGGATTTTTTTAGAGGATTCCAAGTTCGTTTTAGGAACAAGAATGTCGCTTGGTCAATATGTCATGTGGCATGCTTTAAAAGGGTTCAAATATACAGGGACCCTGAAATTCTTACCCTCATGTTCGTATTTGAGACATCAATGGAGTGTAGAGGGAATACAATTCATAACATGTATCCAGGGTTAACCTATTAACATATTCTATTGAAACTCTCCTTCCACTAGATAGAAGAGTTTGTGAAGGGTTTTAGCATTGCCTTTTATGGGTAAGATAATCATGCCTAATTTATTATAAATGGTCTCATTAAAGTCTCTCAGTACGTTCAGTGACTAAGCGATAAAGGTGTTGGGTAGTTGAAGTTGATTAAAGGAATGTGATGATATGATGTTGATGTTGGCACCATTATCGATCATTACCCTCTTAACAAGAGTATCATCAATTTGGGAAGTGATGAAAAGTGGGAGTCATGGTCCTCTGATTATAATGATGGGTTTTCTGAGTTGTCAAAAGAAATAGTAGTGGTCATTCTGAGTGTACTAAATAGATTTGGAAATGACCAAGGGTCATCTGAGGGTACCAATATAGATTGTAGTGTTTAGATCTTGGCTTGTCGATGATGGGGTAAAGTTTGAACAAGCTCATAAAGGGACACTTTTACCAGAGTTTGGTGAAGTTGTTTGATAATGGTGTTTTGTAGAGAAGTGGTGGACTACGTATGTGAAGTGACAAGGATGGATGCCTTAGCCTTAACATGGGGTTTTGAATTAGATGACTCGGGAGCAAGTGGGATGGAAATTTTGGATTTGTTTTAATAAGAATTATTAGGGTCATGGGTAAATTCTCTAGTGGTGATACGTATTACATCAATTTAATGGAGAGGGGATTTTTTGGAAGAGTCCCCACTTTTGGTGGATGTGAAGATAGGTAATGGTTTGGATGTAGTAGTCTTATATATTTTATGGGTTATTTTTTATGGTTATAGATATGTAGGGATAAGGCATTTGTTAGCAAGGATTTTGAAAATAATGTGAAGGGATTTATAGTTCTCTGTAGCATGTCCTGGTGTATGATGATAATCACAAAATGATTCAAAACTATACCAGGATGGTTTCGATCCTTGAGAGCCAGATCGCTTAAGAGGAGGTAAAGTGATGATAAAATATTGGATGAGCCTTTCAATGGTTGATGCATAATGTCCTTTTGAGGTAGAGGTTGAAGGAAGTGATGATTCTTTAGATTGCATAGGTGTCTAAGGGACTATTTTTTGTGTGATATTTTTAGATACTCGAGAATGATTTTTAATTATGTGACATTGACTAATAAATTTGATGAGGGGTGAGGATATAAGATAAAAGGCATAGATCTTGGATATGTTGAGGCAGTCAAATGGTCACATGATATGATTGTTAATTTTTTAGATGGAGGGGTGTGTGGTCATGTAACAATTTTTTAAGGTTACGTATATAATGTTGAGTGACATGGTAATCATAAGAGATTTTCACGCATTGTAAAATAGGTTTATTTTCTAGAACTAGTGAAGATCTTGTAGATGGGTTTGAAGAGAATGAAATAAATGTGGATGAATTCATGATTGTTTTGATGGCAGGATCAGGAGACACTCCTAATTCAATGGGTTCTTCTGACATGGAAATACAAGATGTAGTAGATGGCTCATTTTTTGTTTTTGTGATGGAATTGTTTGTGGATGAATCTGATGGTGCCTTTGTGATGGGAGCACTAGATGCCGAGGGTGTAGATGATTAATCTTTGATCATGTTGATAGTGTGATGTGATCAGATGACATTAGATTATGGTTGACTAGTATATGGGGGTGATTTGGAAAGGAATGTTTAAAAACATTCGAATTTTGATTCGGAGGAACATTTGGGTTATCCAGTTGTAACTCACATTTGTCGATAATATCTTGAAAGAAATTTATGAATGAATGAAAGCTTTCAATGTCATGGCCTTTGAACCTATGGTATTTACAGTAATCATTATCTCTATACCAAGAGGGTTTTAAGATTGATACATCGATAGGACAGATGGGTGGAAGGGTGCTCATATTATCAGCCAAGAATTATAAAAAATTGTGGTATAAGACTCATCGATAGGTGTGTAATTGTGTTGAGGATGGGTGTGTTCAGATGTCGAACATTTTTTGGAAGCATTTTTTACAACGACAATATTTGCTGATGTTTTAGATTTATTGTGGCTAGAGGATGGTTTGAATAAAGATTAAAGATTAGGATTATGTTATATGAGTGTGACCCTACTATATTCAAGAGTGCAAAGATCGAGTTTGCAAGACATAGTAAAGGCTTCATCAAATGTTTGCAAGGACTAGATTTGTAATGTGGATGACATGTGCTTGGCACAGGAGTGATAAAATTACTTGATTAACTTGGTCTATGGGAGGGAATAGGAAAACCAATTGATAATGCCCCTCTAGTGGGAGATGAAATCTATGATAGATTATTCCTCAAATTACCTGAGGGTGTACAGATTAGTGGTAGTCATTTTACGCAATGTTAATTGATAAGTGTTTTAAGAAAAGTTGTGCAAGCTAAGAAAATAGAGTACTAAGGAAAATTGTTGTACCAATCAATGGAAGGTGTGACTAAGGAAATTGGAAATGTTAAAACAGAAGGTCTTGGTAATGTGTTATGAGGAAACAAGCATGTTGGAAGGCCCATATGTGTTGTTGAGGGTCTTATTTGCTATAGAATTTGAGGAAATTAAGGAGTTACTAATGTGGAGGATATGTTTTCTATTGTATGGATGGGTTCCTTACAAATTTGTTTGTAGGATAATGTGTTTTTAGGATCCATAAAGGAAACTTCAAGGAAAATTCATTAATGCCTCTAAAGGGTCATTTTTTAATGAATGTTGCTGAGGAGTAAATGAATAAGGATAGGGTTGATTGTATATAGATGGATTTGATTTTTGTTATAATTAGTAAGGAAAAGGAATATTATGTTAGAGAGGGGTATTCATAGGAACATTGTATGTGGGTTATGAGACTATGGGTTGTGAAGATTGAATATGTTGATATTGGATGTGCATGGATGTGTTTAAAAGAGGTTGTGATTGTTTGGGTATATGTTGAAAGGGGATTGAAGTGTGGAAAAAAGGTTGAGATTATTGAGGAACATGCTGGAAATGAATAAAAGTGTGGATGAGAGGTTGAGATTGTTGAGGTGTGTGTTGAGAGAAGATAGGGGTGGCTGATGATTGTTGTGAAGATGGGTGAATGATAGATATGGAACTCATATTAATGAGTGGCATTGATTCTTGGATAGGATGGTGTAGGTTGTTGAGATGAGATAGGTTGAGATATGTTTGATGGGACAATTGTTGAACTTACATGAGGTGTTTGGATAATGGAAGAGACTACAGGAATCGACGTGGATGAGGATACGTTGGTATTATTTTGAGATGAGGAAAATATAGATGAGGGACCTAGTGAGGATGATTATTGTTGATGAGTTACATCTTGTGAGGAAAAAATGTTAAGGTCAAAAGTGATGATAAGGTTGGAAGATGTGGGATTTGATGTTTCAGATTTACTACTGGAGGGATAAGGATGAAATTTTTGGATGACCAGATCATGGTTAGGGTTAACAAGATGAGAAAATTCATAGGGAGTGTTGGTGATAGGTGGTCATTATGCAGGTGTAGATTGTTGAACAAGAACATGCTAGGAAGATAGCTAAGCATTGAGGGTGACGATGTTTGAATTCAAAATCTCGGTAAAGGCTGGATCCCCACTATTGTAGAAATGGGGACTAGATGGTTTGGGGATTTCTTACATGGAAAATTGAATGCTAAGAGAGTGTGGAGGTTATTCATCATGTATTGGAGGTGATAAAGATGCTAGATGTTGGTCAATTAGACACATATCATTGTTAATGTGAGTTTTGATATTTTTTATAGATTGTTGAAAACATTCCACCATATTTTCAAAGTTTTGTTGACGATACTGTTATTGGATTAGGACCATGAAAACAAACAATCACTGGAATGAAAAATAAATTTAGAGAGTTGATTACAATCAAGCAAGCAAGTCACATAAGAGGATTTTTATTATGTTGATTAAATTAGAAAGGATGAAATGTGAAAAATGGTTTATGAGGTCCTAGGAAATGGTAATCTATGGATGATTTTAGGAAATGTTGGAGGCTGGAGTCCTCAATATGCCCTGAGGTACATGATTCCTCAATCTATGTTGGTGTTGGTACAAGTCGTGGTATTGGGGCCTACCCACTCACTTCACGGTCCCGCAACAATAAGGATGTCAGGTGCTTAGCCAATATACCATCCACCAGCTTATTTATACTTTTCCAAAACACCGAGCCGGATTATCCTCTTTGTGGTGAAATATAAGTAGGTCCACATGGGTAGGAGAGTTTTGATACATATTATGTTGAATGTGGTTTGGTTGTGTGTGAGGGAAAATTAAGTGAAATGAAATTTTTTAGTTTCCTAATTAGACTATGTGATCAGGAAAATATGAAGGGTTCATTTTAAGTCCTGAAAATAAATATTAATTTGATGAGGACAATAGATAAATGTGATGTAAAGAAAAGAAAAAAATCAAGGGAAACATATCTGTAATTGCTTTTGATTTTTATTAGTTTGTTATTTTTTTAAAAAAATTGATTCTTGATTTTCAGAAACATGCACTCTAGAGAAAAAAATCTCCAACAGTTATATGGAGATAAGGAAACCAAAAATAAAACACAATCTTGATGGTAAACTAACCGAGTCATAAAAGCATACCACATACATCGTTGGTGATTTGAAGGAATCATAAGAGATTCAACAAAATCGTTGGAGATTTTATAGAATTGTTAATGATTACAGAGAAGAAAACCTGAAAAATATTATAAGTTAATTTTAATGAAAAAACTATTGGGAACAAGGTCCCACCGGGCATGCCAGGAATGTATTAGGTAGATTTCAGGTCTATGCTATTAAATTCTGAAATTACCTAAAACTAAAAACATGAAAAGGTTTAATGATATCTGTGATGATTGTTGCAATGTCAAAATGATCAAATGTGAACAATGGATAAGTGCTCCTATTGGACCTTGTAATATTGGCTAAGTACCAAAGGCCGCACGTACATAGGACCAATGAATCGAAGGGCACTCAGGGAAAAGTGTGTAGGATAAAGGGGTTTAAGAAGGGTTTAGGAGAACCCAGGGTATGCATGGGAGGTAGAACACGAGTTTAAGCGACTTAGCCATATTTGGAATTCTAGAGGAACTTGAGGAAAAATGTGAGGACTCGAGTAGGTGTGATGGGTGGATAAGGTGCTATCCTAGAACCTTGGATGTCAAGAAAAGGATATTCCATGTAGGGAATATTCCTAGAAGACATCATTACAGAGAGTGGATGGTTTATAAGGGGATGAAATTCACCAATGGAGGACCACATCGACACTTGACACGTGATTTTTTTAGGGGAGAAGGGATGATGGTGGGTCCTGATCCTATAAAAAGAGATGCTCGGGTTAGATACATACATGAAGACAGAGATAGAAGAGAGGACATGGAGATATAGATGGAGGCGAGAGATAGGTAGGATACTTAGGAAGATATACATATGACATCAAAGTGATGCAGTAATGCTAGGGTTTAGAGCACTTAGTGCTAGAGGGTTATACAGGATGCCAAAAACATACGTATGGGTAATGGGATCTATAACAAGGGATAAAAAGGGAAGAGTATAGTTAGGGTCTCATATTAGAGATACTGATAGGAGTTGAGTCTCTGTCATCTAATATGCATGGTTTGAGATGACCCCTTTTTACTGTAATGTGGCTACTAGAACTATTTTAAATCAATATATATATGGGTTCATTTGGTGTATATTGTGTATGGGTGTAAACCCTTGTGCTATATGACTTATCATGGCTTAGATCTAGTTTATTATTATTTTTACAATGTTGTTTAGCTTTTGTGATGCATTAATGTTAGATCTGTTAGTTGCATCTTCTACCTCTTTAAATAAGTGAATGTAATTTTTCTTCTACAAATTATCCTCCATTAATGATGAAACCATCTCACAAAGCTCACATGAAGGAGGGGCTCGGTGCCCTTGCATACCTTGGGTGAGCACCCAGTGCCCACTGGGTGATAGGACGACATGCTTGGGGTTAGTAAAGGTATTAAGGGTAAATAAATGACTACATCTTGGTTCCATTTCCGAGACCTCTTTTTGAAGTTGTTGTGAGAATGGTGTGTGATGACTGAGCACTTGACCTTGGACAGTGTTGAAGCATGACTCAAAAGCACAGAGGATGAATTTTCCTAAAGATTTACTACTAGACCTAAGTTTGATGCACGTAAATGGGTAGAGAAACATCTGTAACATGAGTTGTATGAGACCTTATTTTGTTGTTTTCCAGTGGATTTGTATGAATGGATTTCAACGTATGCATCTAGATCGATATGGTACTATATACCTCACGTATGGACCCAAGAAGAGTATCAAAGGTTGCATGATGCTGATCTTACTTAGACACGTGTTGTTGATCATTGGTGGAGTAGAGTGCTGATGAGTTACACCTTGGAGTACATGATTTCTACGTATTCCTATCTAGAGATGGTTGAGTTTTATTTCTTGAGGGATCCAAGAGGATCATTCTTGCATGCTATCCCTCTAGGTATAAAGATCTTGATCACTACACTAAGCTTGGAATCATTTCATGTGGCCGACTAAGCTTCTTCTGAGTGCTGGGTGAGGAAGCTAGGGTGGAGGAATATGGTGGACATTGCAGATGAAAAGGAGAGGGAAGAGAGATGACTCAAGTATAATGAAGATCATGAGAGGGAGTTAAACAGATAATGTGAAGTTACATGAATGATGGATTTATGGAGGCAGCCAGTGCATGAAGGAATTAAGGTTCACACAGAGCAAGTGGAGCCTGAGTAGTCTGTGCTACCCCATCTTGGCAAGTATGGGATAGAGACCCCTTCAAATTTTGATGAGAGCTCGTCACTTAGAGAAAGGAGAACCATCGGTGTGCATCTAAATCCACATGGTGACCAACCCATGGAGCTTAGTTTTCCAAATATAGAGATAAGTATTACTAACTTAGTTGGTATTTGTGGTAGTGACCGATCAACACCTAGGAGGTATAAATTTTCATTTGGCACATCTATGGTTGTACCATCATTGCTTGTGTTTGGAGATATATTATTTGGAGCAACATTTGGGAAAATTTTAGGTAGAAAAATCTTGGGTATCATGTATGGGAGTGGCACGGGACACACATCTGGTAGCGATGAAATATCACAAAAATTTGGTGCATAGTTTAGCACGACAATGCGGACATAAGGTATGACCACTTTAGGACCTTTACCAACTACGGGAGGTGGATTTGGTGGAATATGAACTAGTGGACATGGTGGAATTGGCTGATCTAGAGGATCTGGTGGGTTAGGAGGGATATGCACTGGTAGATCTAGAAGATTTGGTGGTAGAGAAAACATCATAGGAAATCAAGGTTTTGGATCAGGAAGACAAGTGCCTCAACCACCTCAGCAAGTATTTTTGGAAATATATTTGCATCTACAAGATTACAAAGGTGTTGAGGATGCTGCAGAGCATGTACACAAATTTGAGCTGTTATGGCACACAAAGGGGATCACTACCCCAAAACGGAAGGCAAATCAGTTTGCAACAATGTTGCAAAGACATGCGTATAGGTGGTACCATAAGTATGACCCCAACCAGATAGTAGTAGAATATAACGTGTCGTGTAATGCCTTCTTAGCCAAATTCCATATTCCTGAGTTTGAATAGAAGAGCATTGGCACACTAAAGTAAATTCAAAAAGGTATGTTAGAGAGTGTGTGAGAGTATGACATGCATTTTAAAAATCTCTTATCAAAACTGTCTTATGATATTCATCCTTCTTAGCATGCTTAATGGTTTTTTTGAGGATTAATAATGCCTTTCAGGAGAGAACTTTTTCATAAGACTTTAACATACCCACATGAGGCCTTGGAGGCTTCCCTACACACCGAGGCCATATGAAGCATGGATATCGATGTTATCCCTTTTCTTGAAGCTCAGATTACTATAATGACCAAGCAACTAGAGAAGCTATTTGCAAACTCAACACATAATACTCGTAGTGGCCTATGGTGCATGGATTGCGAGGTAAATGGGAATACAAAGGATAGTTGTCCTCAGATATCGATACGTGCCATAATGGTATATTGTGATATTTTCTGTGGAGATCATGATGCAAGTAGGGGTTCACTACTACAGTGTGCGATCTGTAAGAATGTGTCTTGATATTGTAAGATTTGCACTTCTATTACTCATGACAGCAAGGATTGTAGATTGATTGACCAGATACATGATGCCATTTATATTGGTGTGCACTAGACCAGCATTGCAAACAATTACAAGGATGATGGTCATCCCTACGAAGGACGTGTAGATGGAGGGGCTTGTGGAAGAAGATTTTGTGGAGGATTTAGAGGTTGTGGCAACCACGAGGAAAAAATAATTGAGTTTCTACGTGGAACTTGTTATAACTGTGGGTCTATGGAGAACTATAAGCATGAATGCCCTAATTTATTACAATGCTCTTGGTGTGGAAAGACGCACAAGTATGAGGAGTGCCTAGAGCTATTTTAACATATGAGCCAACAACACCAGAAGGACAAAGGCACTGGGATGGTAAGTGTTAAGAAATAAGAATCATAGTGGATGCCAATGGTAGCGCGTGAGTCATAATTAGAACCTCTATTGATGATGACACGAGATGAGGCTACACATTTCAGGGAGATACCAAAGCAAAAACTATTGATTACAAGAGAAGAGGTGGTGTATGGGAAGTATCTAGACCCTACCCATCAGAAGGAAGTCTATCAAGATACCATAGACATAATCAGGAGTCTTTAAGGGGAAATTCAATCTCTAAAGGAGCAATCCAGGAAGTTGGGGTAGAAGAAAAGTGCCGAGGTTCCTAATTCATATATAGATGATGTCAGAGAGGTGTGTAAGATGCTGCGCCAAGAGAATATCATTCCTATGTTAGGATAATGGTTGAGGAATAAGATACCAAGTGGTTGAGGTAGATTTTTCATGCTAACCTTCCTCTCCACAACCTCAACTATGATAAGGAAATTACCTTGAATGCAGTTGTTGATGGATGACTCCTAAGCAATATTCTGTTGAAATGGGCATAGAAGTCAATGTTCTCACCCTGGACGCCTGTAATCAAATGGGAAGGACCCCATTACATCCATCTTTGAATGTGTTGTATATGGCTAATAAGAAAAAGGCAATGCCCATGGTGTTTTAATGGATGCTGCTATCACTATCCAAGGGGTGAAATTCACTAGAGACTTCGAAGTCTTAGCACTTGTTGAGGAAAAAAAAATTCCAACATTACTTGAGTTCCCTTGATTCTATAAGAACAATGTTGTCTTACATTACAATAAGGGGTATATAAGTTTTGAGAACAATGACGAACGCGTTATCATTCATTTGATAGATGGGAAGTCATCACCCTATATTGAGCCTTTAGGAGAGGAATACCTAGACATAATTTACATGTGCACTATTAAAGACCCTAAAGCTATGCAACCAATAAAGGAGGGCGTTATTTAGTGGGAAGACGTTCAATCTATGAGTGATACAACTAGTGTGGCATGTGAAAAATAGGTGCACATGACATATGAGTTGGTTAGAAGGAAGTTAAGAGGCTCTATGAAGAGAGTAACAAAGGTGCACTCAGTCAAGTTCCTAGGAGGAAAAAAGTTTCCAACTTATTCTGGAGGAGCCAACCCTGATGTTTTCCTATGAGAAATGGAGACCTAATGGAGAAGTGAGGTAGAAAGGAGAAGGATTATCAGCTATACCTTTCTCGGGACTGCAACACACTAGTGGGTGACCCATCATGATAGCCTTATAGAGTGGTGTGAAGTGAGAATCATGTTCTCTTTTAGGTTTTCCCGAAGTAATGCACCTACTATCATACAATATTATCACGGGAAGGAACCCACCTCATTTCATGTCCAAACATGTGAGAAGGCCTAGATGGAAGGCACATAATCCTTTCCACCTTCGTAATGGGTGCATAAGTTTTAATCCACCTTACAATGATGTGCATACACATGGTACATTCACTCAAAGATGTGCTGTCAGAAAATAAACTGGAAGGAGTTGACGGCTGACCTCCTTCAAGCTTACAAACATCAGCATATCAAGGCATCGGTGGATGAGGCATTAAAGGTTGTTAACTACCTAACTATGGGAGATAGTTCATGGAAGAGGATAGAATACTAGAATTATTGGGTGAAACTAGCTTAGAAGTGCGCTTTGATGAGGAAGAATTAGAGGAGATACAACTTGAGTGTGTATGCATGGAAAAAGAGAAAGGAAAATTGGTGTATGTGATCGATGGTGAAGAAGTGGAAAATTTTGGTCTTAACCATATTGTAGGTATGTGCAAATTTATGGATAGTGTTGATGAGAAAGCACATGCCTACCATGAACTCTTGAAAAACATAGAAGGTTAACATTGGTTCAGAGGATGAACCTAAGGAGACTACTATTGGATATTACTGGAAAGAAAATGAGGTTTCAAAGATAATCAATCTGTTGCATGAGTTTTAGGACTTATTTCTACATGGGTACCATGAGATTAAAGGCATTCACCACTCCTTGGTAGAAATGAAAATCAAGTTAAAGGAAGGAGTGTGCCCAATTCAGAAGAAACCTTACCAAATGAACCCAAATTTGTGCATCTACGTGAAGGAAGAGATAGACAAGATGATTGCTTCAGGTATCATTGAAGTTGTTGAGGAATCATAATGGATAAGACCAATGGTCATTAGCATTAAAAAGGATGGGAGGATAAGGATCTGTGTTGATTATAGAGATTTGAATGTGGTATGTGTCATTGATCCCTTTCCAACCCCTTTCACCGAGGAGATCCTGAAAGGAGTAGCTGGGCGTGATATCTATTCTTTCAAAGATGGATTCTCAGGATATCATCAGGTTAGAATTACAAAGGAAGACTATGAAAAGACAACTTTCACCACTGAATGAAGAATATTCTCCTACACAGTTAGGCCTTTTGGACTGAATAATGTGCCTATTGTGTTTTCACGCATTGTGGTGCAATCATTTTAAGACTTCATCCATAAGTTTATTCAAGTATACCTTGATGATTGGATGGTATATGGATTAGTAAGGGATCATTGTAACAATTTGAGGTTGATGTTTGAAAGATGTCGGTAGTTAAGGATATCCGTTAACATTAAGAAATGTGTTTTTTCTACTCCATTGGGAACCCTTTTGGGGCATATAATATGTAAGGAAGTCTTGCTTGTGGATCCTACCAAAGTTTTCGTTATTATGGGATTAGGGGAACCTGCCAGCCAGAGAATAGTGCATAGATTCATTGGGAATATGGGATATTACCATAAATTTATCAAGGGGTATGTCAAGATCGCCACACCATTGGAAGAGTTACTAAAACACAAAAGTGCATTTCACTGGGGAAAGGTGCAATAGATGGTGTTTGATACATTGAAGAATAAGCTGATCACTGCACCCATATTACATTTTCCTTCTTGGGATAAGCCATTCCATGTACATGTTGATGATTTAGGGATGGCGATCGAGGAAATCTTAGTACAAATTGGAGAAGGAATTGTTGACTACCCCTTGTGTTTTGTTAGTAGAAAGTTTACACTAGTAGAGCAGAACTATACTACTACTGAGTGTGATGCATTGACCATGATCTATGTGTTACAAAAATTCATGTAGTATCTGCTAGCAACACCCTTTATCTTCTACACAAACGACATGGCATTGAATTACCTTGTAAAAAAGCCCATTTTACAAAGGTGCATATGGTGGTGGGTCCTGTTGTTTCAAGAATTCAAGTCTACGGTAGTTGTGAAACTAGGTAAGAATAATTTAGGACCTGACCATTTATCGAGGATTGACTAAGGGGAGGACTTATAGAGCATTAATGATACAATTCCAGATGCATAACTATTTATATTGTGATGTGCACCCTCTCACTTGGAAGATATTAATGTGTTTCTCAAAACGGGTGTGGCACCAAAGGGAATGAAGACTTTGGAAATAAAGTAGTTAGTTGTACACACTATGCCGTACATGGTGAAGACCTATACAAGTTAGACCACGATGAGGTTTTGCGACGATGTGTGTTAGAACATGAACACATTGCAATCATGGAGGAATCACATGGTGGATTGTAAGAGGACACTATGCAAGGAATGCAACTACGCACGAGATCCTTCTAACAAGTTTTTGGTGGGAAATGGTGTACAAGGATTGTATTGAGTTTTTCAAGGCTTGTGACCATTTCCAGTACCTTGGAAAATCAAGAAGAAGAGATGAGATGCCCTTGAGATTGATAGATAGTGCAGAACCATTTGAGAAGTGGGAAATTGATTTTTTAGGACCAATTTCACTTGTCGTGCAAAGGACTGGTTCATGCTATATAATTACATGCACATATTATCTTATGAGGTGGGTAAAAGCAGAGCCTACAAGGGATTATACAATGTTAACAATACCTAGGTTCTTTTGGGAAAATATAATCAACAGATAAGGATGTCTGTGGAGTTTAACAATTGTTAGGGTACTCATTTCTTCAATGAGACAGTTAGAATCTTGTTGGTAGAATTCATGGTAGCCCACCACAAGACTTCCCCCTATCACCCACAAGCTAATGGAACTATTGAGGCATCTAAAAAAATTCTAAATCACACGTTAACCAAGATTTTTTATGTGGGAAGAAAGGATTGGGATGATAAAGTTTTTGCTATGTTATGGTCATACCAGACTACTAATAAAAGAATGAGCAAGGGCACACATTTTCAATTGGTGTTTGACATAGAAATGGTGTTACCTATTGAATTCATGTTACCATCACTATGTATAACATGCGCAAGAGGATTAGCTGATGAAAACGTGCTTGAGGAGAGGATTGATAAGTTAATGCAGTTAGATGAGAGGCAGACTATTTCTTACTGGAGTCAGAAAATAGAAAATTCTAGGAAGAAGGCATGGCATGATAGACACATTAAGAACAAACAATTTGAGGTTGGGAAAATGGTTCTATTGTATGACTTCAAGTTTCTACACCATCTTAGAAAATTCAAAGTCCATTGGATGGGCCCATACATTATATCCTATATGCTTGATTCAGGAACTTTTCAGTTACAAGTGTTGGATAGAACGTGGTTACCAAGCCATTTCAATGGGAGTAGGCTGAAGCCCTACTATAAATAAGTCTTCCTTGATTTTTTGAATAAGGAAATATTGCCATTTATCCTAGGATTTACCTTAATGCATTTCCTTTATTTGTGTTTCCCTTTCTTTTGTTGTTGTGCACACATTATGTTCCAGTAGCCAATTACAATTTCAAAAGTTTTCTATGCGTAGAGGACTGCGCATTTATTTTTGCATGGGGTGAATTGATGTGATAAGAACTGAAAGTTGGCATTGGAAGCTATGTTTCAATGGCCTAAATAAAAGGATCAAAATCACATAGTTTGGAAGGTCACGTGTGGAAAATGTAAACATGAGGAGTTTTGTATCATGAAGGCTTTACAAAAACCAGGTATAAGGGTGAGAAGCGCATGAACAACATGCGGTAGGCAATGTCAAAAATAAAGGTAAGGAATGAATTTCCTTTAGCTCTGCAAGCATTGTGTAAGGATATTTATTCAGTAAGGGTTTTTATGTGCGAGAAGGTTGTAGAAGTTTTGACGCAAGATTGGGTGTGGGGGGTAAAAACGCTGAAGGTTGGATTTAGAAGAAAAATCCACCTTTATTATAGAATTGCGTTAGTAGGTGGCATGGTATTTATTGAAAAATAAAATCAAAAGCTATAAGTAGAAGGTTGGGGTGCATTATTGTTTACCTTGCATTTGTGTTATCGAAGAGCTCTTGCAAACTAGGGAATCCTTGAAGAAAAGTTGTGTGAAAAAGGGTTGTGAAGATTTGAGTGCATATCTCGTTTGATCAGTGAACCAAAGTGGGAAAAGAGTAAATGAGCATGAGGGAGAAGGTTGTAGAAGTTTTCAAATCAGGGTGAATACTTCGTCTTGTGGAAAGAAGGGTTTTCTAGGTTAAGGTTTTGCAACTAGGGAACATGATTGAAGGGATTTTCATGAAGGGGTAGATCCATAAAGTTGAGAAAAGCCAGGATCAGGAGAAAGAAATAAATTTTAGTGACCCAAAAGAGAAATGGCACAAGGGAAAGCAACAAATGTTTCACCAAAGATGAGAAATGGAAAATGGAAACAAGATGTTTCCACCAGTTTCAACAAATAGTGGTATGCAGAGATGCAATATCGAGATGACGTATTGTTTGGAAAAGAACGGAAATATCATGTTATAAAGATGGCGGTAAGTGACTACAACCATTAAACGAGATGACATTAGAACATGTTCACCCTATAGACAAAAAGACACTAGATGGAATGCCTATCTATGATGATGAGGTAAAGGTGAAGATGGATAAGTCTAGGTTATTACAACTCTATGAGTTGCCCTATTTTGGGAAACCTGAGTGACTATACTAGTGGTTAATGTCACATGTACATGAAGACCATTTCTACTTTGTAGGAAAAAAGATGCAGATAACTCCCCAACTAATTTCTAAGTTCACCAGTCTTGTCTATGAAGGAGAATATTTTGACGATGAATTTGATGACAAGGAGGCTATCAAGAAGCCTGTTGAAGACTATGACTACAAGAAAGGGTCACGATACTTTGACATCTCTGTGATTTCTGAACCTGTAATGAGGATGGCCATTTGCTTGGTTACAAAAATAAGTGGGTAGGAGAGATGGACATAGATCAATAAGGCTTGGTTGAACATTTTCCATAAGATCTCAGAGGGGACCATCTATAACCTCTCAACTCTCATAGCAGAAGAAATCATCAATGCTATGCGCGATGGAGAGAAGATCATGTTTGGTAATGTCCTCCTTACCATCATATTTTTAAATATTGGAGTTCCCGATGGGCTAGATAAATTTGTTTGGGAGTACCTAGATGAGAACCCTTCCCCCGACGAAATATTTGAGAAGTAAACTTGTGACACCATGATGGCCACCCACAAGGTGTGCCTAGAAAAATGGTATAAGTGGATGTGTGATGCATTCAACGCTAAGTGGAGAATACATAAGTAGTTACCTATTTTACTATAAAGCGAGGCTAAATTCACCATGTACCAACATTTTTGTATTATTAGGTTTACTCTGGAAGATGGTGCCAAGGTTCCCTGGTGCAAATTACCATTCTCTTTCATAGCACAATACTTCCAGGCCGGGGTCAATCGATTCAAAGAGGAAAAGAAACCAAGTTTTGACCCTCGGCATGGTAAACCAAGATTACCGTGAGCTACATAGAACATTGATATACCCAAAGAAGCATGCCTATTTGGAGAAGTGTGTCTCCCATGACATACATATGTTGAAGCCAGTAACATTTCCTATTGTTGGGAGGACCAAAACAAGGGTTTACCTACACATAAGACCAAAGTATGAGAAGGGTTCTTGTGTTGAAAATTATTTCTCTATCCCATAAGACCCCACCATAAGGAAGAAGGTTGTGCCAAGGAAAAGGGAGAGAGAGGATGCCCCTGAGAAAAATCTACCAAGTACACAGACAACACAATCTGTAAGCGCACAAGAGTCAGGTAAAAACCCAAGCACCTATGCATGGAGGAAAAAATCCCCCATAGAAGAGAGAGAAGACACCTAAGGAATATGTGTTAGAGAAAGATAATCCCCCTGTGAAAGAGGATCCACCAGTGAGAAAGGAGTCACCTAGGGAAGAAGAAAAATAAGAGTCTCCCAAATTGGAATCACTAGTTAGGAAGAAACAAATAGTAATAGAAAAGGTGGACTCAGAAAAAATAGAGAGCTTGGAGACTGACAAGGGTGACAAGGAGGATGACTAGTACAGTCAGGATCAGGACCATCCTATGTATGATGTACATGAGTTAGAGGAGGAGGGAAATGAAGAGAAAGATGAGGATGAATGAGGCAGTCACGGAAAGGGGGGGAAGTAAGGAAGTCAATATGAAGAATTAAAAAACTCCAAGCCTAACGAAGGAGAAGATAGTAGATGCCACCGAAAGGGAGGTAACATGCATCATAAAAAAATTGGTGGATCAAGAGGTGGAGTGTAGCGCTAAATAAGTACTCAAGGAGATAGAGGGAAGTGAAAGTGTAGAAAAGGAGTATGGAAGCATGGGTGTAGATCCCAGCCTGGCAGTAAGCTTCCCAAAGGTAGCGTGCATAGATGGAAAAGGTATGGTAGTGGCACAGGAATAAGGAATGACTTACATCAATGATCCAAATAAGGTACTCCTTGCATGGTCCTCTTTATGATGAAGAAGGTGCCCACCCACACACAAGAAAGATGTTGTCTTGGGATTTTGAGTCCCATGTTGATGGGCCCAAATTCAAGGTCAACCATGAGGCATTGATGAAGATACCAGATACCAAGGGAGTAAAACCTCTGGTGAATGCTCAACTAAAATCAAATGAGAAAGTTTGTAATGCACTCAAAAAAGTGTAGATGGAAGTTGAGGCGAGGCTCTTCAGGAGAAATGAAAGAGTAAGGGTCCTGGAGGAAGAGCTTGAAAAGAAAAAGTAAGAGATCATTGAAAAGGAAAAGGAGTTAAAGCAGGAGGAGCTGATCAAATCACAAATGAAGCATGAATTAAGGGAAGAGAAGGCAAAGGTGTGTGAGATCCATAAGAAAATAGAGATGATTTCAGACGCCATAATATTGAAGCACCTAGACCTGGCCCTACCTGAGAAAAAATACAAGTCAACCATGCAATACTTGGAATAATTGGCTCGTATCCTTAGCATGAAAAGGTGACCAATCACATTGGAATCAGAAAAAGAGGCATTGTCATGCCATAAGGAGGAAGAAAAATTAAAGATCAAGGAGATAGGTACTCGGTATTCTGAGCTCCTTTTCGCTGTAAAGATTTTTGTGTAAATGGTCAAGGTTGTATATGAAAATTACACTGACAAAGATAGGGTAAAAAACCTACTGGTTGCTACACATGAGGAAAATTTGAAGGATTTTTAAGAAAAGAACAAAAGAAACAGGGCAGAGTGGGATAAGATCCTAGCTAAGGTTGAGAAAAAGTTGGAAGTAGTCAAAACCTTGTGGGGTTTGATTAAGAATCGACTTAAGGAATTATATCCCCATGTCACTTGTAGAATGGATGTGCTAGACAATCTTAACAATAAGCTAGAAGGAACTATAGATACACTATATGATAAGACTAAAAAATTGAGTTTTGATGAGGTGAGCACTTTAGTAGGTGACCTACTTCAGCAAACGCAAGGTGAGGTGGATGTCTAGGAAATGATTGAGGCAATAGTAAAGAAGGAATTCCCACTCCTACAATAGTAGAAAATTCTTCCATTCTTTCATTCTTTATTCAGATTGTCCCTGTTCCAATATTCTTTATTCTTTGGAGAAGCAATATTTTTCTGAGGATGGAGAAACGGCTTAGTGTGAGGTGATATTAGACCCTGTAATATTGGCTAAGTACCAAAGGGTGTGCATGCGCAGGACTAGTGAGAATAAGGGCACTCAGGGGAAAGCATGCATGACAAAGGGGTTTAATAAAGGTTTAGGAGAAGCTAGGGCACGTGCGGGAGGTAGAACATAGGTTTATGGGACTTAGCCATATTTAGCATTCTAGAGGCACTTGAGGAAAAGCGTGAGGACCCAACTAGGCATGATGAGTGGATAAGGTGACATCCTAGAACCTTGGAGGTCAAGAGAAGGATATTCCATGCACAGAATATTCCTAGAAGACATCATTATAGAGAGTGGAGTGTTTGCAAGGGGATAAGCATTCACCGATGGAGGACCACATCGACACTTGGCACACAATTTTTTCAGGAGAGAAGGCATGCCGGTGGGTGCTGATCCTATAAAAAGAGATGCTCAGGTTAGAGACAAACATGAAGATATAGATATAAGAGAGGACATGGAGATATAGATGGAGGCGAGAGATAGGCAAGACACTCAGGCATACATACGTAGGAATGTGAAGTGTTGTAGTAATGCTAGGGTTTATAACACTTAGTGCTAGAGGGTTATAAAGGATGCCACAAGCATACATATGGGTAATGGGATCTGTAACAAGGGATAAAAGGGAAGATTATAGTCAGGGTCTCATATTAGAGATGATGATAGGATTTGATTCTCTGTCATCTAATATGCATGGTCTAAGATGACCCCTTTTTATTGTAATGTGGCTACCATAACTATTTTAAATCAATATATATATATATATGGGTTTTTTCAGTATATCTTGTGTATGGGTGTAAACCCTCGTGCTATATGACTTATCATGGCTCATATCTAGTTTATTATGCTTCTTACAATGTTATTTATCTTTTGTGATGCATTAATGTTAGATCTATTAGTTACATCTTAAACTTCTTTAAATAAGTGGATGTACTTCTACTTCTACAAATCATCCTCCATTAATGACAAAACCATCTCACAAAGCTCACATAAAGGAGGGGATTGATGCCTGCATGTGCCTTAGGTGAGTGACCAACACCCGCTGGGTGATAGGCTAGCATGTTTGGGGTTAGTAAAGGTATTAAGGGTAAATAAATGACTATAACTCCTCCTTTTTCCAAGTGAAGATACTTGCAAGAAAAGACAACTAAATAAGAAATATTAGATAAAATGGGATGATAAGCTGCTGGGAAAAGGCCAATTCCAAGAATCCAAAGGGACTTCCTTAGAGGATGTCAGCTCATTTTGATACAATTAAGTGAGTTGGTATTATTGATAAGATAGATTATGATAATGACAAAGATAGAGGCTAAAACTCAAGGTGAAAAGGAAGATCATGTTCTGTTTCATAGGTGGACTAGACTAAAGTGGTAGAAATATGGAAAGATTCAAAGTAATTGTACCAGTAGTCCACAGTTGCTTGTTGGATTTAGTGGAGGAACTTGAGATGATTCTCAATGTCCTTAATGTTAGGTGAGAATTGGATAGTGCATAAGGTGAGATCATAGAGGATGTCAAATTGTTCCCACATGAAGGGATTCTAGACGATCTGTACATCGTAGATGATTTTAATAGGATGTGATTGACCTAGAATAATTATCTACAACAGATACATGCTTGCAGTAGACAAGCTAAATCCAGGGATATATATGAAAATTGACAAAATGCTATGGTTTAATTAAAATAAGTAGATGTACATAAATCACATGTTATTTAAAGGAATCGCTGGTGATTTAGGAGAATTGTGGGTGATTCAAAGGAATCATTGGAAATCCCTGCAAAAAGAGATTTTCTTGAAAAAAGGAAAAATGATGTAAACAAAGATTTGAGTTTATGATTTTGTAAATGTTATGATACAGGGACAATGATAAACTAAAATAAGGTTACATTGTAGTGTGAATACAAGTTGTGGAATATCTACAGAGGATGATTGAACTGATGATGTCGACTGTTAGTTTCTTGGAGAGATTACTGAAGACTTTGATGTAAATTATGCATTGTTTCTCCTTGATGAGATCTCATGTTGTTTCTAGGCTTGGATATTGTTGGAGTGACATGGATTCATTTTTTGGCTTGAGGAAAAAGATGTAAAGATGTCCAAAACATTTCAAAATATCCTTGAAAATGGATTTCTAAATCCTATTTATAATCACTAGCGATTTGTTATAATCACAGGTGATCCATAAAATTTAGGGAAAGCATTTAGAAGTGGTTTTAACCACTTCTAAAATGATATTTTCGGGTATAGGGATAAGGGAAAATGGTTAGGGAATAAGTTAGGTGAGTTTGAGAGGTTAGGATGTTAGGAATAAACATGTTAGGAATGGTTTAAAGATGGTTAAGTGGTTTCAAGGGAGTTATGGTAAATTTGGGTGAGTGAATGTGATTTAGGAGGGGGTAAAAATCAATTTTACGGGGTGAGGAGGATGACTTAGGTCATTTTTATAGTGATATATTTTGATAGAGTAATGTGCATATGCGGGGAGTAGGTGGGAGAATAAAACCTAGTGTCTACACATATATGTAAAATATATGTGTATTCTCCCTCAATATATGTGATATGATCCATGTTTATATTCTATTTGAGTGCCACCTTTAGGTCCTTATTACATGCCACAATAGTCATTCCAACACTTCCCATATACTCTTGATACTTATGTGACCCATGTTTTCATTCCAATGCATTATATAATAATCATATTTCTCTCCATAACTTGCTCCACTAAAGTCTAAATCTAGTGCAAAATTTGTTTCAACCATGATGAGTTATGTGCACCATGTGTATTTAGTGTCATCTAGGTCTCATGTATTCTACATGTAAAATGCTTCTTGTATCACATGTGCCAACTTTCAATTCTACTTCCTTGTTTCAAGCATCATATTTTAAGGATTATTTTACTCTATGAATGTACACTAGTTTTCAACCCATACTTTCATCTATATGTGGAACCATTCCAAGAGGTTCTCAAGGATTCCATGTATCATCCCACACCCAAGAATAAAAAAAATTCCTTACACTTCACCAAAATTGGTACTTTTCCAAAATATGTACATACTTTGTAAAAATTTTGGGATCAAAATTACCCTACACTAGTAAGGTTTCCCATCCCTGGATAACCCTTTTGTTGCTTCTTTAAAAATATCACGTGTCTCCTTAAATAGATGGTGTTTAAAGCTATACCATCTGGTCTATATAGTGTGTATATATTTTTTCAAACCATCCATCCATGCACACAAACCCTTTAGTTCTTTGACATCCTTCTTAGGATACTTTCCTTCTTCTTTCATTGCATCGAGCATCTCACCCACATCCTTGCTTATGTATTCAAGCTATATTTATTCCTCAAGAGTTTTCTTTTATAAATCAGCTAAGCACCACTTCAATTCATTATTATTTGCTCTTATTTTCTCCCATCTCCTACAATATTTTTGTCTTTCTATCCTTGTATTTGATGGTATATACATGAATTCCCAAGACATTTTTCTTATGTAGGCTAGGAAGGATGTACACTTTATTTTTTTTACATGCCATATGAATATCAAGAATATTTTCTCTATAGAGGTGGCCTTCTCATTTATCTTGTTTTCAAGGTCCTCACATGACATCAATTTCTCTTCACATAGATCATTGAATTTTTCATTCTAAGCCTTTTTAGCTTTCTTGGCATGTACACTGATGTCCTCGATTTTGTACTTCAGGAGGAGGTAGATCATGATATCTATTTGTCCTAATCCACCTAGTTGGTCAAGTTTCACTCCATATGATAAATTTGGACCCTCCTTGAAGATTCAATGGAAAAAATTTCATGGCTTTCAAATCCATGTTTTTCTGATTGCACTCTATTTATATCTAATTTTCCTTCGAATATTCAAGCTAATTTTCAAGTTTATCTATGTGTTTGGTCTATTGTTTTAGTGATTCTACATTTTTCAAAAAAAATTGGCCCCATTGGTAGTTGATATTAATTAGCATGTCACCCACTTGTGTTTCACTCATGTAGAAAAGATCAACATAAGAAATCACTAATCCATTAATATCCATCTAGGGAAGGTTTACACATACTGACAAGATGAACATAAAAGTGATGCTCCTTACATATGCATACCCATGGTAAAGGATACTTCTCTCTACATCCTTTCCATTTTTTTGTCCAACTCCATGACCTCCTAGAGGTATAGGTAATTTTTTCTTTCCACTTGTATAATAAGCACATAAAATTGTAGTTATATATTCTTATTATTGTGCATGATCTTCCTTAGCCCCTTTACCATTATCCTCTTCCTCCTCCAAATTTATTACCTTGGGGATTCCTTTTGGAGGTGAGATATTCCTTGTAATAGTGTATTTTTAACTTGATTCCTTCATTTCTTCAACGTTGTTGGTGTGTACAGTGTTCTTTAGGAGAGGTGACCCTAAGTGGGATATTTTCTACTTTATCTTCCTCTTGATCCTTCTTTATTCATTTAATTCCCTCTTTAACTCATTTTCAAGACCTTTTGCGGTTCACCTCTCATCTCTAATGAAGAGGACAAATTTCCTTAGTTAGCTACTCCACATCCATTTTTTGTGAAGAGTCAAGTATCATCTTCTCTACATATGTTTTATTTTTAGTGCGTGTGGAAGTTTCTACATCATAATTTATTCTATATGCCTTATACCTCTACCAATAATTCAAGATTTTCCTCACTTTAATCCTCCTCTTCTTCGTTACAGGTAGGTGGCATAATTTTTATCCTCTTTTTCTTCCTCTTAAACCCTCTTTTGCTTTATGCTTCCCTTACTATGAGTGTATGATGTCTCAATTCTCTTCATCTTGCTACTATCCACACTTAGTATTCTTCCTTGGATTCAATAGGAAGAACAATATATAGGTATACTTGTCAACCATTAATTTTCTATTGAGGTTAGATCTCACATAATCAAACTCTTTCCTTTCAACATAAAAATCCTCCCCATCGTTATACATACACAATTTGCAAGAGATTATATTTACATTGACGTACTCCACATCATTTTTATTTTCACAACATTGGCTATTTTATTCACTGAATTAGTGAAATTTATTACTGTGAAACCATAATGGAGTTTCAATTAGGAAGACATGCTCTTATCTATCATCAAAATCCACACTAGTGAGAATTTTTAGATCATAGTGAATTAGGCCTGGTATTTTACGAGTGATGGAGAGAGTCTCAGGATGTGCTACGCGTCCTTGAAGGAATACTTCAATTATTTTAGCTAGTTATACAACTTAGTCTTGTAGGAATTTGTCATTCTAGCTACACAAGTGTGGTTTTTGTAGAATTCAGTAGGGGACTTGTTTTCCAAAAGGAATTCCCACTTCACCTATCCATTTCCCTCAACAAATTTGTCTCATTGAAAACCAATGAAATGAAAATTGTGTCATAGATAAATTTTCTGCTAGAAACATGATCTACCTTTGCATCTTTGACCATACACTCTAAAAATATACTAGGAAATGTAGTGAATTACCTTCAACATCTTGTGCATGACGTGGATAAATTTCTTATTTAATCAACCCATCTCTCTAAACTCATTAGTTTTGAAGTGACTAAACACATAAATACCCTTGTTTTCAAATATACATTGTTTTAAATTAGAAAGGTGCACCCTCCCCTATTTTATTTAAAACACCTACATGATATTTTTAATCTCATCATAATCTCTAAGGTCCCAACCCAATGAAAATTTCCTATATAAACCAAGTCAATTTCCTTATTGATACATGAAGTGGTGATTCTCATTCTTTGACTTGCAAAAATAAAATTAGCCTTCGTCGATGCACGAGACCAAAAAATTTACCCAACTCCAAAGGTTTTCCAAAATATGGAAACTTAAATAGTTTTTAACACTCCAACATCTTGCAACACATCCTTTAAACTATGATAAGATTAATACCCCCCTTAATATTCTTCTAACTTGTCTATACCATGTAGTTTTGTAAGCATAAAATCATGACATGAAGCACAATGGTTGTAGTCAGTGACCTTGCAATAAGTTACCATTGATACCCAATATTATCCATAGAAACACCATCAAAGAGTATTGCATCTATATTAATACATGGTGGGGAGGGGGTTTAAATATTAGGAATTTTTCTTTACTTATTTTGTTTGTGTCATTGTGGGCACCTCTCTTCTGCTAGCAATCAAGAAAGAAGTTGCTGCATGTGTTTATTATTCACTATACCCTTTTCTTGATATTTCTTCCCGAACAATATTCATTTTTCTCCTCCACCATGGATGTGGTTGTGAGATCCTCATAAATTTTTTGTTTTCTCCATCTTACTATTATAAAAAACCTGTTGAATCACCCTCAAGTGATTTATATTGGCTAAGCCCTTCATTTTGGTAGAGTGAGCTTGAAATTCACCATTAATGGAGGCCAAGAGTTCTACAACGTGTATCTACTTTAACTTTCTCTCTATATCACTTCTTTTCCACTCATTTTCAAGTCACCACAAGATTAAATTCCTTAATAATGGAATTATGAGTTTGAACTCATTGTGCTTTTTAACATCTCCAATCCCCTTCATTGGGAGCTCAAAAATCTCAAATGTCAGAGTGATCAAAATGAGAAAATTATACCCATAATTATAATTCCCAAAACTCGATGTGCTCCAGATACGAGATTTCATCCTTGCCACCTTTTTTTCATTTACCTATTTCTCGAAGGCTTCCACTTTCTCACGTAATCTTTGAAATTTGAACTCAAGCGAAGTGATGATGAAATTAAAATGCATTTTTATTCTATCAAGGTGCATCCCTCATATTTTTTTTGGAAGTTTCTTCTCTTTCATATTTTCCCATGCTCTTTTTCTATGCCCCTAGTGAGCTTTAAAATAATTCTTTCCTTACATACATTTCATCCCATAGTTACCTTCATGTGTGAATTATTTTTTATTTTCCACCCCTTTGTCTCATGGATATCCTTATCTAGAATGTGAAAATGCCATGGTATCCACACTCTCCCACCAATGACAAAATTAATAAAAATTAGCATTTATTTATTCTGATTTTTTTATTGGTACAAAGTATGGGTCCCATGGCATTTGTGTGTGCTAGTTACGGCGACCTTTTGTCTCAAAAAACCATTCCCAATATATTCTCATGCACTTATCCTCAAAATTTTCCACTTACATTTTCTTCTCCCAATTTGTCAAGCCAGTGGCACGATGTTTTTCATGTGTTAAATTATTTTCTCTTCTCTCAACAAACATAAGAACCCTTTTTATTGTCAAAGTTCTTTATACTTAGGAATTTCTCCACCCCACACTAAATATCAAATATGGTCCTCCACATGAATATTTACTAGGATCTTAGTGATGTTTGAATTTATGAAGGGAATACAAATTTATATGCAAGTTATATTATCCCTCTCTCCAATGACACATTTAAAAATGAATCACCCATGTAATAGACAAACATAAGTGATCCAGACAACATTCAAGGAAGAAATTCTAGTAGGGCAATTTCTGGGGAGTCGTAACTTTTACACCGTATCTCTGATGGAACCCATTTAAAATGATTTAAAAATATTGGAACACATAGAATATGGTGAAGAGGTGAAAAAATTTGTTTGTAAAATTTTGAACCCCAAAATACTCGCTTAAAGGCCTCAAAAGGCAATTTTTTGTAGTGGTGCCTATAAATAGTAATTTCAATAAAATTTTCACTTATGTAATTCATGGAAGATGAACCACCTCATCTCCCTTTAGATTAGTAACCTTACAAATTATTCTATATGTATCTTCATATTTCCATAGTTAGATATATAATTATATGTAACTAGAAAGGGAAGGACTCACATCTCCTTGCAGGAGATAGCTATTGTAATCACAACATTCTGAGCCAATATACATCTCTTTTAAGATATTGTTTTATTGTTTACATATCACAAAATTATTATTCTATCCTTTAATCCCAAAACCCCTAAGTTTTTAATCAATAAGTTACTAACACTAGTGGATACTTCAATATTTCTTTATGATCAAACTAGTGACTATAAAGGCATGTGGATATGAATTTATTAAACAATATGATTCCTTACTTAAAAACTTATACCTATATTTCTTCAGTTTGAATACTAGAATTATATATTCCTACCCTAGATTAATTTCATACACCTTATTTCATTAAAATAATGTTCTTTCATGGATGATATGGATTTGGCCTAATACCATTAAAGTGACATGATAACATGTCTTCATACAAATTATTTAGTTTACAATCCCTAGAGGGTATTTTTTCATGGACCTCATAACACCCCAGAAAACATGGTCTTCAATTTTCTTGGGTGACACATATATGTTGAATCATACAACATAACTAGAGTGCCTTTGTTGAACACTATGTTTTTAATGTGATGATCATGCCATGCCATTTGTTGAGATTTCTACATGATATATCTCCATCAAGCAATGACGTGATTTCATCTAGTTTTAATAATGCTTTGAGTACTATGATTGTTAGTGTAGGTTATTATTTACCTTATATTTATTTATTAGGATAATTCTTACACTTATGTTATCCCTACACTTGGTGGGTTAGCTTGCTTAGGTGCACTAGTTATGTGGAGTTATCTTACTAGTCTTGTGAGAGTTAACTTAACTATCCAGTATCAGTTAGTGATAGTTCTTCACCATTGATCTAGGTAGTAGTTGCACTTCCCTCCTCCTATGTGTACATCCTTCTTATTGAGAAATGGTAGTACATGTGATTCATTTCAATTCAATTCAATGTATTGAACATTATGGATTATGATAGATTTCCATATATGATATTTTATCTCTTCTGTTTTGCAAATCTAACATGGTGTGTTATTATCATATGAGATCATGGCTTGGAACAATCAGTTTATCATCCCTTTCATGGTATCAGAATGGTAAATGATGTAGACATCCCATCTGTATTTTTTTTCAAGCAAGAGTTTATTTGTTTTCATATATTTTGGAATTTGTTAGCACTTTGTTGCAACGTCCATTTTTACAAAAAAATGGAGGGCTGTGTTGGATTCGGAAGGTGGAAAAAACACCAAAAAATAACTGTAAACTTGCCCATTGAAGGAGATAATTTGTTTTTATTGTTTTTTTTTTGTAGACACGGACATAGACACATATAGATCCACTTGGAAGTCTGTGGCAGGGAAGAAATTTTCGCCGGGGAAGTAGAAAATCTAAAAAAATAGTTTTTGGGTTTTAATGGGTTTTTTTTACCTTTGGTACTAGTTTTTTACTTGCAACATTCCTATTGGTGATAATCTAGACATCTTACAAATTCGTGCTTAGGAAAATCCTTATAGGGGAAATATAAAATCTAGAAAAGGGTTTATGGGTTTTTCTAGGTTTTTTGAATTCAGTAATGGGTTTTTTTTTTTCACTTTAGAAATAAAAATGTTTTGTAACACACACTCAATTATAAAGTGCCAACATATATATCTCTCTCTTATTGTTGAGATATTTTAGATTTTTATTTTTGACACTTCTTGGCATGTTGACAGTATCTCTTATGGGGAAGCTATTCTGGTGAAGCCAAGTGTTAGTTTGTCAAATGTTCGAGTAGTTGTTTTGAAAACCCATATAGATTTGGTAGCATTACTCTACCCATTAAGCAATGGGAGGGTGTGGTGTTGATACTACTTCTTCATTTTTTGTGTCCTTTCCTTGTTAAGTGTTTGATATCGGTTTTGTGTACTTGCCTTGTTACCTTGGATTTTTTTTAGATTGTGGCACTCCTATTTATTGGATCTGAGTCCTTACCTTGTTGCCTTGGTTATTGTTCTTGGATCGTGACACACCTATTTATAACATTTATCTTTCTTCTTCGGGTTTTGGTGGCATTCCTTGTTACCTTATTTTTCTTGGATTGCAACACTCCAATTTCTTTAGATATCGTGTCTTTACCTTATTTCCTTGGTTATTATTCTTGGATTGTGGCACACCTATTTATAGTAGTTAATTGATTATGTTTGGGGTTTTTTTTACACTTTTGACATCATTCCATTGATATTTCCTTGTATGGAGCTATTATGGTGAAGCCTAGTGTCAGTTATTTTTGAGTTTTGTGATAAGTAGTGCATTGTAGACCACAGTGCACACCAAAATTCTTCAGTGTTTACAAGTTTTTAGAGTTGAGCTTCTTGGAATATCTTACAATGGGATTTACTCTCTCTACTTTGTATTACTAGTTTGGGTACCTTGCAGTGCCCATTTTCCTAGTTATTGTGATGTGGGTACCTCATCTGAATTTTTGTTGAGACCCACCTTATTTTCCACCCACCTAATCTATGATTATGGTGGGGGGTTAGTGTATATATTATTTATCCTTTTTGTGTTTATTAGGATAATTCTACACTTGTGTCATCCCTACACTTGTTGGATTAGCTTACTTAGGTGTACTAGTTATGTGGAGTTAAGATTAGCTTACTACTATTGATGTGGCCTAAAATTCACTACAGAGAGCCCAAGTCACACTAGCACATCACTCAATAAGACCTGATTGCTCACCCGAAGCACACAAGGGTAAAAAAATCCCTCTTAGTGAATTTTGTTCAAGATATTAGCATGTTACAAGTATGTTTCAAATCAATAATAGAGAATCAAATAAACCACAGTGCATAGAACATATCTAGATCTAACCATATAAAGGAATAACTAACAATTACTATAATCAGTTTCACCATACAAGATCCATGTTCCGTTACATCTAATACAAATATCTAGCCAATAAGATACAATAGGTTAGTTACTATAAACAATGAAGAAGCTGCATACATCAGATAAGAATGTCACCACGAGTCATGTATGCAAATAGATTTGCATCATAACACTATAATAAATCACGAACTATCTAAACTGTGAAAATCACTACATATTTGTATAGGGTTGGGGCCTTTCTCTTCACCACCCATGCACCTTCCAAAAAAATAGGCTACATGCTAATAATAGCCATGTGCCCTTACATACATACATATCTCTATATATATAATATATATATATATTATATATATATATATATCTATACATATATAAACATGTAAGTTCTAATAATATATCTTTATAGTTAGCTCCTAGTATCAAATCCTATTAATATCTAAAACCCTGCATGGCGCTCGATCCTTGCTATCCAAAATAAGCCTTGGTGTGGTCCTCAAGTCTTCTAGAAGTCATGCTTAGTACTCCATGTCCCAAAAATAGCCTTAGTTTGAAAAAAGGCTAAGTCCTATTTCAACCTATTCCTGAGTACACCCCTATTTTTCTATACTCATGCGCTCTTCCATGTGCCCTGTGTCTGTGTGCCAAACCCTTATGTGCTTCCATAATTGAGATTTATTTCATCTACTCAACCTTACTCACACCACTACAAGTCATTTCCGCCCTCGTAAATGGGCTATCACAACTTATCTCCAATAATACAGAAATGACTCTGAAATATATGTAATTACTTGAACAAAATAATGAAAACTAAGTGACTCCCTGTTCTTCTACGGGTAGGATTAACTCTGGATATTCATTTATTTTTAATCTCTACAGCTTCCAAGCATGCCAATCACATAGTGCTACTTGTTTTCGCAGGGACATTATAAAAACATCTTTCAACTCATCCTGAGTCAGTTTTCTTTTTCATTCTGTAAAATTCGAACAATGTTAGCCATGCTGGAAACCATGCCCTTAATGGAATCCATTTTCTGCGCAATGAGCTTCCCGATTTCATTCATCCTTTCCTTATGTGGTCCCTAGGATTTTACAAGCACCTTGCACTTTTCTTCTACTATAGAAAGTCTACCCATGTGCCTGAGCATCTCATTCTTCATTACCTTTAGGACCTCAATATCTTCATCAATTATCCTTGTACTAATAATTACATCTGGCATCATGTACATATTTAGAGCTTGGTCTACCTTCTTCAATTCATCTTTTAATGCCTACAACAATGACACATAACTTATAAATTTCCTTGTAATCAAAGCCTTGGATCTTGTTACCTCCTCCCCAGAATCCCTTGGTGCTGGCATATACACAAGCCCTTCCTCTAGTAAAAACCTAACTTTTGTGTGTAAATAATACAAAGTAGACTTAAAATATGGTTCTATCTTCTCATGAAAATGTGGCCTCTTCTCTATTATTTCATTCCCGATCTGTTCACCCATCTTGAGTAAATCCCTGCATTTATTCCTTAGCCTTCTCCTTTTCTTGTGTGAGGTGTTTTATCTCTATATATTTTTCCTTCTTATCCTCTAACAACGCTCTAATGGTCACCGTTTTATTGATGTTCATGCATGTAACTATGGTTGATACCTTTACTAAAGCATTGCTCACATGTTCATCTGACATGACAGTCAGTTTGACATTCACATGTCTTACATGAGGTTCTCTCTTCATTTTGCGTGAACCACATGACTCCTCACACACATCGAACTTAGGCTCATCCATATGAGTCTACATAGACCAAAGATAATTGGCTTGTGTGTGCGTATGTTCACCATTTATTTTCCATGAGCTCCCACCCATATAAGTCCTTAGGATCCAATTTTTTTTTGAACCGTGCATGTATGATCTTGCTTGTATCATCCACATATCCAAACTGTAGGGGGTCTCAAAATAATTCATCCTTATTATTTGTGTGCTTACCCCTAGGGATATGGTCTCCTGAGTCCAGTACTAGCCCTTTACCTTCTTGTGTAGTATGGGGTGCACCAGATGGTTCACCCTTCTCTATTTTTAGACCTATCTCCTTTAGTTCCTCTTCATACTGAGGCTCTATAGTATCCTCCACTATGACTAAAATGTGAGGCACGCTGTCCTCGGATCCTTTTTTTTCATCATCCACTCGAAGGATTTAGTTGCGTCTTCTCTTCTTCAACAGGGCGAACATACTCTTCTTACAAAGTGCCCACAATATGTTTTCCCTTGAGCGGTCCAGGGAGCTTGAACTCATTCTCCAAATACTTTCCATTTTACAGTTTAGGCTTCAAGTATATATATATATATATATATATATATATATATATATATATATAAGATTCGTGCCTAAATTTCCATTGGCCAAATTGACATTCCTTCATGTTAATGTCATCTTAAATAAACCTTTCAATATATGTAGTCTTACCTAGATAAACGTAAGACTTCCTTAGTGTATGGTAGTCACAATCTACCTTGTCATCATTGAACAACAACCGATGCATGTTAGTGAACCTATGTACAGAAGCTTAGAAGTAACGTGCAGTGAAGGCATATGGAAGCTTACACCAAGGGCTCCATTTTGCATCCTTCATCCCAAAACACTTAATACATAAGTGTTGGTATATTGCAAACTGTACTTGTTTATCCAATACTGAAGGTAACTCCTTTGGTATCCTCCATTCTTCTTCAAATGTGACACACAAGCACTCGTACCACATTTATACCCCTTTCTTGAAGGTTCCACTCATTGATCCATCACAAGTATAGTTGGAAAATATTTCTACCAAGGACTTCTTCTCTCTAAGAAACTGCCACATATTGTCTTTTGGCCCATCGAGCACTCCAATTTCAAAAAATACTAATGACAGAAGTATAGCACCAAAGCTGATCTTCTTACCTTCCCGTGCTTCCTCAATAATTGTCTCAGTAATAAAATTTGATATGTTATACACAATACCTTTTGTCATCTTCCACGCAACATGAAGCCAAACCTTGTTTACCTGAGACCAACGCTCTTGATTGTTTATCTTTTTCAGGAGATGGGTTGCCTTCCTGAATGACTGGATACTTCTATAATTTAGGAATGTCCATCCCATGCACCCTCCTTTAGTGTATCCAAGCTCTTTCTTTGTCTTTTCTATGGCCTCCTTGTCAGTGAGGTCACTATTCATATCAACACCTATACTCCTTAGCCATGTCAAACTTCCAATAAAAAGCATGGTGATCCTCATTCAATGCCCAAAAAAAATAAAATAAGTTCCTCATGGACTCTGCTCATGAGCCACTGGTATAATTTCTCAGCTTTTCCAAAATACGGGAGCTCATACAGCTATAAAAACTCCTACCTTGGTCAATAATTTCTTGCTTGCATTCATCGTAGACTTCCATGTCATCTGTTGTTCTCTTCAAGGTCTTCACCACAAGAAATTTTTCCAATTCTTCCTTGGTATATTTGTTTCCTATGGTTGTAATCACTGACCTTGCAGTGAAAAATGTGTGAACCCCAATCAAAACCCATAAAAACTCCTTCTGGGTGTTGCATTTCAGAGAATCTACTCTCAGGAGCATCTTCAAACTCAACTTCTACTTCCTTTTTCTTCTTTCCTTTTGTACCAGCTCTAGGTGCTCTTTTGGGTGTCATATCAACTAAAAAGGCATGTTCTTTTACCTACCTCAAGCTCTGTTACCCAACTTTACATGCCCTAGCTTGAAATCACATGTGCCCTAGCTCAAAACCAAAGCCCTATCTATCAATCCTCTTCCCCACATGCCTTTGATTCGCTCAAACACATCACCAATGGAGCACAAGACTATCCCATGCAAAAATTTGACAAGATATATCTAGTTCATAGCTCTCTGCACTTCACCACCTATCTTACTAGCTCACTCACCTTAACTCACTTGAATATCTTGTATGTAAAGGTAAAAATGACTTTGTAGCACGTCCTTATATATATTTTCAAAAATTTATCACATTTATTTGCTCTCCACCTACCACCATCCTCAGCATTAATTCATCGTTTCAGAAACTTTTTGACACTATTCATTTTGGCGCCACAGTCATAACCTTCTAGTGCACCTTCTACTTTTTGGCCACAAACCTCCTTCCGTGCGCCCTCATGTGCCGAAGTACTTTTCCACTTTGCCTTATTCTAAATATTTTCCACTACTATAACCTACCTCATGTTACACTGTGCGTCTATCCATAAGTGGTCTTTAATCATGAGCAATATTTTTCTATCTGCACCTTTCCCTAAAACAACCATACAAAAGTTTCTTTATGCATACCCATCTTCAGATGAAAATCAAACTTGACAATGAATCTTGTATATAAACCACCCCACACTAAGGGTATGTACAGTCCTCTGTGTATGAAAACACTTACATAGTAATCATCATCTGGTGCGCAAGTGCACTTATTACACAAAACACTAAACTAAATTGACAAAGCATATCAACAATGAAAGGAAACACATATAAAGGGAATGCATTAAGGAAATGTAATCTAAGTGGTAATACTACCTTATTACAAACACCAAGAATAATTATTTATAGTAGGGGACTCAGCCTACTCTCATTGAAGTAACCAGGAAACTGTGTTCCATCCAGCGCCTCTAACTGGAAAGTGTCTGGATCAAGTATATAAGTGATAGCATACGGTCCCAACCAATGCACTTTAATCTTTCCAGGGTGGAGAAAAAATTTTGAATCATACAAAATTACTATATGTCTGACCTTAAGCTTGTTATCCTTGATGTGCCTGTCATGTCATGCCTTCTGCTTGGATTTTTCTTTCTTCTGACTCCAATGCGCTATGATGTGCCTCTCATCCACCTGCATGAGTTTTTCAATACATTATTCAAGTTCCTACTCATCAACTAAACCTCATACATGTGTAATTTGCAAAGAAGGTAACATGAATTCCATGGGTAGATCTTCCTCTTCACCAAACACCAACTGAAAGGGTGTTACTTTATTCAATCTCTTGTAGGTTATCCTATATGCCCAAAGTGCAATAGAGACTTTATCAATACTAATCTCTCCTTCTAACATCACACATTTTTGTCAAGGTATGGCTCAATATCTTGTTGAAGGCCTCAAATCAGTTCCATTTTTATAAGGATGATAGGGTGTTATTCTATTGGTGTGCAACCATAAATTCATCGAGTAATATCCTGATAGTCTCATTAAGGAAATGGGTACCCGCTATCACTTGTTAAACTTAAAGGGAATCTATACCTATTGACAATATTTTCCCATAGAAACCTTGCTTCCGTAGCTTCTATCTAATCCTTTGTAGGCATCCGATTCTACCCAATGTGTAAGACAATCTGTATAAGTTATAATATAGAAAAATCATATCCTACACATGGATGGGGAGATAGGGCCCAAAAAGCCAATTTCCCACTTCTCAAAAGGTTTTGTGCTAGAAATATGCCTCAAAGGAATCTCATCTCTATTCCCAGGCTTTCCAAGGTGCTGACAATGGTCACATGCCTTGCAATACTCTTTGCAATCCTTATATAATGTTTCCCACCATAGACCATCTAGTAGAATATTGTTCATAGTGGCATCCCCTACATAGTGTCAACCTACAATACCACCATGAGCCTCCTCCATAATTGCTTCACGCTCATGCTCAAGTACACACCGGTGCAAAAATTCATCATGGCCTAACTTGTATAAGTCTCCACTGATCAACATGTAAGGTGTAGTGTGAATAACAAGTTGTTTCTTCTCCAAAGCCTTCATTCCTTCAGGTGCCACACCTGTGTGTAAAAAGACAACAATATCCTCTAAGTCTGAGGGTTTGGTTTAACCTGAATAAGTTATGCATTAGAAATTGTATCCTCAATGCTCTACATTTCCTCCCCTGATTGAATCCTTGATAAATGGTTTGGACCAAAATTACTCTTACCCGACTTAACCACCACAGTAAATTTAACATCCTGAAATAACATAACTCAACGAACATATGTTGCCCCTGTAAAATGGTTTTGTTCACCAAATAATTTAGTGTCATATGATCTATATAGAAGATGAAAGGTGTTTCCAGAAAGTACTGTTGAAACTTATGGAGTGCATAGATCATAGACAACGCCTCGCGCTCTGTAGTCATGTAATTTTGTTCTATCTGGAGTCAACTTCCTGCTCCAAAGAAAATAGGATGATCAATAATCCCTTCTCTAGGATGGGATAGTACCAAACTTATGGCCATGCCAGAGGCATATACATGAACATGAAATTTTTTTGACCATGAAGGAAAGCAAAAAATAGGCATGTTTAGTAAGCCTTTCTTTTAGAGTCTCAAACATGCGCTGTTGTGCCTCACCCCAATAGAAATTTCCTTTGCCTTTCAATAATTCCTCCAGGGGTGTGAAAATCTTGGCATAACCTTTGATAAAATTCATGTAATATCTTGTGTGCCCCAAGAATCCACGCACCTCACTTTGGCTAGTTGGTTCCTCTAAGCCCAAAATCACAGCAACCTTAGCAGGATCCACTAGCAAGCCCTCTTTACAGATTATGTGTCCCAAAAAAATTCCAAAGGGTGTGGCAAATATACACACTTCTTAACATTTAAAGAGATGCTCAACTGTTGGCACCTCTCAAACATTAGCCTCAAATTATCACAGTGATCCTTCACAAGCCCATAGACTATCCAATCATTCAGATATACCTGCAAGAACTTGTGAATAAAATCCTGAAACGCTTGTACCACTATGCACGAAAATACTACAGGCACATTCTTTAGTCCAAAGGGCATAAAAATGTATGCAAAACTTCCCCATTCAGTGGTGAAATTTTTCTTCTCTTGGTCCTCTTTTGCTATCCTTACCTGATGATACCCTGAAAATCCATCAGTGAAGGAGTATATTTTGTGCCCTACAATGCCCTCCAAGATTTCCTTCAGTAAATAGTGTGGGAAAGGGATCAATTACACATGCAACATTTAACTCCCTGTAATCCACACAAATTATGATTCTCCCATATTTCTTGATGTTGATCACCATAGGGCTCACCCATTCCAACTCCTCGATGGGCACAATGATCCCATAAATTAACATTTTGTCAATTTCTTCTTTCACCTTGACGCGCAAGTTTGGATTCATCCTATAAGGCCTCTTCCGAATTGGTCTGCTCCTTCCTTTAGCTTTATTCTCATTTCTCCCAAAGATTCATGTACTCCTTTCAATTCATGATAGCCTCTAGGGAACAGATCCTTGAAGTCACGTAAAAACTCAATTATCTTAGCAACTTCAGAGTCAGACCAATAATCTCCAATGATGGCCTCCTTAGGTTCAACATCCATTCCAATGTTTACTTTCTTGGTCTTCATAGGTGCATGGTATGTACAAACCTTCTCATATACACTGTCCAAGACCTTGTGCACCCTCTATGTGTGCTCAATATCCAAGGTTCTCAATCTCTTCATCATCAACTATGTAGACCATCTTACCCTTTTCTCTTTCTAAGAAGGTGCACCCAAGTTGTTCAGCATATGTTTCTTCCTCTTCAAAACGTGCCCCCAAGTCTGACTCTCCTAACAAATCCTGAAGGATCTCCTTGGCCTTTGCACTATCTCCCATAGTTAAGTACTTCATAACTTGTAATGCCTCATTCACTAGAGGTTTAGTGGAAAAATAGTCAAAGGTATGAATCATACCTGTAGTAAGTTTCTTGCCAATTTCCAGTCTCTCTATTCAACTCTGCATAGATATACCATGCACGCACACAGCCTCGCAAGGTGAAATAAAGCTTGTGCACCCACAAAAAAGGTGGTAAAGCTTCTTGCCCCTCTATCCAGAGTCTCTCACACTGCTGAACATGGTGTTGAACAAGATCATTACCATGAAATACATAGATCTGAGTAGGCACATTACTCCTTAAAAATATAGCAGATAAAGAAATCCTTACTTCTCTCCACTCCAAAGGATTATCCCTGTGAACCATCCACCAACGCATTGTCATCCCACATAGAGTATAAACTAGCATATTCCTTCTTTCCACCTAACATTCCCACTAAAATTCCATAGCAAGTAGGAATACTTTTGGATTCTCTTCACCAGTGTACCTTGGTACCTGGATGCTACCCAAATGCCTGATATTGTGTGGCCTACTAACGTACATAGTTACACTTCATACTTCGAGCCCAACCATTTCATAAGTGCCATGTACCCAGTTATCACATGCAACACTTGTAGTATCACTCATGGACTGTGCATCATCCCATTGGAGAACTCCTTCCTTTGATGGCTCAAGAACTTCTGGATCTTGAATGGTGCACACATAAATTATGTTCAAGTATTCTTCACTTAAGGGCTCTACATAAGGTGCATATTTCCCATCTGTTCAAGGGGATAATGATGTGTTCTTCCTTGTTTTCAAAACTTATATACCCCTTATTGAAATGTAGATCGACGTTGTTTGCATAACACCAAGGGCACCCAAGTAATGCTGGAAAACTATCTACCTCTGTAAAGCCTAAGACCTCAAAGTCCCCAGTAAACTTGGCCCCCTGTATAGTAATTGATGCATCTTTCAAAACCCCAATTGGCATGGCCTTCATTTGTTTTCCATAAAAAACACATTAGAAGATGGTTGTAATGGTGGTATGTCCATCTGAACCCATGCATCCAAAGTGAGCACATTCACTTCCATGCCTATTTCAATAAAGATATTACTCAAAAGCCAACCATCCACAACAACATTCAAAGTGATCTCCTTTGTCATAATCCAGGCTATGAGGAGGAAGGTTAGCATGTAAAATATACCTTTCATGCTCAATCCCAGTGTGCAGAGTGTTTCCCTTTAACCAATTCCCCAATAAAGGAATAATGTTTTCCTGGTGCAACATCTTGCAAACCTCCTTTAAATCATCTACATCTTTCTAATGGATTTCAGTTTCTTTCTTTTGTTCTAATTTCCATGTGACTTCTCTTTCAAACACTGTATCTCACCCTGTAAATTCTGAATTACCTCCATGGTTTCTTGATAAACCTCCTTTTGATGCATAGGGTCTGGATACTTTGCATGTAGAACCTCCTCTTTAGTAATATCAGGTTTTGATTTTGGAACTTCTCTGGCACACATACAACCTCAATGCGTGTAGTAATCTTCACAGGTACCAACTCAGGATCTGGTGCTAACTTTGACATCCATTGATCTTCCACGACATGCTAAACTCTAACCATTCATGCACCCTTGTTCTCCTATTTATACTTCTTACTCAAATGTTCATACAATTCTGGGAATTCTTCATAGTTATGATTATTTCCATAGAAAGAACAAACAATATTTTGTGGACACTCACACCTGTAATGATCAGGAGATCCACATGTATAACAAGTTCCAGGAGGGAAATCAATTCTTCCACCACCATGACCTTGGCCTTTGAATCCTCCTCGGTAACCTCGACCTATACCATGACCTCCATCAGAGTGCCCTTCATTATGATCATGGTCATGATGCTCACCTTTCTCCTTAGAATTATTTTCAACACCAATCTGTCATATGCCAATATCAATGACATCATGAATTGATCAATCAACCTGTAATCTTCAGTATCATGAGTGGAAGACCTATAAATCTTACAGTAACAGGACATGTTATTTCTTATCGCATGCTACAACAATGGGCACTAGCTTGAACTGTGGTCCAAGTGACAGATCTCACAATCCAAGAACAAGGAGCACTTTAATTTATGAGGAAACTATCCTTAGTATGCCCCTCTACTTCACAATCTGTACACCAAATTCCATTGCACATCTCATGTGTCAAATTAGCAGATAATTTCTCCAATTGTTTAGCCATTGCTAGCTGCAATATGAGCTTCCAAAAATGGGACTCACTCCTATGTCTACACTTCCTACCACCTCAGCACGAAGAGCTACTTCAAGCACTCTGCACAGATCTGTATAAGTCTTATACAAAAGCTTCCTCCTAAAAGGCGTGATCAGACCTCCAACAAACCATTGTACATGCTGGCTTACATGGATGTCATAAGATAATTTAGAAAAAAGGGTTTTGAACCAAGCATCATACTCCCGAACACTCTCAGTAGTGCCCTACTTAATATCATTCAATGTGTTGATGCTCTTCTGCTCAAACTCAGGGATATAAAATTATTTCAAGAAAGCATCCCACAACACGTTATAATCTACACAATTCTAGTCAAGATCAAATTTTTTGTACCAACTATGTGCACGCCCCTATAATGTAGTTGTAAACTGACTCACCTAGTGCTCTAGAGTAGTGATCCCTTTCATGTGCCATAGTATCTCACACATATGCACATGCTCGGCTGCATCTTCAATTCCCCTCTATATTCTAGAAGATGAAGAGACATCTCCATATAAATTTTTTGGGGTTGGTGCAGACCTTTCCCACCAGATCTAGTACCTATGTTTCCTCCTGTGTTTCCTCCATAGCCACCAAGATCCACCAGTGCCTAAGCCACCAGACCCTCCTGATCCTCCTCTTAAAGTAGGAAACAAACTAGATGATGCACTACCTTGTGTTCCAACAGTCATGCTAAACTAGACTCCCATAGTCTGTGAATTTTTGCTACTTCTAGATGTTATACCAATGTTCTGCATGCCCACATTCTGTGTCAATGATGATGCTATAAAATATACCTCCAGTTGGTCCTCCAAATAAAATAGATGACGATTGCACCATAGATGAATAAGCTCCTTGATTAACTCCTGAACTTGACTGCAAATTGATTCTATCTAGTGACAACTCTACTACTCACACTAGCTTGCTTACTGTTAACTACTATAGAATTTGGAAAACCAAGTGCAAAGGCTAGGTCACTAGGTAGGTTCAGATGTGTCCCTGTAGTCCACAATCTCTCTCTTGACATGCCTTCATCCAAAGCTGAGGAGGGTTCTCTACCATGCTTTCCCAAATGGGGGAGTTCCAGATGCTCTGGCTCCATGTCCTCTATGTGAGCTCCAAATCCTTCATGAGTCCATCTCCCTCTGTAACACCATTCTTTCTGTGATCTCTCACTACTTCATTAGATCCCTCTCATGTGCTTCATTAAACTTAATCCACCTTTCTTCTCTCTGTCTCTCTGCCACTAGGTACGCCATCTTTACCAAACCTACTCCTATCCCACGCGTGGTGGGGTTTAGCTAGCCATAATATTATTTTCCAAATCTAGGGTTACGATCAAGATCTTGATTGCCAATGGAATACCATGTAAGTAAGATCCTCTGGGCTCGTACAAGAATTAGAACTCAAAACTTTTGGGAAAGAGTAAGTGGAAACTGCGTACTCAAGAATATAGTTGTTCAAAACACCATAGAACCAAACATCCACAGAGTGCATCCAAATCAGATTTGCATCATACAAGGCTTGGAATTCTTCCTGCATCCAAAAAAGTGTGTGAAACCTCCAATTTCTCTTAGATGACGTAAAAAACTAGCCAATTGTACATCTCTATAGGAAAGATGGCAAAAAAGTCTCGTAAAGCTCATCATACAGATTTTGTTCAACCCACACACATGCATTAAACTCAGGTCCAGAACTAAATCTATGAGCATACTCTTCTTTCTAGATCATCTAACCACTCTTCAATATTGGCCAAGGTCAACCATGGTACATCTTCATCATGCAACATCCTGAAAAATAACTAAGAAAGAGGTCCCATCAACAAAACCAATGATGTAGCCTAGAATTCACTACAAATATCCCAAGTGTGCTGGCACATCACTCAGCAAGAACTGAGCACTCACCCAAATCACGCAAGGGTACCAGGTCCCTCTTAGTGAAGCTTGTTCAAGATGTTAGCATGATTACAAGTATATTTCAGATCCATAACAGATAATCAAGTAAACCACAGTGTGTAGAACAGATCTAGATCTAAACCATATGAAGTAATAACTAAACAATTACTATAACCAGTTTCACCATACAAGATCCATGTTCAGTTACATATAATACCAATATCTAGCTAATAAGATCCATTATATTAAATATTGTAAAATGCAGAAGCTTCATACATCATAATAATGTCACCATGACTCATGTGCACTAATATATTTGTATCATAACACTACAATAAATCACAGAATTATCTAAACTGTGTAAATCAATACATATTTATAGGGGTGGGGACTTTCCCTTCACCACCCATGCACCTTCTAAAAATAGGCTACATGCTAATAATAGCCATGCACCCTTACATAAATATACAAAAGCATGCAAGTGCTAATAATAGATCTCCTGTAGTTAACTCCTAGTACAGATCCTATTATTAACTCAAAACCCTGCATGGTGCTCAATCTTTCACTTATCCAAAATATCCTTGGTGTGGTCCTCAAGTCTTATAGAAGTCATGCTCATTACTCCATGTCCCAAAAATAGCCTTAGTTTGCAAAAATGGCTAAGTCTTGTTTTTACATGTTCCTGGGTGTGCCCTTATTTTTCTATAATTACACGGTCTTCCACACAACCTTTATCTGCACACCTAAACATTATGCACTTCCATACTTGAGTTGTATTTCATCCGCTCAATAGTTGTGTTGAGTTAGCTTTTTAGTTATGTTGAGTTATCTTGCTAGTCTTGTGGAGTTAATTTAACTACTAGTATCAGTTAGTGGGAGTTATTCACCACTAATCTAGGTAGTAGTTATAATTCCCTCCTCCTATATGTACATCCTTCTTACTGAGAAATGTAGTAAATGTGATTCAATTCAATTCAATGTATTGAGAATTTTGGATTATGATGGATTTCCATATATGATATTTTAGCTCTTCTACTTTACAAATCTAATGTGGTGTGTTATTATCATCTGAGATTGTGGCTTGAAACAATTTGTTTATCATTACTTTTAGTAACAATAGAATCCTCATCATATAGAAATTTAATGTGTGCAATTATGAGAGACATAATCAGGAATTCCATAGGGAGGACTTTTTTTTTTTTCCAAACACAAGATGGAAAGGTTGTTTCCAATAACTTCCCTTGTTTCTTTTTCAAGAATTGGGAAACCCCATTTGTTGTTAGAGAAATTTTCATATGAGTTTGGGTAGGTTGTTTACATGTAGCTCCTTTTGTGTTTGGAATGTTGAATAAATTTCATAGTAAACTACTATTTTAATATATGTTGCAGGAATATTTTTTTAATTTTAATATTGATTTAATTTGTCTAAGTTTACTAAAGTTCCCTTCATGTAAAATGAGAGTTTTAACTTAGAATATTTTTTTCTTTTCTTCATAGGAACTTCAGAGTTTCAAAACTTTGGACTTCAAACCATGCTATTTTGGGATCTCATAAATTCTAGCCTCTTTGAAATTTTTGCATGACTTAGGGTTCTAAAATTAGTAAATTTGGTGTTTCAGGTTTTGGAAATCTATTCCAAGAGTGTTCCAAAGATTTTTTATTTCATATTTTAGAGTTTTTGGGTTAAATGAGAATGGGAGCTAGGATTTCTAGGTGATGTGAAATATTTGGCTTGACATATTTCCAAAATCTTCATTTTTGTAAAAATTTCCTCCGCGAGATCTTGCAAAATTTAGGGAAGTAGGGAAAATCATAATTTGAGCTCTAGTTGCAATAAAATAGCAGAAGGTAAGATATTATTCTGTAATGTAGTGATTCAAGTTTTATATGTAATATTTTTTAATTGGGATATTATTCATGGATGTTTTTTCCTTGCTACCTTATCTAAAATTGGTTTCCTATTTTTAAAAAATATATTCTACTATGGAAAAATTGAGGCCTCCACAAGGATATATAGGTGTAGATGGGCCAAAGGTAAAACATGCAAAGGATTTTACAGTCATTAATTAAGTGGGATTGAATCAGGAAGTGGAAAATCTTAGGTATTTATTTGTTTAGACCTATTATTTTATATTATCACTACTATTGCATGTAAGTATGAAATCATCATACTAAAATAACCAATATTGTATTTCCCTTATTTTTAGTTTGGGGTTAAAAAAATACTACCATTTACCCTAACCAAATATAGTTTATAACCAAGAGGATGTAATGTATTAGATGAAAAACTCCAATATTTCAGAAACCTTGTACAGATGGGAAGAACATCTTGATAAATGTGTTATGAAATAGGATATTGATGCAATATCCTTAAGGATATTAATCCATAAGGTTATAAGTTATATGGCCCTAATGAACCATATATTTGGGACACCAAACATTGAGTATGTCAATTAAACATCAGTCCTTGTTTCGTCAATGATCATTAACGAGGGAAAAATTTCCTACTTTGGTTGATTTAATTTCCTATATGCTAAAGGAAAATACAAGGAAAAACATATAACAAATATTTCCATATGATGTCCTATTTATTATATGTAGTCTATGCAACTTTCAAGTTCCCAAATATTCCAATATGGACACCAAAATCAGAAAGGGATAATTGATTCCATCATCCCTATAAGTTTTTATTTGTTATGGAAATCCTTCCATTTCTCTGGGTAGAGAGTGCAATATTTTAACATCTATTAATGGGAAAAACATAGCTTGCTTCTCTATAAGGTAGTTTGAGTATATTTTCATCATTTTATAAGAAAATAAAATCCTCTACAATATGGGAATTATAAGAACAATTAATTATAGCTCACCCAACAGATAACTCCACAAAGTATCTTACAAACCATTCATTATCCACATGTAATGCCAAAACAAGTAGATTTTGTTTTTCCTCAGTTGATGGCATTCACATTTCTTGCTCTTATCTTGGTCATCACTATTACTTATATTTTCCCTTTTTGCACAAATATTTTTATCTCTACCACTCTAGTAAATTCTAATTCATCATAATAAATCAACATTATGTCTCTTACCCAACATATTGCCTCCATTCCCATCAACACCATCTCCTTCATCTCTAGGATAGGACTAGATACAAACACTTTAAATCAGAGAAAAATTTAATGAATTCATTTTTTTTTTAAATATGAAAAATATTGGTGTAAGTATATTCACATGGGTGGTGATTATGGTGAAGATATACATCAATTTAGTGGTGAAAAATAGAAAAATCATAAAAACAATAGTTGGCATAAGAAATGGTGAATCTATCCTTATTTCTCTAATTCTTAAATTTATTTTGGAGAATGAACTTTTTTGAATGTTATCTCATAGGAAATTATCTTTATTTCACTCACTTCATGTTCTAGAAGACTATCTCATTGTTTATCCTTTTCTTAAATCCCATCAAGATAAATACAGAAATAAAGATTTGTGGAAGGTTTAAACTTTCCTTATTTATTCCATGTGTAACTTGTTGGCTCTATGCATTATTAAGAAGTTGGAACAAGGACCAATATTTAAGGAAAATTATATTGAGTGGTAGCACCAATGATGACCATGTGTCATTCCTAGGATTTTTTTCCTCTATGAGGATTTAATAGAGGGAAAATACCTCTTAGAGTAAAAAACAATTATGATAACCTAAGAGCTATCATAGAATGTGGACTCTATGCCATTGTAACCAAACCTATTTATTAGGTAGATTAAAAATGATTGGAAAATTTAGAATCTAATTAGACTAATTGTTAGGATGATTAAAAATTATGATATATGCTTTTTATATGAACCCTTGGTTATTTTTTAGATGATGCAAAGTTATGATTTTGTTTATGTTCTTTCCTTTAAATGATTTCCTGAAGCTTGTAAATAATTGGGGGAAACTATATTAAATTATACATGGGATGTAGGAATTCATTCTAAATTTTTACTATATGACTATTGTAGGAAGTGGGTTGGAATATTAGAGGCAACTAGGGGATAGAATAATAGGTAAAACCATAGAATATTAGGGGAATGCATAAATATTAAATGAAAATTTCCAAATATTCAACAAGAAAATAGAGTAATAATTCATGAACTAACATCTCAAAACCACTTAATTATCTAAGATTAGAAAGCACATCCAAATAAATAAGTGCAATAAATGGTAGTTCATGAAAATGAGACCAACTGTGATCAATCTCTTACTCTACAAATTCAACTAAAAATCAATAATCAAGAGTACAAACTATATTTAATAATTAAAAAGATTTTTTATCCACACATCAAAATTCAACTATCAAGACATGAAACTACAATTAAAAACAACTAAGTAGCTCATAACAACCATGTGAAGCTCCAAAATTCCTTCTTTGTATTGAATTGAGCATATCAAGATATTTTTACATTAATATTTGAAAGTATATATAGATATGGTACATAACTACATCCTTGGTATGCCTTACACAAATCTTTGGATACCAAACAACATGAGAACAAGATGGAGTTTACCTTGATAGATTAAAAAACATCCTCATGGTGTGATTAGCATGGATAAACTAATCACCCAAATGCCAATAACATCAGCTGAGATGAAACAATAAGAAAAGTAAACATATTTGATGACATGAATTCTAGAAATTGAGAAATAAGGGATAGACATGCTCTACAAAAACAATAAAATAGAGGAATTACGTGTTGCAATAATGATTCAAACAAATTTTGATAAGAAATAATACCAACAAAAGATCACTTCAGTAGATCCTACCTACCCACAAAGTCATCATAGTTGAAGTATAAGAGTTCCATAAGTTTTGATTGTCACATATTGAGGTACCCCCTTTTGAACATGATGTTTTTTCTATTTTTGGAAAGGAATCGCCAAATGTTTGTGAATTTTTTTTTTGATAGATTTTTGGACTGATTACAAGGATGTTAATTCCTTTTAAAGGACCATTAAAATTGAAAATCTATTTTTACAATGCAATAGAAAGTAATTTCATTATAATTTTCAAACTCATCCGTCATATTCAAATTAACATTGTTAGTTTAGGAGTAAGAAAGTTTTAAATTTGGCATAGATAGTTTCATGATTCATAATATTTCCTGCATAATAAAAATGAGGGATCTATTGGGGCCCTCACCCTTGAAATTTACATACACATTGTTTTGGAATAAAGGGAGTATTACATTACTAATTGAAAAATTATAAAAAATAAGGACAAAAATATTAAAATTATGACATATGACCCTAAAATATAAACACATTAGAGAATATGGATCTTTAAATACGAGAAGGAGGGCCACATACTAGTTTACTGGCTAGATTCACCTCCTCATTTACAAAAAAATCCTCCTATGGAACAGAGGACACAAATGGAGAACTAAACGTGCATGATAATTTATTATTTCTATAATGGAACTCCCGATAATCATTCATGACCCCCAAAACATACATGATTTGACTAACACAAGATGAAAACATTCCCATATCAATCAAACTCCTATGATAGGTATCAAGGATTCTTACAACATTCAAAATTTGATTATTCCCTTCATAAGTGGCTAATCAATCTCTCATTAATCTTCCACCATAAAATAGAGGTTGTTTTACTTTTTCTCCCGCCACATGTGATTCTGACTTCTTCTTGGCCAAAGCCGCAATAAAAGTCTTACATTTTATAAACATCCAATTTTTTCCCTAAGTCTTTCAATCTTATTTTTCAAATGATGAATGAATTCTTTTAGAGAATATTCGTAAGGACTTGTGTTTCCCACTCCTAAAATTTCAGGGTGATAATTGTCCTAAATAGGTTCCAATATAAAAACAGAGGTGAAATACCCTTTGAACAAAAGCTTCTGTGAAAAAATTGATACACATAAAAATGGGGGAAATACTAGATAACCTAACTAGAAAACCAAATTGGATATTGTCAATAGTTGATAAGTCTTTAACCGACTCCATAGGATTGGGAAAAACTAGAACATGAAGGGCCAATTTCAATTTAGACTCACTGGAATAGAAAATATTGCACAATAAATTTACTGGAGTATTTTTCATAATGAGTGATAAGAAACAACAGACCTTAGTAAGAAAATTTTGGGAATACCATAGAATTAGAGAAGAAAGTGAGAACTCAAATTCACATATAGTTACACTTGTACCTTTTACCAACTATCGCTATATATACAATTTTCCATGAATCTATGATTCAAGTAGTTGGTGAACTAAATGAAAACTCGTGCAAGCTATTAATGGAGGGTAATCATGAGAAATTAATGACAACTCATGTGAGCTTAAGGATTATCTTACTTTTTTGAAAAATAAATGTTTCTTAAAAAATAATTCAAAGGATCATTGGTTAAATATAGAAGACATTTATGACAAAACATTAATCAACATGTAATAAATGTGTGAGAGGAATCTAACAAGGATAAAAAATCAACTAATTCCTATAATACATTAAATAAAAAATATGAATTCAAAATGAAAAAAAAGAATCTATGGTTGAAGAAGATGGAGTAAAGTTGAATTAAAAGAATATTGAATTAAAATAAAATTCAATTCAACATTTCTCCAATCTTCTTCAGTCATAGATTATTTTTACATTGTGAATTCATATTTTTGATTCATCTAATTACAAGATTTAATTGATTTGTGAGACTTTCCAAGTCCCTTATTACCCTCTAATATAAAAAATGGAAAGTTGAGCGCAATGTCCACTAACGATCCATTTACCAAACTATTTGTAAAGTCTCCAAATGTAATAACTCATTATTTCTTCCTCACATCATGTATCTTGTAGGTGATCTACTATGATTATGGCTACACTTCTCATAAACCGAATCTATATTGAATAAAATTACTATCTTATTAGTTTCCAATTATCTATGCAACCATGCCACATTTTGTATAGAAATTAGATTTAAAAAGTTAATGCTTACGAGTGACAACACAAAATGAGATGACTACGTAGGGACTAACTTAATGGGTGAATATACAAAAAAAATCCGTGGTTTTATATATTTTGGATTGAAAACTCTTTATTAATAAAATAAATAAATAAAAATGCTATTGTTGATGTGAATTTTCAAAAATAAAAAACCAAAAGTTTCAATAAATGTAACAAGTACAATTTGAATCCAAACAATCTATAATAAATACAAAATGATCTATTTTAACACATTTACGTCGTAATCATAGAAACCAATCCATGGTAAAATATTAAAATATAACAAGGCTTCCATTTCATTTTTGTACTTGGAAAATATTGTTGAGGAAATTTCAAAATACGAGAGATTTAGAGAACTAAGAAGGAAGTTAAGAAAATAGGTCATTTTGAAACCTCATAATTAGATATGGTTACTCCTAAAATAGTCTCAAAGAGTGAATTGATGAGACCAAAATGGAGGAAGCATGGTTTAAAATCATTTGTGCCCAATGCCAAAGGATATTTTTCACACATCCCATACAAATTTTCCTATTACTGTGATGTTTAACAATACATTAACTCCAAATTGGTTGATACAAACCATGAAAAAATGGAGATGGATAGAGGATATTTGGTTAAAATGAACCCATTGACACATGATGAAGAATAGAAGGATAGAAAAAAGGTAATTCCATGCATGAAGATAGTCATCTGAAAGAATTTTTCCTATTTTCTCCAGGTGGATAAAACTATCAAATTATTTCTTATCCATCTACACAGTGGAATTCTATATGGATAAAACATACACAAAAAAGAGGAGTTTATTGAAAATTTTATGGGGTTGGTGAGAGATGGGAATAATATGCACATATTGGACAAGTGATTTAACAAAAATATTTTTTTTGTAAAACCCTAAATTTCAGAGTAATTGTATGTAAATTATGATATACAACTACTAGATACAATTTGACACAAGTAATAAGCTAACAAAATATGAAACCCTAAGTGTAAGGGAGAGATAAAAGGACTTAGCTGATTTGCACTTTTTCTGGAACTGATGTAGACTGGGGAAACTGGTGAATAGAGAGGGTTAACCTTTGTAACTGTGCACTATAAAATATGTAACTATCAGATAAGGCTAGACTAGCGCACCTGGAATGGGTCAAGGGTGTCTAGGCACTAGATTCATCTACTGGGCACTCGTGACTACAAAAATCCTCAAAAATTGAGTTTTTTTTGTCACACCAGTGTCATTTCTATTCACTATTGATCACATGTCTATTGTACCTTGATCACCACATGTACCTATGACCTGAAAATAGATGATCACCTATAAAACCCATAAAACCACATCAAATCCAAAAAAGAAAGATGCAATATGGGGAGTCAGACTAACCATGGCAGTCACTTGACATAGTAAACTTAAAACCGAGCATTGCACTACATCTCAGACTCCATGTAGTTCTTGTGAGTGTGTGAAAGAATCATTCCCTAGGATTCCCTTGTGTGAGTGCACTTTTTAATGGTCTAGCTAGATGTAGCAATGTAAATAAAATGTCTTGATGTAAAAATGAACTTCCCCTTCCTATGTCGTGTATACAGAAAATGCAGTCCCTTTTCCCTTGAATGGATGCTAGATGGATGCCCTTGAGTGCTTTGGATGCCTTTGGATGAAAGCTTAGGTGATAGATAGTATGCTTAGATCTTGGTCCTTTATTTTGATCACATAACTATGTATTTCTATGATTTCTTTAGTTGAATTTCGTAATTGACAACTAGAATGTCGACCCATAAGAAAATAAGATGCCCAAAATATAAAAGATTCCCAAAAAGAGTGAGTAAATTGGAAAGAGGTTAAGGGAGCCTGGGAACCAGTGTCTAAAGTCATAAAAGATAAGAAAATAAAGTCTTGGAATGGGATGTAGGGTGTCTAAAACCAAATAGAAAATAAGAAAGATAGAAAAGAGGCCAAAGATAACTATCAATAACTAGTTTTCTTGCTTGGGAATCATGTGAATACTAGTATGCTTTTAGGACCTATAAATGTACCCAAGTGTGTGATTTTGTGTCTACATTTTCTCCCAATTTATGTTGTTGAGTGAATAATCGATAACATAAAGTAGTTATAAGATGTGTACCTTTTGTTCTTATAGAGTGTGATGGAAATAGCGTGCCAAAGACACAAGTGAAAGCACAAAGTGGTAAAAGTGAGACGTGGGAACTAAGAAAGGGAAAGTGACCCTAGAGGTGAAGTGTATTATGTTGTATCATGTTGTACTTGTTGTTGTACTTGATGTTATTCTTGATGTAGGGTTACTTCTTGTTGTGTATTAAGGATGGAGCTGCAAAAGAAGAGTGAAAGAGTAATCAAAGTCATGTATTATGAAACCTTTGTAAAAGTATGTAAATGTGTGTAAAAGTATTAAAAGGAAAGTGAGCACCTGATGAACATGAGTGTAAAAGGAGAGAAAGATGTCTTGAAAATTATTTGTAGAGTGCATTTTTGGGTGATCTCACACCAAGTGTGAGTTTTTTTGGTGATCTCATGCCACGGTAGAAGATTTTTGGGGAGAGAGATCTAGTGTTAGTCTCCTTCCATGACTACTTCCCGATAAACACCACTACTTAGTTCTAAATTTGTTATGAGCTTTACTAATTGCATTTGTGATAGAATGCATTTTGTTGCTGGAGGACTATGCCTGTAATGTAAAAACTACTCTATGAACTGTGTTGATATGAGAAAATAAGTGCATCTCCCCCATGACATAGATGCTCAGGGGAGGTTAGGAGTACACAGGTACCAATTTCTAAATCTGGGCACTGGTGTCTGTGTTGAACTGAGGGCCCAAGTCAAGTTCTATGTCATTTATATAATTGTAGCGTATGATGATTCTATACTGTGCATGTATGAACTGTATCTCTGAGATGCAGTGTGGGGTGATTTGTTCACCCAGTGTATGCCCCCTTGTTTGGGGTGTATGTGACACTGATAGGAGCATGCGGTCTAAAGGAGAGGACCTGAAAATGATATGAAGTAGATACCTTGCAAAGGGGAGGGAATGTGCATGGTAAAAACCAAGGCACATGTAAACACGAAGGTTAGTAACATGTGTTAGTGTAATCAAAGAAAGTATGAAGTAGAAAAAAATTACAATCAAGCAAGTAAGAAGAAAATATAGACTGTGAAAAGTGGGTTTCAGCCATGGGACATCACTCACAATGTCATAATATAATCAGGAAAAAAACAACCAAAAGCATACAGTGTGCATACAAGACAAAGGGCATGTCCCTTAAACAATGTAATATAATAGAAAACAATGTCAAGTAAAGTGTAACCGACAACCATGGTGGAAAATAGTTCCTGTAAAGAAAATTTTGCACATGAAACACCCGTTAACATGTTAGAAAGATAAAGAGTATGTCAAAGCGTGTATACATCAATAGAAAGGACTGTGCTAGTAAGAAGAAGTAGTAAATGTCAGGATGAGGGGATGAAGCATTTATTAACATTAATTAATAAATACAAATATAAATGTACACATAGTAATAAATGAATAAATACAAAGAACACCATAACATGAAATTTAACGTGGAAACCCCCAATGGGGTAAAAACCCACGGTAGAATAATTTCCACTATCTGAGAATTTTTTAATGCATTCAATCCAGTAAAACTCCCTCCTCACTTATACTCCATTTATTTACCAAAATCACCACCATAATTTTGAATATGACCTATAGTCATATTTAAATAACCTGAAGGGCTATGACCTTCTTAATTGACGGGGCACATCCCCCGACTAATATTAGTTATTACATAACTTACTACCTACTTTATAGTTTATATTTAAATAATAAGAATATAAATTATTCTATATTATTTAACTATAAACTAAATATTATGATCACTTAATAGTATAGTTCTAACACTTCCCCTTAATATTAATTGGGGATCCATATGCCAACATTACCTATTTGTACAACAGGATTTACAAATCCATAAACCATTAGTGAAGGTTTAGGCTAGCATATCACTTTTGAAGGAATTATAACACCTTCATCATGCTCAAATTACCTTTTCATACAAAATAATTTGGAATCTATAAATTAGAATTATGATTTAGGCTAAGAATGATTTGTGAGACTACATCCCACCATTTCTCATGGAAAAAATTCTCAAATTACATCTCTAGGAGCCTTTTATAACATAAGGGCCTCCATTACAAATAGATGTACCATACTGGAATGTATACCGTAAACTCTATTAGTTTACATAGATCATAAAAGATATTTTTACAATGCTTTATACCAGAGCAGAAGTATAGAGGAGAAGGATTCAAAAACTGGCCAACCATTCAGAGGTGGAATTTCCAGGCACACTCCCCCTAAATAGAAAATTTTAAAGGCCAATCAGAATTTCGCAGCACACAATGGTTTCATAAACATGCCTGTAACTTGATCTTCAGTTGGGCAGTACTGGAGATCTATATCAATGCAGATAACCCTCTCTCGGATAAAGTGCATATGTATCTCAATATGCTTTGTCCTTTGATGTTGAACTATATTTTTAGCCAGAGAAATACAAATTTTTCTATCAAACAGAAGATGAGTACTTCCATTATCTTCCATGGGCATCTCTTCCAATAGCCACTTCAGCCACATGGCTTATTTTTCTTCTTCTATTGCACTTCTATAATCTTCCTCAAAAGAAGAAATAAAAATTGTTGGTTTCTTTTTACTTCTTCAAGTAATGGCACCTGCACCAAACTTGAATACATATCCAGTTGTAGACTTGTAATCTATCACATCACTAGCATGGCCAAAATCAAAATATCCATATAAATATGCATTGTTAGAAGAAGTATAATGTAAAAAAAACTTAATTGTGCCTTTAATATAACACAATATTCTTCTGGCTAACTTTCAGTGATCCTGATAAGGCTCTTACATAAACCTTGAAGTAATACCTATTGCATAAGAAATTTAAGGTCTAGTAATAGTTAGATAAATCAAACTACCTACAAGTTGCATGTACAAAGTAGAATTAGCTTTTTCACAATCAAGTTTAGGATCAAGTTTACATACAAATTCTATAGGAATAACAACAGGTTTATAATCAAGCATATTAAACCTTTTAAGTAAAATAGTTGTATATTGTGATTGAGATATTACAATAGAATCTTTACCCTAAAATATAGCCATGCCCAAAAAATGATGCAATAATCCTAAGTCTGTCATCTCAAAATATTGCATTAATTTTTCTTTAATTTTCATAATTAAACTGTTAGAATTACTAGTGATAAGTAAATCATCAACATATAATACAATTAGAATTATAGCAGTTTCTTCAATTTTAACAAATAAATAAAAATGTGAGTATTTTTTTAGTTTTCTAACAAAACAATGAAGATGATCTAGTCATCGTGTCGCAAGAATGTGTCATTTTAAACAAAAAATGATTATATTGTTTTACTATTTTTCACAAAAAATAAGTAATTTTATGATTAATATTTTCAAAAAAACAAAGCAATACTTTATATATTTTTCAAAAACATAATAATGGTTTTTAAAAAAATTGGGGAGCTCTTGCTCCTTATTGGTTTGAATCTCTATCAACTCGACCGAGTTGGCTATCGAACTTGGCGAGTTCATATTCCATATATTATTTGCAATTTTAAATTGAATATTAATCAAACTATGCCAAAATTTATTAAAAATCAAGCCTTATTTACAAATAAAACCAATTGAGCAACATATAATTCAAAAAAAGCACCACAACCAACATACACGATGTGTAACCCAGAGGGTGAGCCGAGCCTGTAAGTTCTTCAAATAAAATGTGGTGGTGTGATCGAAGTCACACCATCATCCATCACCACATAGGATTTTAAAGCCTTTATCCACCCCACATTGTCCCCATGTGGGACCAAATTGTCCCATGGTAAAGGAGGAGGGGTATAGATACCAAAAATCTACACTCCCCCATCTTCACTTAATAATATCATTTACAATGTATCTCCACATTATATTAATTATATCAACACCCCATATCCCCACAATTAATTAAAATATTTCCTCATATACACAAATACCATATCCCATGATATTTTAACTCACCTAAGTTAGTTCTCTAAAACTTATTTAAAATCATCCCTAACTCCTTATTTTGAAACATCCATCATGTGCATTTATAAATCACCCATTATCTTTTCAAAATCTTATTTATTTGAAGATAATCTTATATAAATCCTAAACAAACTCAAGCCAATTTAGATAATAATCTAACCTATCTTATCATTTCCTAAACAAACCCGACACCTCATTAGACAACATGACACTTTCAAAACTAACCAACAAGCTTATCCCTTGAAAACATGAACAAAAAGCTCAAATTAGAAAATTGTTCCAAAACAAACCCAAAAAGGCCGAAATCATCGGCAATTAGTTAAATCACTAATGATTATTTAAGCCTAATTTGTATCTTCTTTTCGGGATCATCTTCTAATACTCTTGAACCTCAGTCTTCTATTAGGGACAATTATCGTTATATTGCATCAATGAAACACAATATTATCCAAGTACTGGAATTCAAATTCACCAAGAAAGTCTTAGAATCATTTTGGAGCTTGGTCAACAGTCAAAAAATCACTAGTCAGCTTCAAGCCCCATCCATTATTTCTAATCAAGGTCAGTTTTTATTTTCACATGTTCATTTGCATATTTAGGTACATTTATCTATTATTTTATCCATCTTGCATTATAATTTAAATCCCTAGACCATTATATTTTCAAATATTTGGTTAGACATTACATTTTATCAGGATGTTTACTATCCCCCATAATCACCTGCGATTCATTGAATCACCTACGATTTCTGTACACCCTATTTTCCTGCAGTATCAATCAAATTTCATTTATTATTTCCATTACATCTTTATTACTACTAACATGTTGTTAATAATGGATTATTTAGATGGAATTATGAGGACCAAGAAATGAAATAAAAAGTATCAATTATCTACCTGTCATCCGCCATCCCTTACATTAGGAACAATATGATGTTTTACACAAACTTGAATTATGTGCCATTCATTCCGCACCTTTGGATCAGCTTCTGACCATCTTCGAATCCACTTAGAGGATTCACAATGCCACTAACGAGTTTTGGGAGGATTATTTTAAGATCTTACGTATTCAAGTTGACTTGGCTTGGTTTGAGTATCAATATGAAGTTGAATTAGAGTCCTTGAGCTCTAAGGCTGAATTTGAAGATCAGACTAATTACAAAAACTCAAATTAGTATTCTAAATACTAGTATGACTCATAAAATGAAGACACACAATACATCTCAGAATTCTTTGAGGAATATACTGATCACGAATATTTAGACTATCCAGAAGTAGAGAACCTTGAGTTTACTGAAGAGGAAGATTCGCCATCATTTGAAAACTTTGACACTGATTTAGACTCTAATTTTGTGACATAGTCTACATATCTCATATTTCGTTATCTACTACATATTTGTAATAAAATCTAAAATTTTCAGAACATTTATTCTTTATCCATTATATATCATGTCTTGTTTAAAAATTCACTTGATTGTATAAATAGTGGGTTGAAATCCTTGCGAAGAATTCCTTTGACTTCTAGGAATTGGCCTTTGTCAGGAAACCTACTTACTATTTTTACTAATAAATATCTTGTGTAGTGTCTGGGATTGTAGCTTCATTCATAGGACAAAAGTTAATTCATTTCTTACACGGAGCACAAAAATCAAACATCGTCCATCCACATCCATGAGTATCTCCAAACCCCGCCATATCGAGGTTTGGTATGCTTATTAGGTTAAGTTTAAGAGGTAAAATTTATTTTGAACATTTGGCACTCCCAGTGGTATTAGAAGTCCCTCATTTTCTTTGTTTTATTTCATTAAAATAGCATCTTTATTATTTTTTATTTTTTTGGGTTTCTGTGTACTAATCGCCTGCGATTGGGAAAATCACCTACGATTTCTATGGGTTTTTTTCAAATACTAACAATTTACTTTTTGGATTCCTATTTGTTTCTTTTTTCTTGCTAGTTTTTCTGGCCTGTTTGCAGGGTATTGTCTCTGGAAAGCTCATTTACTAGATTTCTTGCTTTAAAAATTGCTAAAATAGAAGAAAATGAGCACTTAGTGGTAAGTCCTACAACCTTTCCTTTTAATTTTCAGTATTACATCTTGTTTGATTGTCTTCATCAAAATCAACACTTAATTTTGGGTTCTAAAAAAAACAATTACATCCTTCTTGCTTCACATAGCTTTAATTAGGGAAGTAAAACAACTGCATTCACTCTTTTATTTCCCTCACACATAACCAAACCACTTAAAAACGTCAAAATGCACTTAAACGATTCCTACCTAGGTGGATACCTACTTGGATTTGATCACCAAGAGGATAATCCGACTTGATGTTCTGGATGAGTATAATCATATGTTTGTCAGTATATATTGGCAAATAACCTGACACCCTTATCGCTACAGGACTATGAAGTGAGGGGGTAGGCCCCAATACCACACCCTTATCAAAAATAGTATAGAGTAGGGCCTCATTTACCTTCAGGTATATCGAGAAATCCACCCATAAACATACCTGAAATTAGCCATAAATTGCCATTTCCTAGGACCTTTCTTAACCATTTTACACATTTCATTCTTTTATAATTAAATTAAGAAAATCTAAAAACAATTTTTTTTTTTCACTTTTTTGTAACAAACTTATTTAGTTATTTTAATTCTTAGGTGTTTGTGTGTTTTCTTAATATGGTACAACCTAGACAACAATCTCATAAACAAAATTCTAAAAATATTTCCACACCATTACCCACTCCATCACAAGAATAGATCCCATTATTTGTTTCAATGTCTACACCACTATCTAACACATTTGCTACACCATTAAAGCAACAAAACCCATTTCATCAACCAAGTAAATCTAATCCTCATTCTGATGCCCAACGATCTTGGAATGAAATAAAGGAGAAATATAATGAAGAAATGTGAAAATGTATTTTAAGTTCAAGACGTCAGTTTCGTAGTCAATATTTCTATACATATGAGAATGAAGAAACCGAGCAACCATACTCTCCTAGCTCTTAATCAGAGACATCTGAACCTCCCTTCTATGATAGAGGATACCCTCATTTTGAATCAATGTTGGATTCAAACTCTATTTCCCTTAATGATTATCTCCAAGATAGGGGTGTTTAACTCAAGCCATTCACACCTAAACCATCCTTGAACATTCCAGATCCTTTATCTGGATCTTCACAATAAGTTGAACCTGAATCAAATTTGAATATCCATAATCCTTTATCTAGTTCTTCACTTCCCTTGTTATAAACTAAAAATTTATGCCTAGATCATCACATCCATATGATCCTTCATCTAGTATTGCAAGTATTATTGATTCAAATCAGGAACCTGTTGTTTAATAAATACATTCACATCCACCTTTGAGTTAGATTGAAAAATCAAAAGCTGTGTCTTTTGTTCTTGTCTTTAGTCTTCATATGATTTATTCTCAAGATAAAAATGCCCCACAACATACATCTTCACTAGATCGTTCCATTGGTTCCACACCTCCCCTAAGTAACATGGGTGTTTCTTCATCCACCCCTCCAACATCTTTATCAATTCAGACATCTCCAATGAGTTCTGTTACTAACTTCTATTGCCATATCTTCTCAACCAGTTAATACTTCTTTCTAAAGTATTACTATGTCTATTTCCTCATTCTCTGCCTTAGTTAATACTAGTGCTATTGCTAGAAATCATCCCGTCTCAGCTCTAATCCACTACACCTATCATCTCACAACAAATACAATAGTAAACACCATCCTCTGCTGCTTCTGCCATACCATTTCAACAACCACCTCCTTATTCACAACCTTTCACTAGCACATTCTATTGGTTTCTCATACATGCACCCACATCTCAAATCTCTGAAAAGGGATGAGGTGTCTGAGACCACAATGGAACCGTCCCCAAGTTGTGGGACCTTACATGCTTAGGACATATCTCTGGAGAAGGTAGGTTCCTCTACCTACCTCTAACGCTACTACTACTCCTAATGTTGAATGCAAATCTTATACTAAACATGCCAAGGGACCAGGGATAAAAGGATGTGTAGAAAGGGGAAATCCTAAGCTAAGGGTGATATCACCAGAAGGAAAGGGTCGATATCTCTCCATGAGCGGTGAAGGAAACAAAGAGGGTGAATGAGAAGAGGGCGGACGATGCATGTCATAGATCAACATGTGGGCTCAGCCTTCCAGTACACACAACACATGAATGTGGGGATTGCAAGTAGAGGAATATCCATAGCATGCCAAAAAACACAAATAGAGAGGTGAGATGTAATGAAAATGAGAGAGGGAAGACAAGAGTTACACAAAACATGATTTTATTGCTTAAGCGACATACAGTCATTTACATTCATAGCAAGAGATGAGAATACATTGCAAAGACCATGCTAGGATCTAAGACCCATGGGAAGTTAGCCACCATTTTTGGCATGGTGTCGTTACCACAAGGAGAGATGATTTTTACAAAGTAGAACACTACTATTTATAGAAGAAGAGAGAGAAGAGAAGGAGAAAGGGAGGGAGACTCAAATTCAAATCTCTCAACCACCAATGTTAATGCCTCCTAGAAATCTACTCCAAAATCTATCATGTCTGCATCAATTACTTGTTTGGTGCCTTGAAGGAGGAGGAATGGTGGATCAAATCAAATCTGATCTGGTTGTTGGGGGAAAATAGATCCTATATTAGTGGCACGAAGATGTTTCTTCATTTTCCCCACCTAACCTCTCCAAAATTAAATTTTTAGATCTCTATGGCATAGATGAGGCTGAGATATTTCCAACAGTGCTAGATTTTTCAGATTTTGAGCACCGAGTCAAAAGATATGCTCATTTGAAATTTGAATTGGGTCTGTACCAAATGGAGGGAACCAACTACCAAAAAGGGCCCCCTTTTGAAACTGGGCACATAGAGGGATGGTGCATGTCTAAGGGTAGCCTTTGTATTTCACTTTTGAAGTCACACCGGGATGACACGTGGCTTCTTCCACGGCTTACTTAGTTTTCTTCATGTTTTGGCTAAGTATTTTGCTCGACATGGTCATATATCTAACCAGGGACACACGAAAACTTGGGCACTTGTTTGGAAACCCTTTCATAGTTTCACTCTTGAATTAGTGTTGTGATGACACTTGGCACCCTCCGCTGGCCTATCTCAATGCTTTGACTATTCAACCCCAACCCTATCCTTTAATGAAACTAGACGCGTGGATGCTCCGCCCTCATTTAGAAGCGCCTGCTCAATATTTTTCCTTTGAAGGAGCATCGGGTTGACAAGTGGAATCTTCCATAGGATCTTGGACTTTTCAATGGCCACTCTTACCTTTTCGGGCCCTAAACACATGGCAAGCTAGCACTCGTTCTCTATACTTAGTCAATTTTGGGCCCAATTTGTCCCATTTTTCAACTTGGATTACGTGGCAAGCCTGTGCTCATTTGGGCCTCCACTTTTGGATTTACCTTTGGAGATGCACTGAGATGACTAGAAATAAGGTGAACGCGTAAAATTTTGGCACAAGGGGAGAAGTGGAAGAAAGAGACAAATAGGGGTGTGCGCTATGCGCGCAGGGAGATGAGGAGAAAATGCATGACTTGTAACTTCTCGTGGCCATTTATCAAAGGAGTGTGTGTCCATGAGGAAGGCAATATCTTGTGAAGGTAGAGTATGAAAACTTAAGAATCTTCTACATTCATAAGAAGACAAAATAGTGCACTTAGCATTTCTAGCAGCATTATAGTAGGTTTTTTGCAAAACAGAACTGAGACTAGGTAAGCAATCACTATTTGAATGCATTAGGGACTAACCTGATTCTAAGCTCAGTCTATTGAGGTGCGCACAAGAACCATACTTCATAGTTCAGGAAGGTGCGCAAGGGAAAATGGAAGGAGATTGCAGAATGTACTATTCAGCAGGAAGATGCGAATAGGAACAAGATCTGTGCACCAGGTGTCAAACGAACAATTTTTAGTGCTTGCAACCTAATCAATGTCAAACACCAGAGTCTAGGATTTAGTAATATAAATGTATCCAGATTTTTTAGGAGAGTTATCATGAAGTAACTAGGTCCCTTCCACCTCCTTGCCGAAGAAATTGCAATCATCAAAAACATTAGTTGTCTCAGCTCGACTTTCTAGTATGCCCTCTCAACAAAATGTTCCTTCATTAGTAATACTATTCCAGAGACAAACTCTTCGAATCATCAATGTAACATTCAAAACACTTGACAGTACCTGTTTTTCATGAGGTCAAGACAGAGCTATGTCCGCATATTTTCAGGAATTTTCATTGGTTTATTTTTGTGTTTCAAGATTTTTATTCCTTCAAATATCCCTTCAGAAGGAGGGCTTTTCCCACTGTAAAATAGCCCTTACTAGGGGCTTTAAACCACCCCACAATAGAATTTTCTTGATCAATTCTTGATAGGACATACCCCAAAAATTATAACTCATGTGTATCTTATGAGTATTCCATTGACACCTTTCCCATTGCACAACAAAACATGCCTTAACAAATACATTCCATAGCAAAATGTTCCACTATCAGAACATGCCTAAAAGAATCCACAGCACAATGGTCCAACAATTATGAATAGTTCCCTATCACTTGAACATGAGCTCAAAAAGATGTTTTATGGTCACAACCTGAGACATTGGTTTCGCATGAATGATCAACCTGAGGTCATTCTTGCAACAACTCATGATTTGAATCCTCTATCTGACTCAACATTGAACACCATATCTAATCACCTTTACAGGTAATGTATTCCATCTATCACAGTGGATGTGCTAATCCATATTATGACTGTCATGCAAGCACACACACATTCATTCATTCTATCGTGCCATTAAAATCTTATCACCTCATGTGGAAACTTCAAAAATTTCCACCTAGATTCTATAGCAAGGAATACCACCATGATGATACATATCTCAAGGTCTTGAGATGAGAGGTTATCAAGAATAGCCCATGATTTTCATACTTATGCCCTTGAGGTATTGTTCCCATGTCTCTGGTCAAAGTAACTACATTGGATAGTGTGGAGTACAAGAACATTTGTCATGGTGGTGCAAATTAACTCATTCACACAAATTAGTACAACTAATTGACTATGAACATATTCCTCAACCTATTTACGTGGGGTGATGTACAACCCACTATTACATTACCTGTGTGTGTGTGTGAGAGAGAGAGAGAGAGATGAGTCTAGAGCTGATATTTGTTGCACATTGGAGGGGTAACATCTAACTAGTTAACCTTTGCATATACCATTTACTAGTGAATTATTACTCACAGTAATTATGTCACATCCTACATTAACACATAACTAAGCACTCAACCATTGGAATTTCTAATCATTTCAGACCCTCGACCTAGCCTGTGAACATGGGGAAGTTGGAACTTCCATGCTACACTAGCACCTAATGGTCGTGATCATGTGCTTTTCCTCTAAGATTATCACAAACCAAATGTACCATCTTGATCAATTCTTGATGGAATCCTCAAAAATTCCAAATCCTGTGCTAACACTATGAGATCCATTGACATCCTTCCCCTATGCAAAGACTTGACTACTGAAACACCTTTAAATTACATAGCTAGACACTCTAAAGAACAAGCACTTATATTGTCCAACAATTTGACAATGCATCACTTGTTGAGCTCAAATATAGATGTCTATCACACCTGGTTTGAAGCATTGAGACATTGGTTTGGCATGAACCTGATCAGTGAGTATTCTTGATAATGCTTATGATACATATAACTCATAGGATTTAAGGACACAATTAATCACATTTACATGATGATTCACATCTTAGCATAGCGGATGTCCAATCCATATTATGATTTTCATCAAGCACACACACAATCTTCTTCTATCTTGCCTTAATATTCACATGCTGAAACACAAAAATTGCCACCTAGACTTCAAGACAGAACATTTGATAATCACCCTTCAAGGTCTTGAGACCAGACCAGAGAGAGAGAGAGGTTATTCAAGAATAAGATCTTCATACATACCCTTGTGTATCATTTTCTTAGCAAAGAAACATTATGGACACCTGTGGAGTCCACAAGAAGTTTGTATGGTGAATGCTAAATCCTCAACTTGCAGGATCAACATTAGTACTAATTGTTTATCTAAATCCACAGTAATTTAATTATTATACATCAGGGACATATTGAACTTTCAATCTATTTCTAGCGTCGTATGCACAATTACAGATGTTGAGAGGTATAAGGGAAAATTGTATGTCACTACAGGATTAGGGAACATACAATGATTCACGGAAATGAACTAAGGTGTATATGAAGGTGCAGAAGGATAGAAAAGTACTATGCATTATCATCACAAGCTAATTTGGGTAAAAGCGTGCCAGGATCAAGCTAATTTAAAGAATAAGCTGCATTAAAAATATAATGGGCCAATCATGCAAGATAACTATAACAACAGAACAAATTGGGATGGAGAGTTAAAAGACACACAAGTGGGCCCTACCTTGGGATGCTAATCCCTCTTGAAGTTCACTATGTCTACAAAGATTTAACAGAACTCATATTTTATTCAATAGCATGCTAGATTACATTGATATGAGATGTATTAGAAAAATCTCTTTTTATGGATCGATTCCTCTTATTCTAGAGCCTTAGCATGGCTATTATATCATTCATGTGGCCTATTTGAAGAAATGTGTAAGCAGTGAAGGCTAGTCCCCACCCTTTTAATATATAGATTACAAATGTGTAGTTTGATAGTACAAGATCATATACCAAACAATCTGTGAGATTCTCATGCTATCTAATTAGAAATGTGTGCAAAAGGTATCCTCATACTGTTTAATGTACATAAGCTTATGTACAAACTGATTGATTTAATATAATCGATGTTATAAAATTAAATGTAGCTAGTTCCTTGTATGGAGTTGCAGAGCATAATCATTGTGATGGTGTTGAATTCACAATTCTTTGTGTTATCATAGACTACTCCTTTATGCAACATGTGCAAACTCAGGTGAAGTGTCCACATTGCTCATGGCTTTCAATGAATTATGGTCTTTTATCATGCGTGTGACCTCCTACATAAGAAAACTATAAGCAGGTGCCTGGTACCTTGTAGACAAGTCCCAGGGATTTTTACATGTCAGTTTTTATGGTGATGAGTCAGTGTGCTTTGGTGTTCCCATTCATGGTAAATTGTTAGCTGCATCAAAGGTTACACTTACTGGCACAAATTTTTGTAACGCAGTTGCCCTAATTTACAGGATACTCAATGTAGAGTGTAGATGTATCCAATTGACTCTATTATACTCTAAAGCAGTAGTTATACATATATAGATTCACAGTAACACACAGATAGAATTTAGCACTGTGTCATCTTTAAATACAATATGAAGCACCCGCGTGAGTTGAAACTAATGAAATATTTTGTGAGAATCGTATCGAAAACTGTGCACCATGATGAAGTTGCACTCTAAAGGAAACGTAATAGCTCTAGCGTAATCATAAGGAGGAATCGATCAATCAATGGAAGTACTCGCATAATAGAGCAAAGCTTGCACATAGAGAAAGACAACGGAGTGTCTTGGCATACTCATAAATGTCAAATGAAGGGATACATATAGGGTGTCTTAGTAACCCTAGTACATGACACATAAGCAAACCCCTAAACCTAACCCATGTGAGATGACACTCCATATGTGGAGTGGAGGGAAAATAGGATCCCACACACCAATAACCCCCCTTCATCAAAGCTAGGGTAATGGCTATGATCAATCATATAGAACAAGAAGACACTCGTAAACAACTAAGAAATATGTGTCAATGGGGCCTAGACAACTGAAGGCCTGATAAGGTGCCCATGTATAAACAACATCTTCCTAGAAGAAGAAGAAGAAGAAGAAGATATGGACTATATAGCCTGAATAAGATGAGCAGTTGCATAATACCTCACCCCAAGAAGAGACCACAAGTGAAGAAACTTCACCTCAGTGAATGGCTTGGTGAATATATCTGACAATTTAATCTCATCTGTTCTGAATGTACTGAATGTCGATGATACCATCATGAATAAGCTCTTGTATGAAGTGCATATGGATCTCAATGTGCTTCATCTACTGATGCTGAATTAGATTTCTGCAAATTGAGATAGTGCTCATGTTATCACAATAGATAATGGTAGGCCACCAAAAGTGGATGCCAAACTCTGTCAGAATACCCTGTAGCCAAACAGTCTTCTATGGCAACGTTAACTGCTCCTCTGTATTCTACCTCTGTAGAAGATATCGCAATTGCATTTTGCTTCTTGCTAGACCAACTAATAGGACCCAAACCAAGAGAAAAACTGTAGCCAGAGGTAGATTTTCGATGATCTAAGTCACCGGCCCAATCAGAATCTGTGAACCCAATCAAGTCAATATCCATCCCTCCATAATAGTGAATACCGTCAGTATAGGTGCCACGAACATAATGAAGGATCCATTTAGCTACTTTCCAATGTAGCTCATGTGGCTCCTTGCATGAATTTAGACATGATCCCAATAACATATGATAAATCCGGTTGAGTGTGAGTCAAGTAGATCAAGCTCCCAACTAACTATCGGTAAAGAGTACCATCAACCAAGGGAGTAGAGCAATCTAAAACAAACTTAACCCTAGAAAGAAAATGAGTAGGAGAAGACTTGCAATTAGACATCTGAAACTGAGCTAGCAAATAAAGAGCATAATTAGGTTGCAAAATCAAGATTCCCAAGTCAAATTGTGAAATGTGGATCCCAAGGAAGTAATGAAGTAGACCTAAGTCAATCATGGAAAACCTTGTTGGCTAAGGCAATCTTCACATAATCAATAATAGAGGAAGAGTTGTCTGTGATCAACAAGTCATCAACATATAGAACAAGAATGAGTATGGAGTCATCCTGCCATAGAATATAAACATTTGGATCAGAGTGACACCTAGTAAACCCTGATGTAAGTAAAAAGGAGTCCATCTTGGCATACCAAGCCCGAGGGGCTTGTTTAAGGCCATAAAGAGACTTCTTTAACTTACAAACGAGGGAGAAAATCTTGGATATAACCGGGAGGTTGTTCCATATAGATCTCTTCCTCTAGGTCACCATGAAGGAAGACAACTCTTAATATCCATTTGATGGACTTTCCATCTATTTATTGCAGTAATGGCTAGGGTCAGTCGAATAGAAGTCATCTTCACAACCGGAGCAAAGGTTTCTAGTATAATCAACCCCAACTATCTGGGAGAAACCCTTAGCTACTAATCGCACTTTAAACTTTTTGACATCTCCATCTACTCCATACTTTGTTCGGAACACCCACTTACACCGAACGATTTTTCTTCCTTTCGGAAGAGTGGTGAGATCCCAAGTATCGTTCTTCATGAGAGAGGAATACTCCTCATCCATGGCAGAATCCCACTCAGGAATACCAGAAGTCTCCCGGAAATACTGTGGATCAGAGGCAGAGGTGAAGAAAGAGTGGGGTCCAATGAAATTTGAGCGAGTATGTCTTATATCCGAAGTATCTCCAACTAAATCTCCAGCACTTTGCAAAGTTTTCCTGGCCCAAAGGGGACCAGGAGGATCAGGCTCAGAGTCAGAAGATTCTTCACTTGAGTGAGAAGGGACATAGTCCTCATCATCACTACTATCAGAATCAGAAGACTCAAAGATCTGATGGTCGGGAGGATTCGAGAGAGGAGCACGCTCAACAATATCATCATCTGATGAGTCAGAATCTGAATCAGCGAGCTGAAGAACCTCAATAGGTGGAGAAGTAGAAGTCGAAGAAGACTCATCAAACTTAACACTTCTCTCAATATATAGCTCATGAGAAGTAGAATTCATCAATCGATATCCCTTCACCACCATCGGGATACCCTACAAAGATACAAGGTTTGGATTGTGATTCCAAGGGCCTTGTGTTTCTTCTTGGGAATCCGAGCCATAGCCTTGGATCTGAAGACTTGAAAGTGCTCAACATCAAGCTTGCGTCCAAACTAGGCTTCAAAGAGTGTCATCCCTCTTACTACCTTGTGTGGAACATGGTTCTGAATGTAATTTACACAATTCACTGCTTCAGCTCAATACTGCGGAGGAAGAGACTTCAAGTGAATCATACAAGTGGCCATCTCCTTCAGAGTACGTTTCTTTCTTTCTGCGACTCCATTCTGTGAAGGGCTATAAGCAACTGTATGATGCAGATAGATCCCTTTAGAAGTACAGAAATCCATGAACCTATTGTTTACATATTCACCTCCATTATTAGTTCGAAGAACCTTGATAGACCGTTCCGCTTGTTTCTCAGCAAGAGCCTTAAAGTCCTGAAAATGTTCAAAGACTTCAGACTTAAGCTTAAGAAAATATACCCAAGTATATCACGAATAGTCATCAATGAAGGTTAGCACATAAAGAGCTCTAGTAAAGGAAGGAGAAGGAAATGGACCAGAAACATCGCTGTGAACAAGATCCAAGGGACGAGTGGCTCTCCAGGATTTTTCTTTGTCAAAGTTCTTTTCAGGATGCTTTCCAAGGGTACAACCCTCACAAAGACCCTTAGAAAACTTGATGCGAGGCAACCCGTTGACCATTTCGTTTTGACTCAATTGTTCAAGGTAGCGATAGTTTAGATGTCCAAAATGCTCATGCCATAGCTTACTAACCTCATTTGCATGAGTGAGCAAGGCAGTGGGCGTTGAATCAAAAGTAAAGTGGGAGAAGGTGTACAACTATGAATGGTGATCTGCCTTTCCCTTAGCCACTGTAGTGTCATTGTTAAGCTCACGAATAATCACCGAGTTAGGACCAAATTCCAATCGCATTCCTTCACCAAGATGAGTAATTTGTAAACTGATAGGAGATTGGTAGAGAGATCAGGAATACTCAACACTTGGTTAAATGTTCCCCCATCCATCTCTACCGATCCACTACCAGAAACCGACACTGTTGTGTCATTACCCATCGTGATTTGGGACATTCCACAAGGTTCAATGTTGGAAAACACAACATGTGAAGAAACCATGTGGTGTGAGGCACCAGAATCTATAATCCATGTCGATGAAGGAGCAACTTTAGCTACAAGGGCCTTTCCTTTCTTCTTATCATTTCTAGCACCTTTTGTAGCAGAAGACTCGACCTTCAGAGCACTTTGTTTTATTGATTTAGGAACACTTATTTTATTTTTCTCAAGGAAATGAGATAAGTGATCAATCTATTTCTTAAAACAGTGTTGCTCGTTGTGACTAGTCTTCTTGCAATAGGAACACAAATACTTACTTTTCTACGCTCTAGGCTCAGAATTCGAAGTGTTTGTGTCATTTTTAGGTTTGATCTTGGTTTCTTTCTTAGGTTGATCCTTAGTTTCTTTCTTCTTTTCAGTCTTCTTTCCCTTGCTAGTACTTGCTACAAGGGCATGTGACTTGGACTTGAGAGACCCCATTTGAATGAGTTTGTCCTGTTCTCCTATGAGTTGGGACGAAAAACAGTCAAAGGAGGGCATCATCCAAGTATCGCCCAAAGCAGCTTTTGTAGCGTAGAAAGTTTGACATGAAGATAGAATATTCGGGACCTAGCTTAGAGAGAATTGACAAGATCAGTTGAGAATATTTCTTTTCTACTTGACATCCTTTTAACAATAATATAATGTGGACAAATTTTGAGAAGAAGGCTTGTAGGTTTTCAAAGTCACTAGGATTTAATCCTAGTAGTTCGTTTTCCGACTCATGCGCTCTCATGTCATCTAGTTATCCAAACATCGCATCCAGCGTTTTCCACGCAGATGTAGGTGTTTCAGATGCCTCAATGTGGAAGAGCAAGTCAGGAGAAACAGACATGCAAAGAAGACCTAAAGTTTCATCACTATGGTTTAACCACTTAGATTTTTCAGGTTCGTCGTCTAGTTCAGTCTTAGTTCCCATGGTGATGCGGTATAACCCTTTACCCCTTAGTTTCATTATTATTTTCGATCTCCATTCAAAAAATTTGAACGGTGTAAGAAAAGGAATTGAAAGTGCATCCATAGTGAGAGAGAGAAAGAAATGCAGAAAAGAAATACCACCACCTAGGACAATAACAACCCCCTGCTTTCGGCACTTTATAGTTTAGTGCGTTGATTACAATCGGGTCCGTGCATGCGGTTTGAAACACTTGGTAACTCGTCTTGCAATTAGCGTAATAACGCGCAAGAGAGGAGACCACAACAGTGTTTCGTGGAGCGCAACAAAAAAGGAACACCGTAAACAAGCACAAGCAAAAAATAGAAAGGAGGTAAAATCTAACCCTGGTGGTGAGAAAAAACGTCTCTCACGTCACACGAAAAGAATCCATTTGTCGTAATACTGTGGCGGACGTGCTAACAAGTCCACGAAAAAAAGGAATGGAACAAAGCTTAAAAGAATGAGCTGAATTAAGCAAAACAAAGACAACCCCCCAAAATAAGGCACTTTATAAAATTAGTGCGTTTACAAAGCTAATGATCCCATCATATAGAGTGCGGAAAAACATGAAACTTTGACTAAAGAAGTGCTTAAAACTGAGCAACAAGTCAAAATTTATAGCAAAAAACCAATTCCCGCAATTTGATGAGAAAAAGCCAATAAGCCTGCAAATGGATTAAAAAAGTGCCCTAAATGCATGCAAAGGGTGTTGTATGTATGCTCATTGGAAATGATATGGAATTTGAGATATGGTTTGTTTGTATTGCGAGGGGGGATTAGCCACCTGCCAATCCGGATCTCACCCTTCGTCTTCGACACTCGATGGAAGATTAGAAATACAAGCCAACAGACCAAATTTTATAATGGCAAAGAAATATAGTTTAAATAAGGTGAAATTAAATTAGATCTAATGTAATTAAATCTAATGAATTTTGAAAAATTCTTTAATTAAACAAATTACTGAAAAAAGCACTTTTTTGAAATTTGTCTAAAAATTTCAAGTTTTAGAAAGAAGTGTTTTTAAAAAAAAGATTTTTAGATGAATATGTTTTTAAACAAACCCACCAAAATTGAATGCGTGTTTAGAAAGTATCTTTTAAATAAAAAAATATTTGTTGATTTAAAACGCATACCAAAAAGAGTTTGTTTGTTTTTTTTTGTTTTAAAAAAAAGAAAACATAGGCCGTTTTTTCTAAAAAATTGAGGATTTTAGAGAGAAAAAAGAAGGAAATTAACAAACTTACCAAAGGAAAAGGCGTATGGTTGAAACCTTACCAAAAAACAAGAAGAACAACCACGCTGGAGTGTAAAAAAACGCAGAGAAGGTTGCAGGCCATGCGGGAGAGTTTCTAGGGTCGTTTTTTGGCATTAATGAGTTGTTTGGAGGTGCGTGGGCACCAAAGGAAAGAGCCAGGCAGAAGAAAAAACATGGCAGAATAGTTTAACATGTACCAGGCCGCGCATGATTGTTTACAACAACGTTTTACCTTGCTCAGACCAAAAAAACATGGCAGAGTTACTTAAAAATGCCTAAGAAGTAAATAAATGCCAGAACAATCCAGAAAATGCTTGTACAGCCACGTTTTAGCTTGCCCACCACCCAAAAAATGTGGTAGATGTGATTAAAAATGCCTGTGAAGCAAAAAAAATGTGGCAGATGATTAAAAATGCCTGAACAAAAAAAAAACGCTTGAACAATTAAAAAACACCTGGAATGAAGAAAAAATGCAAGCCACGCGTGATTGAACAGTGATGGCAGTTTGAACAATCCTAAAATGGTTAGAGGGACAACAGTTCATTGATGAGAAACCACGACTGAAGAACTCAAGGATCCTGCAACCACAAACAACATGCACAAGAAAAAGAACACAAAAAACTTTTTGAGAAAGCTTGTTAGAGATATTTGTAAGATAATTTTTTAGAAAATAGTGATCAAAAGACTTGTATGCAGAGTAAAATAACGAAACCAAGTAAGAGTAATAGCAACAAAAAATAAATCGAGTGCACGTTTACCCGATCTCAGCTCTGATACCATGAAAAGAGTTTGCGAGAATCGAATCGGAAATGAGGCACCATGAAGTAGTTGCACTCCAACGGAATCGTGAAAGCTTCAGTGATAGCAAGGAAAAAATGATCAGTAATGGAAGAACTTGCTCAATAGAAAACAAAGCTTGCATAGAGGAAAGACAACGGAGTGTCTTGGCATGCTCATAAATGAATAGAAAATGGGTACTTATAGGGTGCTAAGTAACCCTAGTGCATGACACATATGAAACCCTAAACCTAACCCTAAACCTAACCCATGTGAGATGACCCTCCAACAAGAGAGGAGGACACATAAGATAACTCACACTAACAATGTGATGAAGGACACTAATCTTTGCTCAATTTGAAGTGTCCTGCTATAAGTGTACTGACATGTTTTTGAATTCTGCATTTTAAACCTTTCTAACACCTTGTAGATATAATCCTCCTTAGACAAATACAATTTCTTGTTCTTCATATCTCTGTGTATTTGCATGCTAATGCTTATTTTTGTAGCTCCTAAATCCTTCATAGAAAATATGTGAGTTAGCTTTTCCTTAAGCTCATCAATGTCTTGCATACTAGATCCCAATAAGCATATCATCCACATACAGTAACAAAATAATATAGCTCCCATTTTCAAGCTTCTTAAAATAAACACAATGATTAGATTCACATCTGAAGTAACCATGCTCATGCATGAAACTATCAAACCTTGTGTACCATTTCCTTGGCACTTGCTTGAGCCCATATAGACTCTTTTTCAACCTGCACACTAATTTCTCCTTACCCTTGATTGCATACCCAAGTGACTGCTGCAGAAGAATCTCTTCATCCAAATCACCATGAAGGAAATCCGTCTTTACATCTAGTTGCTCTAAATACAAATCGATCTATTGCAGACTGGATGGCGTTCAGTATATAGATGGCTTATGGAAGTCATTTTAACAAAAGGAGAAAATATTTCACGTAAAATTAATGGAGCCAGAGCTTTCTGTGTAAATCCCCCATTTACTGACAAGTCATTACATTGTACCTTTTCTATCTACGGCCTCTTATAAGAGGTGATGCCTATAGAGACGACATGGGATGTTTTCATGCATATGAGCTCTTAATTGCTAACAACTTAACCAAATACCAAGTCTGGTTTTCCAGTATCTATTAGCAGTCCAATAGTCAACAAACTCATTTGGGCAGTAGCCATGCAGGGGTAAGTTACATAGTAAGTACATATCCTGGCAGGTTAGGCTTCTTCAAAATATGTCTGGAGTTCACCATTATCAGGTGCAATAATCAAAAAAGATATTTGAAGGTGCATAGATTTTTTCTCGAGGTTTACTTACCCTGGGAGTAGTACCTTCTCACAAGAAGTATTGGGGTACCAGTTCAGTACTCACTTCTGGGACCTCCTGACTTACATTTGTTGGTCCAATTCTGACTATATGTGGACCGATCAGCTGGTCACCTTTAACTGACATCTGGTTCTTGCTGGATCAATGGTCGATTTGGAGCTCTTCTGATAATCGATACTGAGGTTCAGTTGATCGATGTCAGTCAGGGTCTGTACCAACCCCAATACCAGTTACATGTGTAGACCTTGTAGGTATGACTTCTTGAATATTGGGGCAGAGATCATTTTCATTCACAACACTTCTCAACATGTGTTTGATCCTGTGGGGTGACCAATATTTGATCCATGTACATTATCTTTTCAGTTCCATTCAATGTCATGACTTGCAACTACATTTTAGGAATTCTCTAAATCCCAAAAATGAAATCTAGGAATCATCAAATCCATGACCCATATAAAACTTGTGTAGATCTCTATAGGATTAAAAGCATCCATTCCTTAAAGAGTTCTATTTACCTTATCAATATGTAGCAGAAGAGCTTATGAACCAAAAACTTTAAGGATATTAAGAAAGATACTACCTGAGAGTTTCGGGGAGTCTGATGGCCATTTCAAAAAACTTTGGTATTCAAATCCATTTCTTAGTGATACTTGAAGGCAATCCATCAATTCAAAATGGTTCAAATAAACTGACTGTATCAACTACATTCTACCCAAGGGAATTGTCCAAGGTCAATCCATACATGTATCCTCATGATTTCTAGCACATTCCAGTAGATTGTCCTGTGATCAGGAAGTTCTACAAGTACCATTCTCTTGTGTTAGTTCTTGAGAACCATAGATTAAAGCTATGGTATTGCAGTTGGACTGAATCAATAATCATTAATAGTTTTGTTACAAGAGATGTCACCATTGGGATTTGGTGTACATACTATGAAGTGTAAGTTTACACTTTAAATTTGGATTCAGTTTTCAACGCAGGTCTTTCCATTCGTTATTAAAAGTCTAAAAAAAATCAAATGTTATATTTTATACCATGATGTAATCACACTACCCTTTCTTGTAGCATCATGCATTGAAAGTAACATAATAATAAGTATCCTGCCATGAGAAGCTAAATGGGTTGAGTCCATGACTCACACATACTGAAGACTGTAGGTAAGCTTGGCCAGATTTCATGACTCCTATAGATTTGGTGTGCAACTTTGATAGAAGTATCATCACTAACTCTTTTGCTTTCCAAGGGTGAGCACTAGGATTGGGCTCACAGAAATCAAGATATAAATATGATCGGAATGAGGGGTGCTATGATAGGAGGATGTACCCTTAACCTTCGAGGATACCGTGGTGGATTCATTTTTGAATCATATGGCCTAGCTGATTATGACACATGCATGCATCTGAATTTGAAGTAGATAACACAGAAAATAAATCAATAACACAAATAGATAAATATAACATTCTTACCTTCTTGTCTTTTGCACAACAAAGGCACCCTTGAGTGAATTTCCAAGAGTCTATATGTGAATGTAACCATGCAACCCAGATTCACCTAGTTTCCTTGCAGAAATAAGATTCCTCTGGAAAATCAGTGCATGCCTCAAAGTTGGCATAGGAACCTGAGGTATTACCTATGAAGATCATTACACACACTGAAGTTGTGTGTGCTAGAGAAGTGTTACAACAGAATCCTTCCATCACTAAGGAGGAAATTTAACATGAAAGGTACCTGGATCTTACACACCAAAAGGAGGTTTATGAGGAGACCATGTAGGTACTTAGAAACCTTTAGGGGGGAATACAATTTTTAAAGGAGAAATCATGGAAAATGGAATAGAAGAAGGCAGAAGAGATGCTCCAATCAGATATTAATGACTTGAGACGCTCCATTACTAAGGAGTTGGCTAAAGGGAAACACTCCACGCATGAATATTGAGAATGGATGTCATATCCTGCATGTCCAAATATTCCCCCTCATAGCTTAGATTATGACAAGGATATCACTTTGAATGTTGTTGTGGATCTCTTCCTTCTGGATGAATCTTGAGTAATATATTTATTGACACAGGTGCGGAGGTAAATGTGCTTACTCTAGATGCATGGGTAAAAATGGGGAGACCTCAATTGTAGCCATCTTATAATTCAATGTTTATGGCTGATCAAACTAAGGCCACTAACTATCATAGTTTTAAAAGATGCATCCATTACTACACAACCACTACCAAGTTCATTAGGGATTTTGAGGTTTTAGCACTTGCAGAAGAAGACAGTTTCCCAGCTCTATTTGGGCACCCTTTGTGTTATTAAAATAATTTTGATCTTCAGTTCAACAAAGGATATATAAGTTTTGAGAACAAGGAGGAACAAGTTATTATCCCATTTATGTACATGTCATTCAGGACCCAGAAGTACTCCAGCCATCTAAGGAAGTAATCCTTAATAGTGGGAAGATGCATAGTCTATTAGTGATACCACAAGTATTGCTTGTGATAATTGGGCTCATGGTACTTATAAGATAGTTGTACATGAAGTAAAGAGTGCATTTACATGGAGAAGAAAACCTCTTTGTATTAGGAGGATAGGTAACGACTTTGTACCTCAAAACACTAAAGGGGGAAACCTTATGGTATTCCTACATGCCATGGAGGAACAATGAAATGCCCAATTTGAAAGAAGAAATATGTTAGCATATACCTTGCGCAGGACAGTAGCTAATGCTGGTGGGTGGGTCATAAGGATAATCTTGTAGAATGGAATGAAGTCAATATTGCTCTAACCACTCAATTTTCTAGGAGAAATGCACCTACTCAAATCTACACATGTCATGGTAATCAACCTGTTCAAAACCACATTCAATAGTGTGGGAGGATCTTAATAGAGGGGCAGGAAGCTTTACCACCTTTGCTATGGGTGCACAAAATTTATTCCACTTTACAAGGATGCACACACGTTTGGTATGTATATGTGGAGCTACATAAAGAAACTGGAAATTGGTAGGATTTGATTGCAGGAATGGTCCAAAATTTTAACTACTTCTCTACTAACCCTCCAGTGCAAAAGGCATTAAGGGTTATATAAAATCTTAACTATGAGAGACAGTGCAAAGGTGGAAGAGATCATTCGGGAGTTATTTGGTGAGATAGACTCAGGGGTGCACTTTGATAAAGAAGAATAAACACATGACGCGCTACTTAAGCACGCTTGTGTGGAGAAATAAAAAGGAAAGATGGTCTACATAGTGGATGATGAGGAAGTAGAAGACCTAGATATAGATCATTCAATAGGTATGCATGAGGTTTTGAATAATACGGATAACAATGCACATGCCTATCATGAACCCATGAAGACAAAAAAGTGAATATTGGTACGGATGTTGAACCTAAGGAGGTAATAATTGGGGATTATTTGTCTGAATCTGAAGTGGAAAAAATCATTGTGTTGCTACGTGATTTTTAGGATTTATTTCCTAGGGGCTACCATGAATTAAAATGAGTGCATGAGTCATTAGGAGATATGAAGATCAAGCTTAAGGAAGGTGTCACACCCAGTCAAGAAAATACCTTACAGAATGAATCCTAACATGTGTGTAAAGGTTAAGGAAGAAATTAACAAGATGTTGAAGTATGACATCATCAAGCCCCTAGAAGAATCAAAGTGGGTTAGCCCCATGATCATCAGTATAAAGAAATATGGTTGGATTAGGATTTGTGTTTATTACAGAGGACTAAATATTGCATGTGTGATTGATCCCTTTCCTACACCTTTCATAGAGGATATATTAGAAGGCGTTGCAGGGTGTGAAATCTATTCTTTTACAGATGGATTCTCAGGATCAAGAGAAAACAAATTTCACCATTGAATGGGGAAGTTTTTCATATACTGTGATGCCCTTTGGTCTGAAAAATGCGCTTGTTATATTTTCACGCATAGTTTTTCAATAATTCCAGGATTTTATTCACAACTTCTTGCAGGTTTACTTGGATGATTGGATGGTGTATGGACTTTTTAAGTATCATTATGATGATTTGTGCTTAATTTTTGAAATATGTAGATAATTAAGCATCTCTTTAAACATCAAGAAGTGCATGTTTGCTACAACTTTTGGCACTTTGTTAGGACACATCATCTGCAAGGAAGGTTTGTTAGTGGATCTAGCTAAGGTTACAGTTATTTTAGGCCTGGAAGAGCCTACCAGTTAGAGTGAGGTGCATGGATTCTTGGGTCACACTGGGTATTATAGAAAATTTATCAAATTATATGCTAAGATTTCTACACCCTTAGAAGAGTTACTAGAGGGAAAAGGGACATTTTATTAGGGAAAACCATAACAACATGCATTTGAGGCATTAAAGGAAAGACTTACTACAACACTTATTCTATGTTTTCCCTTATGGAACAAACCATTTCATGTACATGTGGATGCCTCTGACATGGCCATTGGTGTGGTGTTAGCTCATCCTGGAGAAGGCATTATAGATCATCCTATCTGTTTTGCTAGTAGAAAGTTGACTCTTGCAGAGAAGAATTATATAACTACTGAGTGTGAAGCCTTGTCAATTATCTATGCAATGCATAAATTCAGAAAATACCTGGTAGCATCACCATTTTTTTAACATCGATCACATGGCATTGAAATACTTGGTAAAAATCCTGTTTTGCAGGGGCACATATGTCGATGGGTGCTCTTGTTCCAAGAATTTGATTTCACAGTTGTGGTAAAACCAGGTAAAATTAATTCTGGTCCATACCGTTTATCAAGAATTCAATCAGGGGAGGATGGGCAGATAATTAAAGATACAATGTCAGATGCACAGTTATATAGGTTACAACACGTACCTTGAAAATTGGAGGATATTGCTATATTTTTACATAAAGGTATGACACTAGAAGGAATGAACTCCATATAGAAGAAACAACTTACAATTTGTGTGACACCTTTTATGTTGATTAGTGGTGACCTATACAAGTTAGGATGAGATGAAGTATTTCACCAGTGTGTACTAGAGCATGAGCATATGGATATCAGGGAAGAAGCTCATGGTGCTATTGTAGGTGGGCACTATATAGGTGATGCTCGAAAGATTATACTCACTGTATTATGGTGGGAGACCCTCTACAAAGATTGTAAATCATATTATAAGACGTGTGATCATTGTTAATGCGTTGGTAAACCTAGGCAAAGAGATGAAATTCCCTTAATACCTATTCCTAGTGCAAAGCTGTTTGAGAAATGGGCTATAGACTTTGTGGGTCCTATTTCTCCAGCCACACACAAAACTAGATCACACTACATCATTAGTTGCATAGATTATCTTACAAGGTGGGTAGAAGCAACACCTACCAAGGATTGTACAGTAGCTACAACAACCAGGTTCTTATGGGAAAATGTTCTTACAAGGTATGGATGCCCACTCAGCTTGACAAGTGATAGGGGTACACATTTTTTGAATGATACAGTCATGATACTATTGGATGAATTTATGATTGTGCACCATAAGACTACACCCTATCATCCTCAGGAAAATGGGACTACTGAGGTCTTCAACAAGATTTTGAGCCATACCTTGACAAAAATTTGTGATGTTGAAGGAAAGATTGAGATGATAAATTTTTTGGCATGCTTTGGGCATATAAAACAACATACAAGAGGTTGAACAAGGCCACACCCTTTCAGTTGGTGTTTTGCATAGAAGCAACTCTTCTTATGGAATTCATGTTACCTTCTTTACATATTACGTGTGTTGGAGGTCAAGCCAATGAGAAATCCTTGGAAGAAAGAATTTATAAATTGATACAATTGGATGAGAGGCATGCCATATCATGTTTGAGTTAGAAGAAGGAAAAGGAAAGGTAGAAAGCATGAAATGAAAAGCACATCAGGGACACAAAGCTTGAGATAGGACATATGGTTATTCTCTATGATTCTAAGTTTTTACACCATCCAGGAAAGCTTAAAGTGCATTGGTTGGGACCAGATGTTATCACTCATATACGTGAAGTAGGTGCTTGCTAGTTAGAGACACTTGATAGAATATGATTACCCAATTACTTCAATGGGATTAGGTTAAATCCCTACTATAAATAAGTATTCTTGGTGTTCTTCGTAAGACAGTGTTTCCATTTAGAATAGGATTTTATTTTTGTATTTCCTTTTTCATCACTATGCTTTGTTAATATAGTTTTGTGTTTTGTGTAATAAGCGTGTTTGTGGAAGATAATCACCATTTAAAGTATTTTTTATGCACAGAGGACTTCACATACCATTGGTGTGGGGTGGTTACTCTCAATTGGGTACACATGAGAAAGAAATGTTATAGGTGCTAGTTAAGTGTGGAAAGGAGCTATTAGAAAGGAGATTGCTAAAAAAATATGACCATAGATGGATATAAATGAGGGAAAATATAACATGAGGTAAGTTGCGGCCATGGAAACTACCAGGGGAAGGTGTAGTAATGAGGTACTCAAGCGCATGGAAACATGCCAAAGAGAAGTATGTATCCAAAAGGTAGGAAGGCCTACTATAATATGTACCACACATATATTGTGAAAATGGTCAATTAATGAGAGAGTTGTTGGTAGGTGAAGGAGAAATAAATTCACTAACATTTTGAAAATATATATAAGGATGTGATATGGGTTCATTTTTACCTTTGTGATCACAAGTATTTGACTGAGCTAAGTGTGACCAAGCTGAGAAAATCATGTTGAGGTGTGGAGTGTAGTGAAACCAAATGTGGAGAGACAACTATTGCATGGAAGAGGCTTGAATCCCCATTGGTGAAGGGTTTAAGTGAAGTAGAAGAGTTAAGAAGGAGCTAGGGTAAGAAGTTTTAATCTAGGTCAAGAAGATTTGAGCTAGGGTTTGATTTTTCTTGTTACAGACAAAAAAAGGTAGGATTTTTACAATGGAACCAAAGAAAGCACCTGTAACAGGCACGAAAGGAAAGAATAAGGTAGAAGATGAATTTGAAATTGCTCTCGAGAGTAATTTTTTAGAGATACAATACCCAAAAGGAGTAATAATCAAACAAGAGTGGGATTCCCACATCCGTAGATGTAAGATAAGTGACTACAACCATCGTACCTCTGATAACAAGGGAGAGTTAGACGTGTTACTGAATAAGAAGACCAACAAGCACATTGTGGATGATATGCTAGTGTATGATGATGCTAGGGAGAAATTACTAAAGTAAGTAGGAGTTTATAATTTTTATTATATCTCATATTTTGTAAAAATATGAACCCTTATACTAATGGATGATGAGTAGAGTCCATGAGGAATTCTTTTATTTTGCTAGATGAAGGGTTAGGATCACATCAACTCTAGTTTCAACACTAACAAGATTGAAGGGAACAAGGGTAGACCTTATTAGTGATCTGACTGATAAAGCAACGATCATAGAAAAAATAAAGTAGTTGGGGTATACCAAGGGTCCACACGAAATGGACATCAATAAACTGAAGAAGTTTCCTATGGTGCAGGAAGCCGCGCATCTACTAACCAAGTTGAATGACCAAGAGAGATGGTCATAGGTAAAAACCATGTGGCTTCACATTATAAAGAAAATGTCTCTGGGAGTAGTATACAACCTAACAGGATATATTATAAACACCATTGTTGAGGAAGCGTGCATAGGAGAAAAGATAATTTTTGGAACTATCCTCCTTTCCCTTGTTTTTTTAGAAATTGGAGTGCTTGATGGGCAAAAAGAATAAAATATGGGAGTACTCCTTGGAATAGAATTCCCTCGCGGAGAGGTTTGAAAAGTATTTATGTGAAGGATTAATGAGTGGACCATTTAAGCAGAGGGCGGAGATGTGGTATGACTGAATTCATGTGGCATTTGAGGAGTGGCGCATTCCCAAGGAGCTACCTTCGGTAGTGGGCAAGGTAATATAGTTCGTGGTGTACCAACACTTTTACATTGCATGGTTTGCTATGAGGGATGGTACATGGATCCCATGGTGCAAAATTCCCTATGCCTTCACAAGACACTACTTCTAGGCCTCAGTTCACATATTTACTAATGTGTATCATCTTAACTTCAATGCAGACAAGGGAGACTATGAATACCACACTCTGAGGAAGACATATTTATATCCAGGCCAGACTGCCTACATTGAGAGGCTCATTTCAAACATTATAAGTATGAAGGTAGTAGTCTTGGTTATCTAGGAAAGTGGGGACTCACTTTTATACCTTCATCTTAAGCCTAATCTAGAGAATAACAAGTATGTGGACAATTATTTCATGCTCCCTGGGATGCCTAAGGGAAAACATATAGTGAAGAATGTTCTAGATCCAAAACCTGTAATAACTATAGAGGTAGATGAGGAGGAATAAGAAGAAAAATATAGTGGTGGATTAGATCATAGAGGCCCAAGGAAGCCCACAAATAGACTGGAGACAGAGCATGCAGATACTCCACCTCGGGCGCAAGAAGGAGATGAGGACTTAGACAAGAAAGTATTCCATGAGGAGTGCCATTTTAAGAGGCTATTCAAAAGAACAAGAACCCAAGGCACGAGAAATCCATATCCTGTAAGAAGATCACCACAAATATCCCCTCAGAAAGAGGTAACTGAGAAGAAGAGGAGAAATCTAAAGTTGAATGAGGAGGTGAAGGAGTCTTCCGAGAGTGCACCTGGAACACCAGTGCAGCTAGAAGATATGAATGAGCCCATAGATGAGGACATGAAGGATGAAGAGGAAGGTGCAAAATAGGTAGAAGAATTAGAGCATGAGAATCCTCACATGCATGAAACTAATCAACATAATGAAGGGCCAACTCCAAACCTTGGCACTCAGGTTCCTAAGGGACCAAGAACAATGAGAAAAATTGGAGAATATGTTGAGCTGAGTATGGGCTATGCTGAGGACACAAGAAAAATCATCTGCGCTCATTTTCAAAGAATAGTGGACCTAAAGGAATTATATGGGTGGGAGTTGATAGACCCAGACATGGCCACTATGCGTGTAAGGAAACATCTATCCTAGTCCATGCAGATTCACATGGATGAGCCAAATTTTTATGTATGTAAGGAGTCTTGTATGTCAAGAAGAGTGAAGAAGGCACCTCAGAGTAGGCACATGACTATAAAGCCAACTCTCATGTCTGATGAGTAGGTGCGAAATGCCTTAGTTAAGGTATCTACATAGGTTGCACAGAGGAACATCGATAAGATTGCCACTATTTGAGCACTACTTGAAGATAATAAGGTAAACACTGCAGAAATAAGATGTCCGGAAGGAGAGAAGGATCTAGAGAAGAAAAATAATGAGGCCTTCATCAGAATGGTAGAAGAAATTGGTGACTATGTCCTGAAATAAAGACCGCATCTAGAGTCTAAAGTACCTAAATATTTTCCTTTGGCTATGCATTGCATGCACACATTAGTTGATTTGGTGATTGAGGATGGGCCAATTTGAATGCTAGTGCCAAAGGATCTTGAATAAAAATAAGAGAGAGCCAAGGCCTCTGTGGGTAGAAAAATTTTAAGTTATGAGGCCTTACTCCAAACTTTACAAGATGAGCTGAAGAAAGCAATTCAAGATTTGAACATATGTGAAACTTCAGAAGCAGTGATTAGGACTAGAACTGTAGTAGAAGATAATGAATTTCTAAAGGAAATGAAGCATGAGACTTTAGGGTGTTCAAATGTTAGGTTGTGGAGCTTGTTTTCATATGAGTTATGTAACCTAGAATTTACCAGATAACACCCTAGACGCACTGTCACATCACTCATCCTAGACTAAGTGCTCACCCAAAGCGCGCAAAGGTACCAGGTCCCTCTTTAGGGTTAATGTAGCAAGATGTTAGCATGATGAAGGAAGAAACATATATATCCATAACTAATCCACCATTCTACAATGCATGCTACATTCAGATCTATGAAAGAACAAGCTTTAAAAAGTAATCATGATTTAATCAATAACATGTACTAATCAATCACACACAGGAATGACACTTAGATTCAGCCAATATCTTCCATCTATTAATAAAAAAAGAAGCTTTTTACAATAATGTCAATCTATACCAATGCACGCATGGATATGATACAATAATTCAGTCATATGTGTATATCTCTATACCTTCATACATCCATCACACATATATCATCTACTAAGTGCTTCACATCATATATATATAGGGTGGGGACTTGCCCTTCACCACTTATCTATTCCAAAAATAGGCCACATGCTATTAATAGCCACACATTGTTTATAGGAATAGCCACACATGCAAGTGTGCTATCTATAGACCTCTTATAGTTAACTGAGTTGATAATCCTATTCTTATCTCATCTCCATGTAAAACGCTTCGATCCGATCCTCCAAAGATATATAATGTGTGGCGCACATGTCTCTGCATCGTTGGTGTGTTCTACACACCATCTTCTAAAAATAGGTCGTCATGCTCAAAATTGGCTAAGTCCTGAATGTCGAACTTGCCCTCCACATGCGGATTTTTCCTGTCCCTATGTGCCCTTGATCTTGGCCTTCTATCCCACATGGACTTCTTGTGTGATCTCTGACAAGTATACTCTAATCAACATTACCCCATACTAATCTCATTGTCATCCCGACAATGGGTATCTCCAAAAATTTGAAGTAAAGAATAGAAGAATGGAAAGAATAATAATGAAAGAATGTAGATAAATAAAGAATTTTTATGATGTTATGAGGCATCCTCATCTGTATCAGTTTGAAGTATCAACTCTGGATACTCCTTTATTTCGGCCTCCAAGGTCTACCATTCAGCTAGTGCTTGTTCTACTTTCTCTGGAATGTCCACAACAATAGACACCAACTCATCCCTCATAATATCTCCTTTTTCATTATGCAAAACCAACACAATGCTAGACATTGAGGTCATTCTTCCTTCTATAAGATCCATATTCTACGTAATTTTATTCCCAAGCTCTTCCAATCAAGTCTTATGCAGCTCTTGTGCTACTTCTAGGGCCTCATGCTTCTTCTTACCTATTGAAAATCTTTCTGCATGACCCAATGTCTCATCCTTCATTACTTTCTGGATATCATTGTTTTCTTCTAGGGTCTTTATATTGATAAGCGCATCTAGAGATGTGCATATATTTAAAGTCTGGTCTACTTTCTTCAATACTTCTTGTAACGCTTGCAGTAGCCCTTCATAGGATGCAATCTTTCACATCACTGAAGCTTTCTCTCATTCTACATCTTGCTCTGACTTCCTTGGCACTATCATGCATAGAGATTCATCTTCAAGCACCAAGTCCACTAACTTTCCTACATAGTGTATCATTGAAGGAAACGTTTATGGTACCTTGGTCTCTAAGTGTGTTCTTGCTCTGATGACATTGTCCCCAATCTCCTCTGCAATGCTGATAAATACCTCGTTCTACTTTTGTGAAAATTCCCTCTCTTGTGTTGTGTGTACTATCTTCACATCCTTTGTCTTTAGCTCTTCATGCATCACTCTGATTGTTGCAGCTTTATCCATTTTTATTCTAGCAACTTCAACATAAACCTTGACCAATGCGTTGGTGACCTGCTCATTTGACATGATAGTAGGATTTACTATCATGTTTCTAGCTTGGGGTGCCTTATTCGGCCATGTTGAAATGCATGACTCTTCACATACATCAAAGTTAGGCTCATCCATGTGGGTGTGCATTGACCATGATAGTTTCTTTCAAGTGTGCACAATCACCATATCCTCATCCATTAGCTCCCATAAGAATAAATACTTCTATTCTATTGTTCTCTGGAAATGGGCACGGACAATTTTACCTGCATCCTCTACATACCCCATGGCTAGTGGAATGTGCTCTCCACTCATCCTCTTTAATCTAGGACCCTTAGGAATTGTAGCTTCAAGGTTAGGAGCCTATCTCATTACATCCTGAGTAGTCACATACGTGGATCCAAATATTTCCTTTCTTTTTCTTCTCCATCCTTCATCTCTTCATCTTTCTTCTCTTCCTCGTTATGTGGCTCATCTTCTTGTTCATGCAAGGTCAGAGATACATGCTCACTCTCTTCTGATTCCTCCACTTCTTTATCCAACTTCAAATTTCTTCTCTTCTTTGGTTCAGTGGTCTCCTTGGGTGGAGAGAGATGAGGTGATTTCCTTATTGTTTATGGAGTTCCACTTTGAGTCCTTGTGCGTCTCAAGAATTTATTAAACCTATGCTCCCCCTGCACAACCTCTGCATCTTCCTCTTCATCCTATCCTTGAGGTGGAGTGGCCACACGCCATGACTCTTCTCTGTCATATGGTTGCTTTCTTCTATGATCCAAGCCTCCACTATCTTCACACTCCTCTTCTTCACCCTCTACTTTAACAACTTCCGTGGACCTTTGTGCCGATGTGTTTTCTATTGTGTGCTTACCCTTCAGTGGCCCTGGAGTGCAAATTAATTCTCCACATACTTATTATTCCCCATCTTGGGCTTTAGTTGAAGATACACCAAAGCTACCCCTAAATCTGCTACAACTAGACTTATTGGCTTAATAGTCAACACCTCTGAAATGATATTGTTGGTATATGCACTTCTTCCAGGATACACATACTTCTTCCTCAACGTATGGTAGTCATAGTCTACCTTATCTGCATTGAATACCAGTCAGCATGTGTCTGTAAATATGTGCATAGATGTTTGGAAATAGCTTACAGTGAATGCATAAGGTAATTTACACCAAGGGCTCAAGAATCCATCTCTCATTGGGAAGTGTGTGATGTAGAAATGCTGATATACAACAAACTGAACTTATTTCCCTACTACTGATGGTAGGTCCTTTCAGATGTTCCACTCTTCTCCAAATGCCATGTGGATCCTATCATACCATTTCTTCGCCCTTTGCTTGATGTTGTTTGTCATGGCCCCTTTACATAGGTACTTTATGAACCTTTCAACTGGTGACTTATTCTCCATGGGGTATTCCCACACCTTTTCCTTCAGCCCATCTGGTACTCTAATTTCCATGAATACAAGTGATAGTAGAACAGCCCCAAAGCTGATCTTCCCTCTTGTGCGTGCTTCCTTGACTATTTTTTCTGCAATATAGGCTGCAATATTGTAGATTTCCCCTTCTAACATCTTACGTGAAATGTGTAACCACATAGTATTTACCTATGGCCACCACTCCTAATCATTCAAATTTGTAACAAGGTGTGCTTCTGCTTGCACAAGCAGATAGTTCTTCAATTTGTCTATATCCATACCGCGTGGACCCTTCAGGAACCCCAACTCCTATCTAGTCTTTAAGATCATAACTTTATCTATGAGATCATTCTTTATATCCTCTCATGTGGCCTTCAAACCTGTAACTAATGAGATAAGAACAAATGAAATTATAACTCTACGTCCTACAAAGGAGAAGAAGTCCTCATGCACTCTGCTCATGATCCACTGATATAAGGACTCATACTTCCCGAAATATGGAATCTCATATAATTGGTAGACCCCAATTCTCTTCAGAAGCTTCTTTCCTACATCATCATAAACTGGTATGTTATCTACTGTACACGTGTTTGTCCTAGTAGCGAGCAAGGAATCAAGCTCTTTCTTGTTATCCATGGTCCTGTGATTGTATTTGCTCACTTTTCTCTTCCTGATAGGTGAATCCCATTCTTGGCTGACGATGACTCCTTCTGGATATTGCATTTCTATAAAATCACTTTTAGGTGCCATCTCTTCTTCCTCGATGAGGACCTTCTTCTTTCCTTTTGCTGCTACTACAGATGCCTTCTTGGGTGTTATTTTTACCTTACAATCATCTCCTCTTTAACTCTACAACTTTACATATCAAACCCTAGCTCGATTTAATCATTCCCAAGGTGAAAAATTCATGCCCTAACTCCTCTTTGTCTCCTTGTTTAGCTCAAACCCTTCACCACTAGGGACACAAGATTATTTTCATACAGATCTGTTTGTCATGCTTGGTTTCACACCCTTCAGACCTAAACCTGATCACTCGGCTCTTCACACTTATCTCTTTTCTCAATTTCTCTTAGTCACAATAGTAAAAATGAATCTGAATCCCATCCTTATATAGATTTTTCAAATTTTGATGCATTTATTTCTCCTTCACCTACCAAATATCTTCTCATTCATTGAACCAATTCATTCATTCTGTGCGCTACACCTTCGTGCTCTAGCTAAAACCTTCTAACGTGCCTTCCTACCCTCTGGTCACAAAATTCTCTTTAGCGTGTGCCCTTGCACCCGAGTACCTCATCACTGTACCTTCTCCTGGTAGTTATCATGGCCTCCGCTTACCTCATGTTATATTGTTCTTTCATTCATCTCCATCCTTGGTCACTTTTGAGAAGAAATCTTCTTTTGACTTAAAGCACACCTCAAGCAGCTTATTCCTTTCACCTTTTAATTCCCACAGTCTTTTACTTGGATAACTACAACCATCACCCCACACTAAAAGTATGTGTAGTCCTCTGCGCATAAACATTCTTCATATAGTAATTAGCTTCATGAACGCAAACACGCTTATTACACAAACACAACAAATAAATTGAAAAAGCATAGCGAAAATGAAGGAAATACATTAAGAAAATATAGAATTAAAAACCTAATCTAAATGGCAATACTACCTTATTACAAACACCAAGAAGACTTTTTTATAGTAGGGCTTCATCCTACTCCCGTTAAAGTAACTGGGTAGTCATGTTCCATCAAGTGCTTATAACTAGCAAACACCTGATTCAAGTATGTAAGTGATGACATACGTCCCCAAGCAATGTACTTTGAGCTTTCCTGGATGGTGCAAGAACTTAGAGTCATAAAGAAGTACCATTTATCCAATCCTTTTTATCCCTTATGTTTTTATGTCATTCCATGCCTTATCTACCTAGCCTTTTCCTTCTTCTGAATCCATCATGTTATGGCTCTTCGCTCATCCAGTTGAATCATCTTCTTGATACACTCTTCTAAAGCCTTGTTCATCAGCTAGACCTCTAGCGCGTGTAATGTGTAAATAAGGTAACATAAATTCTATAGGGAGAACGAATTCCATGCACCAAAAACTAACTGAAATGGTGTGGATTTGTTCAATCTCTTATAAGTTGTTCTATATGCCCAAAGAACAACTGACACTTTGTCATACCTAATCCTTTCTTCCAACATCACAAATTTTTTGTCAAAGTTTGGCTCAAAATCTTGTTGAAATCCTCAGCAGTTCCATTTTCTTAAGGATGATAGGGTGTAGTTTTATGGTGTGAAACCATAAACTCATCTAATAGGATCATGATTGTCTCATTCAAAAAGTGTGTACCCCTATCACGTGTCAAGATTAAAGGTCATCCATATCTTTTAAGAACATTCTCCCATAGAAACCTAGCTGCTGTATAGTCCTTCGTAGGTGCTGTTGTTGTATATATCTAGTCCCCCCTAAGTAAATATAAACCTAACAAAAGGAAAATATTCCAGAGAAGTTCAAAAACCCGACACAAGGAAAATATGCCGGAGAAGTTCAAAAACCCGACATAAGGAAAATATGCCGGAGAAGTTCAAAAACCCGACACAAGGAATTCAGGTTTCAGGTTTCAGGAAACATGAGACATGAAGCATGAAAATCGCAAGGCATGTCTCGATGCTTGAGAGTTCCGAAAACCCGAAACACTACCTAGGAAAATTCAGGGTTTTGGAGTCGGGAAAGCATGGGGCAAAAACATGTCGAGCCACCTTCCAAACCCGATGCATATGCAAGTCCAATTTCTGAACCTGAAACAAAGGAAATATTGGAAATAGCAGTGGAAGAGGGTTTCAGGAAAACACAAGCATCAAACACATGTCGAGGCATCCTCCAAACCCGAATGCAAATGCAAAGGAGAATCCCGAACCTGACTGGAAATAGACCCTGACACAGGAAATATTCAGATGGCCATAACTTTTCATAGGGAGCTCGGATTCATGCAAGGTTGGAATTTTCAGAAAGATTACAAGGTCCTCTATCCAACTACGACTAGATATATTTAATTGGGTGAGAAAAAGTTCTTAAAAATGTAAAATACTGTTCGCCATTTTTTGGGTTTGTTAGGGTTCTCACCTACTGCCATAATGAGATGAATTAAGTGTAGTTTGAAGGTGGTTGGGGTAGATTTCAAATTCCTCTCTTCTCCCTCTCTTTTTCTCCATATAAATTGTAAGGAGGGGCTTCTTTCTAAAGGTTGGACATTCTTGTTTTTCCCCTCCCTTCTTCTCTTTGGCAGGTGAATTTGAGTCATGGAATTAAAACCTCCCATTCAAAACTGTAATGTAACTTTGCCTCTTGGCATTTTGTAGTGTATTGTATCAATCTTTGGAGCAAGTAATACATGTATGTGGGTGATTCTCAACCCTCTCAGTGTTCATTTGCATCCTTCTGGTCTTTCACTGCAAATTTGGGTATCTGTGCATGATCTTGCATTGCATTTTTATGGTTTGTGTTTTTTGGCAAGACAGGTGTTCTTCATTCCTCGGTGCATCACCTTTGTTAGTTTAGGTTTGTTTTTATGCATCTTCTTACCTTGTATCCTTGGAAAGTTAGATTAGATTTTTGAGTAAACCTTCTACATTTTTATGTGTGCATCTGAACAGAGGAATAGGAACCTGACCTTCATCTGGAGAGATTTTTTCCATTTTCACAAGGTCCCACACTTAGGAAAAGCTCCATGTTATGAAATCACACTTAGAGTCTCAACCCATCGAGTTGTAGACATTTAGGGGTGCTGTGATTTTCCATCAAGAGCTGCTTCTACCCACCGTGTGAGATAATCTATGTAAGTAATGATATAGCGTGATCCATTCCTGCGCGCGGTTGGCAAAATAGGTCCTACAAATTCAATGGCCCATTTCTCAAATGGTTAGGCACTAGTAATTGGTCTTAGAGGCATCTCATCTCTTTTCCCTAGTTTTCCTAGGTGCTGAAAATGATCACATGCCTTACAATATTCTTTACAGTCTTTATATAATGTCTCCCACCATAATCTAGCAAGTAGGATCTTCCGGGTAGTCACATCACCTACATAATGGCCTCTTACAATACCACCATGGGATTCTTCTATAATATCCTTGTGCTCATGCTCTAATACAAAACGACATAATACTTCATCTCGGCCTAACTTGTAAAGGTCACCATTGATTAACATAAACGGTGCTGCGTGTATAGAAAGTTGTTTCTTTTCTAATGCCTTCATTCCTTCTAGTGCCACACCAGTTCGTAGAAAGATAGCAATGTATTCTAATTCCATGGGCACACATTGTAACCTATATAACTATGCATCTATAATGGTTTCTTCAATTGTATGTGCTTCCTCTCCTGAGCTGATTCTAGATAAATGGTCTGGTCCATAATTACTTTTCCCTAGCTTCACCACAACTGTGAAATCAAACTCTTGAAATAGGAGTACCCATCTACATATGTACCCTTGTAAGATGGGCTTGTTCACCAATTACTTCAATGCCATGTGATCTATATAAAACACAAATGGTGTTACTAACAAGTACTGTCAAAATGTGTGCAATGCATAGATCATGGACAAAGCTTTGCGCTCTGTAGTTGTGTAAATCCATTAAGTAGGAGTTAGCTTCCTACTAGCAAAAAAAATTGGATGATCTACAAATACCTTTGCTAGTTTGAGCTAACATAGCACCAATGGCCATGCTAAAAGCATCCACATGCACATGAAATGGTTTATCCCATAAGGGAAAGCACATAATGGGTGCGGTAGTAAGTTTCTTCTTTAATATCTCAAACGTGAGTTGTTGCGGTTCTCCCCAATAAAATGTACCTTTCCCCTTGAGTAATTCTTCAAAGGGTGCAACAAATTTGGCATAAAATTTGATGAATTTTCTATAATATCCATGTATGACCTAAAAATATGCGCACCTTACTTTGACTAGTAGGTGCTTCCAGGCCTAAAATGATTACAACCTTAGCTGGGTCAACCAGAAAACATTCCTTGTAGATTATATGTCCTAACAATATTGCAAATGGTGTAGCAAATATGCACTTCTTGATGTTCAAAGAGATACTTAATTGTTTGCACCATTCAAACATCAAGCCCAAATTGTCACAATGATCTTTCATAAGCCCATATACTATCCAATCATCTAGGTAGACCTGTAAGAAGTGAATAAAATCTTTGAATGCCTGAACAACTATGCGTGATAATATAGCAGGTACATTTTTCAATCCAAAAGGCATCACAATATAGGAAAAATTGCTCCATTTAGTAGTAAATGTTGTCTTTTCTTGATCCTCCTGAGCAATCCTAACCTGATGATACCCATAAAACCCATCTGTGAAAGAATATATTTCACACCCTGCCACTCCTTCTAGTATTTCCTTAGCTGAATGGTGTAGGGAATGGGTCTATTATGCATAGGCATCATTTAGCTCCCTGTAGTCCCACACATATTTTTGATTCATCCATCCTTCTTGATACTGATCACCATTGGACTAACCCATTCTGACTCATCAAAGGGCTTGATAATTCCATATTTCAACATTTTATCAATTTCTTCTTTTACCTTTTCACGCAAATTGGATTTCATTCTTATAAGGTTGCGTCCTAACTGGTCATGCACCATCCTATAAGTTTTATCTTCATTTCCCCAAGTTATTTATGCATGCCATTAAGTTCATGATACCCTCGAGGGAATAATTCTTGATAATCCTGGAGTAAATCAATGATATTTTCTACCTCCAAGTTTGACCAATAGTCTCCAATGATGGCCTCCTTAGGCTTATCCTCTGAACCTATATTCACCCTCTTTGTCTTCATGGGTTTGTGATAGGTGCTCATATCCTTGTCTGCACTATCCAAGACCTCACGCACCCCTTGTGAATGTTCAATATCCAGGTTCTCAACTTCCTCATCATCCACAATGTAAACCATCTTTCCTTTCTCTTTCTCAAGGCAAGCGTGTTCAAGTAGTATGGATTCCATTTCTTCTTCCTTTTCAAAGCAGTGCTCCGAGACTCTACCTCACCAAATAATTCCCTGAATATAGCTCTTTTGCTTTTACACTATCTCGTATAGTTAAGTGCTTGACAAATTTTAATGCCTCTTCTATTGGAGGTTGGGAAGAAAAGTAGTCAAAGGTCTGGATCATTCTATGCAATCAAATTTTTCTAGTTTCCAGTCTCTCAATGTAGTTCTGTGTATATATACCAGGCGCATGTACATGCTTGTAGCGTAGAGTACAATCTATGCACCCATAGTGAAGGTGGTAATGCTTCATGTCCTATTATCTAGAGTCTCTCACACTACTAAATGTGATGCTGAATAGGTTGATCACCATGATAAGGGAAGATCTGTGTAGCTGCATTGTTCCTTACAAACCTAATAGATAAGGCAACTCCAATCTCTTCCCATTTTATAATATTATCTTTGTGGACTACCCACCAGTGCAGCTTTTATCCTGTGCAAGGTATATACTAACATATCTATTCTCTTAATTTTATCTATCCACCGTGTTTTCATGGCTTTCAAAAATGTACAGGAAGATATTCTGCCCCTGTATACCAAGGTATTGTGCATTACCTATCTGTCGAACCAAATGAATTCCAATTCTTGCACGCAACCATGCACTTTTCACCTCACACCCTACTAGTTCATATGTACCATGAGCCCAATTTTCACAAGCAATACTCGTAGTATCACTAATAGAATGAGAATCCTCCCACTGTAGGATGCCTTCTTTTGATGGCTCATTAACCTATGGGTCCTGAATAGCGCGTACATAAATTATGTTTAAGTCCTCCTCAATTAGAGGCTCAACATATGGTGTAGACTTCCCATCTGATAGAGGTATCACAACTCTTTCCTCCTTGTTCTCAAAGCTGATATACCCCTTATTGAATACCAAGTCAGATATTATTCACATAACACCAAGGGTGTCCAATGCAGAGGATGGAAAATTATTTGCTTCTGCAAGTGCTAATACCTCAAAATCCCCAATGAACTTGGCCCCTTGTATAGTTATAGATGCATCCTTCAAGATGCCTATGAGGAGTGGCCTTAGTCTAGTTTTTCCATAAACAAAACATTAGATGATGGCTACAATAGAGGCCTCCCCATTTGTACACATGCATCTAATGTAAGCACATTTACTTCCGCACCATGTATCAATCAATATGTTGCTCAGCAAGCCACCCATCCACAATAGCATTCAGAGTAATTTTCTTTTCATAGTCAATGCTATCAGGGAGTAATATTTGCATGTAGAATATCTGTCATCTGGTATCAATAATTACGTGCATAGAGTGTTCCCTTTTAACGAACTTCCTAATAGTGGAATGATGTTCTCATGGTGCAACATTTTTCACACTTCTCTCAGAATCATCAGATATCATTTTGGACTCTCTCTGATGCTTTCTTCTACTCCTTTAAGTATTGTATCTCACCGTGAAGATTCCATTAGCACTTCTATGGTATCCTGGTAAACTTCCTTCTAATGAGCAGGATCTAGGTACCTTGCATGCAAAACCTCCTCGCTTGGTGAATCGTAGGCTTCTGGTGTAATGCCTCTCTTGCGCACGCCACTTCAGCTCATATAGTAATCTTCACAATGTCAATGCCTCGGGTCATTCTACTACCTTGGGCATCCACTGATCTTCTACCACGCGATGGATTCTAACCATCCTGACGTTGCCTTTGTTTTCTTGCTTATGTTGCTTACTCAGATGCTCATATAATTCTTGGCACTCTTCATGAGCTATGGTTCTTCCTCCATAGAACTAACATGTAATATTCTAAGGACAATCATGCCTATAGTGGTCAAGAGATCTGCACGTATAACATGTTCCATGAGGGAACTCACCTCTTCCTCCACCACGGCCTTGTCTTCCATATCCACCACAATATCCATGTCCCCCTTCCATAACCTCCTTCAAAATGCCCCTCATCTCCTGTCATAGCACGTTTTGATTATGATCCTTATCCTGGTGCTCATTATTACTCTTAGAATTATCTGTTACACTTGTTTGTTGTACACCAATGTCTATAGCATCATGGATCTGACCAATCAGCCGACAATCCTTAGTATCATGGGTCATGGACCTGTAAATTTTGTAAAAGAAAGATACATTCTTCCTTATCACGTGCTATAACAAAGGAAAGTGACTAACATCTTGGTTCAAATGATAGATCTCACAATCCAACAATAATGAGCGTACAGATCTATGAAGGCAACTATCCTTAGTGTGACCTGCCACTTCACAATCTGTACACTAAATTTCTGAGTGTGTTTCATGGTCCGAATTTGTTGATAGCTTCTCTAACTATTTTTCCATAGCTACAATTTGTGCCTCTAAGAATGGACTAATGCTAGTGTCAATGCTCCCAACTACCTCAACACGCAAACCTTCTTCTAGTGCTTTGCGTAGATCAGTGTATGTCTAATGTGACAACGCCCTTCTAAATGGTGTAATCAATCCTCCAACAAACCATTGTGCATGTTGGCTTGCGTGAATATCATAAGATAGCTTAGATAGAAGTGTATTAAAATGGGAATCATACTTACATACACTCTTAGTAGTGCCCTGCTTGATATCCTTGAGCGTTAATACTTTTCTGCTCAAACTTAGGGATATGGAACTCTTTCAAGAAAGCATCCTTTAATGTTGCATAATCCACACAAGTTTGATTAGAGTCAAACTTCCTATGCCAGCTGTGTGAGCATCCCTATAATGCAGCGGAAAATTGAATTTCCTTACGCTCAACAGTCATGATCCCTTTAGCACACCACAAGATTTCACACATGTGCACATGTTCAACAACATCCTCTATACCTCTATATTCTGGGAGATGAAGAGATATCTCCATATAGATATTCAAGAACCTCCATATAGATATCTACATGTTTCAGACCTTGACCACCTAATCCAGAACCTCCTGTGTTCCCTCTTCCTCTAGAACTACCAGATCCACCAGAACTAGAACCACCTATACCTCCTGATCCTCCACCTGTAGCTGGAATAAGACTTGTAGATGTAATCCCCTGTGCTCCAACATTAGTACTATATTGAACCCCTACAGTCTTTTAGGTAGTTCTACATCCAGAGGTGAATCCAACATTTTGTGCACTCACGTTCTATGTGGATGATGTGCCTAAGAATGTTCCTCCAAATATCATTGAAGTCATCTATCCTACCATTGATGTACTTACTCCCTAACTTACTCCTGCTCTCCTACTTCCCAAGTTAGCTTGTTGGTTACTTGTCATACTAGATATTGGAAAACCAAGCACAAGGGCTAGGTCACCCGGTGGATTAAGATGCACGCCCGTGGCCTAGGTAGTCTTTGTTGGCGCACTTCTGTGTGAGATCAAGGGGGGATATCTATCATATTTTCTAAGATGGGGTAGTTCCTGATGCTCTAGCTCCATGTCTTCTACGTGAGCTCTAAATCCTTCACGAGCCATCTCTCTCCTCAACGCCATACTTTCTGTAATGGAACACTGCTTCTCTATCTCCCTCTCACGTGCCTCATTATACTTAAGCTACCTCTCCTCTCTTTGCCTCTCTGCCACTAGGTCTACCATATTTCACCAAACCTATTCCTGCCCTTATGTGTGGTGAAGTTTAGTTAGCCATTAGTTTACTCTCCAGATTCAAAGTTACCATTAAGATCTTGATCACCAGTGGAATACCTTGCAGATATACTCCTCTTGGATACTACAAAAGCTAGAATTCAGCTACCTTAGGGAAAGAGTACGTTGAAATTGAATACTCTAGAATATAACTGTTTAGAACACCATAAAACCACGTATCCACAATGCGAGTCCAGATCATATCAGCATCATAAAGGGCCTAAAATTCTTCATGTCTCTTTGCCACTCGTATAGTTCTACTAGAAATATTGTGAAAAATATCTCGTATAGGATATCATACAAATTCTATTCTACCCAAGTGCGTACGTTACACTCATATCCACTACTGAACCGCCGTGCATATTCTTCCTCCAGATAGTGTATCCATTCCTCAATACTTGCTAGAGTTAACTAGTATGTCTTCATTGTGAACCATCCTAAATGCACTGGCAACCGAACCAATGATGCAGCCTAGAATTTACTAGATAAAACCCTAGATGCACTGGCATATCACTCAGCCTAGACTGAACACTCACTCGAAGCACGCAAAGGTACCAGGTCCCTCTTTAGGGTTTCTGTAGCAGGATGTTAGCATGATGAAGGAAGAAACATATATATCCATAACTAATCCACCATTCTATAATGCATGCTACATTCAGATCTATGAAAGAACAAGCTTTAAACAGTAATCATGATTGAATCAATAGCATGCACTACTCAATTACACATAGGAATGAAACTTAGATTCAGCCAATATCCTCCATCTATTAATAAAAATAGCAGCTTCTTACAATAATGTCAATCTATACCAATGCATGCATGGATATGATATAGTAATTCAGTCATATGCATATATCTCTATACCTTCATTCATCCATCACACATATATCTTCTACTAAGTGCTTCACATCATATATATAGGGTGGGGACTTGCCCTTCACCACTTATCTATTCAAAAAATAGGCCACATGCTATTAATATCCACACACCATTTATAGGCATAGCCACACTTGTAAGTGTGCTATCTATAGACCTCTTATAGTTAAATGAAGTGACAATCCTATTCTTAGATCGTCTCCATGCAAAACACTTTGATCCGATCTGTTAATACCCAGATTTAATCTCCTTCACAACTTGATCAGCATCATGGATTTTACAAGACACTCAAAGGCAGATAAATGATTTATATGTTGTTTTGTAGTTGGGGAAGCAATTTATCTAACTTGTTAGCACCCAGGATTTAAAGAAGTGGGTAGCACCTTGAAAGGATTTTGATATAATCCTCATTATTTTAGGTTGTGCCTTTCAACCAAGGTAAGAGAACCTCTATTGCAACCTTTGTTTTGTGAAGGAGGTGGAGATATCCTTATGCTGTGCATATTATATGGAGATGGCCTTGGGAAAACATGATCAATTTTCCATTATTCAAACTCAATAGAGTTGTCACTAATAAATGATGGAAATGTTTTCAAGACAAGGATGAGGCTGCTAGAGACATGGTATGATCCTAATTTGCTTTGTGCATTTTTGTAGATGGATTATGTTCTTTTGTTGACACATAATGCAATACAAGGGTAGTATGAGGTAGGATTAGTTATTCTGAATGAAATTTTTGGTGGGATATTTTAGACAAGACTAACCAAAATTTTCCAAATTCTTTGAGGACCTTTACAAGAAATTTGTAAGACCCACACAACAGAATGCTTCAAAAGGGTTGAGATACTCCTTCAACTAGGATGTGTGCACCAAATGGAGGCCCAAATCTGCACTCTTCCACACAATATTTGATAACCTACCAAAAAATATTGAAGCAGATGAACCAAAAAAGCATCCAGAAATCTCTATTTTATCATGACCTAAGGTGCACCCAAAGGTTTACAAAAATGTCTAAATTCAAGGAAGGTAAAATGATTTTATATCTATTTATCTCTTTATTAGATGAAAGCTCTTCTGAAGATGAGATTGCAGATGCCACTAGACTATCTACAAGAAATGATAACATGTATGATCAAAAGAGTTTTCAAACACAAGACTACAACAGGAGCAAGAAACACAAATTAAAAACATTCTGGAACATAAGTGCATGCAAATTTTGCCAAGAGACAACACAAAATAATCCAGAAATGATCAAATTTATCAGCAGGGGAATGTTATAAGAACAATATTAGAGCTTGCTGATGGCTTTACAAATGAAACCAAATCAACATGATATAAATCTAATGCAAAAGGAATTAGAAATGGTTCTTAGGCAGTTTCTCAAAGAATGGGCTTCTTCCCAGATTTTCCCATGAATTTCTAAATTTCTCCGACCATTTACATTTCTCAAAAATGCATTATATACCTCTTTCCACATTAGAGCCTTCTTTCCCAAGCAAATAATATGCCAAGGGATCAAGTTTGTTACAAAAATTCTTCATGATTCACTGAAAATGACATTTAATAGATTCACAACAAAAATTGCCAAGTGTTTCTAAAATGGTGAATAATTACAAATCCTTCATCATTATCCATTGTGCAGGCACATTTTTCATTCTCTAAGCATGCAGAACCCTTTCATTTCATTATTTCATCCTTATCATTCCAAAATTTGATTAAGCAACTTTATAGTTTGATATTTCACATTTTACACGGGCCTAAGTAAAAATTATTTCAAAAACACCTCAAATCCACAAATTAATCCCTAAAACCACTTTCATTGGTCTTTGCATGCACAAAAAATATGAATTCACCAAAGATTCAATGAAAAATGATGCAAAATTCACATTTCCACACTTCCTGGAGAAAAAATGGTGGCCAAAAATGAAAATGTACAGTTACCCTTGATCTACTCTTTCTCCTTCAATCTAGGCCCTCCACATGTCAAAATATGATTGGGAATGAATTCGGGCTCACTTATTGACTTTTCAACTTTTTTGAAAAAATGGAAAAAATTGACTTTTTTTCCCGTGGCCCTGCACCTCTGCCTTTGCCCTTAACATGTGTCATCCTCTCTATCACTAAAAAACCACGGGCTTATTTCATGTTTTGACCCCTTTTTTCACCAAGGGAAAATTTTCAATTTTTCTTCCGCGGGCCCGTGCCTCCAATTCCTCCCTGCCACGTGTCCCCTTGTGGTTTGTTCACGGGCCAATGCTTCAAATTTCCACACTGAGTCTGTTTGTCAAAAGGGAGAAAATTCCCTCTTACCTCTGCCGGCCCACCGACCCACTTTGACTGCCACATGTCCATCACTGATTGGAGCAGAGATGCATCCCATTTTTTAACTTTGATCCATTTGAAGTTAAAACTTCAAAGTGACCCCAAAATCTACCCCCCATTCTACCTTTTCAAGGCCACGTGTCCACCTGTGATTGGACATAGGGCCTCACCTCAAAATTTTACCTTAACATTTTTTGCCTCCAAAGGCAAAAAACTTCAAAAACCTCTACGATCTGCATCCCCTCTGATCTTGATTTCGGCCATGTATCCTCCTATGATTGGAATGGGGTTGCATCTCATTTTTAAACCTTAGAAAATAGAGCTAAAAAATATCTAAGTCCTCCATCAGGCCACTTTTCCATTTTTGGTTTTTTTAGGACACGTGTCCACCTGTGATTGGCTGTGAAGCTTTAGACCTTTTTGTGACTTTAAAAATTTTACAAAATAAAGTCTAAAAACTTTAAGGGAATCCGACCACCTACCATCCCTTGGCTAATTAGAACCCACCACATTGTCAATGCATACTAAGGAAGAATTTGATGGGTAAATGATGCTAGTCTAGGCGTCAAAATATAGAAAATGCCAGGGATGCCCTAGAAATTGATTTTTTTTTTGCCAAGGATGGAATTTTTTTCAAAGTGGAACTAGAAAAAGCATGATTTCGAGAATTTCTCAACCTTGGGATTGGATTTTTGAATACATACAAGTATGAATCGATCAATTTTTATTTTTCACGATTGGGCAAAAGGGAAAGCACAACATAGTCCACATATTTTTGAAAAATTAGGACACAAACAAGGCATTCATGGATTTTTTATCTCAAACTAGGGTAAAACAACAAGTTTGTGAGCATTTTTAAAACATTTGACTGGAAGGGACAAGTTACAGACCATTATTTCAAAAAATAAAACATTTTTGAGCAAGTACAGATTTGAAAAATTAGGGCAACATGGTGCAAGCTTGAGTATTCTTACAAAATGGGGCATGTCAAATGATTTTCAAATGGACTAAGGCATGGGAACAGAGGCATTAACTTCATTTCACCCATTAAAACTGTAGAAAACATTTCAGGAAATGCAGAGTGAAAGGAAAATTAGGGAAAAATAATAGAGGATCAAAATGGACACCAACACAATCCTCTAAAGATAGAAAATGTGTGGCGCGCATGTATCTACATCATTGGTGTGTTACGCTCACCATATTCTAAAAATAAGCCATCATGCTCAAAATCGAATAAGTCTTGAATGCTAAACTTGCCCTCTGCATGTGGGTTCTTCCTGTCCCTCCACGCCCTTGATCCTAGCCTTCTCTCCCGCGTGGACTTCTTGTGTGATCTCTGACAAGTATTCTCTGATCAATAGTGAGAAAGTGTTGAATACTATATAGTCAGAGTACTGTACACTTTCCATAGTTGTCTCGCTGGGGTTCGGGGGTGCAGCCTCTGAGAAAAAACTTTTGGCCTTAAAACGTGCTCGATATACTAGGAAACGTGTTTTTCTCATATGGGTAGGATTTTGACCCATAGGTTTATGGGATAGTTTTGGCCCATGGTTTTAATACCCATGGTTTTGTAAAACTCCTTAAGTAGTTGTCTACTTATATGGTTTTATGCATATGGTAGGGATAATGTAACATTGCAGATGTGTATGAATTCAGGTGTGAATTCTGTAGAGTTTTTTGGGCATAGCTCCAAACAGATCTAGGTATTGTATTGAGAGAGCATTGGCTTGTAATAAAATATAAGCAAGAGATTCTTAGTGAACGTAGCCCAAATTGGGTGAACCACGTTTAAATACATTCTCTTTGTGTTGTGTTATTTTTATTCTACACTTTTATTTCAGATCTGTAATATTTTCTGCATATTATTTTCTATTGTTGCAATTCTATGAGGTATTATTTCGCATAGTTTATCCCTAATTTCCTAACAAAAAAGAGATTGGAATTAGTAAATCAAAAGTGTGAATCCCTTGTAGCAACAAAAATCCTGCATAAGGAGAGGTTGGATAAGATTGGTAAGCTCATAGCACAAAAGATGGATCTTCTAGAAGGAAGAATGTCTGTTATGGATAATGTTGTCCTTATACTGCAAAATGAAAAGGGAGAGATAACCCAGGATGAGTTGGAAGTTATTGCCACATACATTCCAGAGAAAACAAGAAATGCGTTGGATGAATTGAAAACATTGGAGGCTGAGATTAAAATAGAATATCAAGAGTTAATCCTTCCAGTTAAAGCAGAGGATGTTGTAGAATATAATTCCATTCTTTATACAATAATTATTTACATTCTTTCCATTCTTATTCTTTATTGATTGGGAACATCAGAAGGAAACCTCATTTTTGGGGCGGTAATGTAGTTTAGTGTGGGGTAATGTTGATTAGATAGAGTATGACACTAAGGAGAGGGAACACAGAAGATTCACATGTAGGAATAAGACAAATTTGAAGGCGTGGAAGGATAGAAAAGGAAACATGTGCCAGGATAAGCTGATTTGGGGACTTAGCTATTTTTCATGGTTTCGGGCTATTTTTGGAGATAGCGTGCATAGAACACATCAGGATGGAGACTTGTGCGACAAACAACTACTATTTTGGGACAAGCGTTTGATGTGCGCCATGCACAAGTTGAAGATAATAATAGGATTACTACTACTAGTTAACTGTAGGAGATCTATTATTAGCGCACTTATATGTGTGCCTATTATTGTAAAGGCACATAGCTATTTTCAGCATGCAAACTATTTTAGGAAGTTTATAAGTAGTGAAGGGAAATTCCCCACCCTTATAAATATGGATTGAATTGTGTAGTTTGATATACTGAGATATATAAGCTATTGTGGATTTATGGTGTCAGATTTGAGCACGCATAAATCTATGATACTATTTATTGTAAGAAGATTTTATATTTACTGTGTTTAATATAATGGAGTACATTGAATGGATATTAGTGTTAAACATAACTGTAACTGGTTATTGTATGGTTAATCCTATCATTAATATTATTTAATTCATGAATCTTTAAGATCTAGATCTAGTTATGCTCTATGCAATGTTTATGTTATTTATGGATCTGAATGCATTATATCTTCATCACATTAACATCTTGCACAAGTGACTCTAAGGAGGGTACTGGTACCTTTGCATGCTTTGGGTGATTTCTCAGCTCAGGCTAGGTGATGTGCCAACAAACATGGGTTATTCATGGTAAATTCTAGGCTGCATCACTTTTCCATCAAGGACAATATTGAAACCATCTCTTCCTCTACATCACATGATATTACTCCATCCACCTCCACACCCATCACATCATTTATTATGACTACACCTATGCCTGCACCTATGTTTGAAAATATAATTATAATACCACTAGAAACATTATTAGCACAACCACCTCCACCTAAACCAACTTTGGACCATATTCGTCTCCCTCCTACAAAAACAAACAATCTAAAATTAAAAAAATTCATAAATAATTTGGATTATAGTAACCACGTTATTCAAACTCCTCTTCCTTCATTAGTATAAAATTCAACAAAACACACCCAGCTTGTCCAAAACCTCAAAGGGACCCAACAAATAAGGCATGGTTATGGTATTTAAAATTAATTATTATAATGAAACATACCATTTCTGTGGCCCTCCACCTTTTCATCCACCTCCTTTTAGAAATTCCATTTCCACTTGTAGTGACCCTCTTATCATGAAAATGTTGAGACATACCTACCAAGCTTCCACAATGGGACCTCATGAACATGACACTATTTAAAATTTTAAAGGCCCTTATTATGTCCCCCAAGATCAGAATCCCATGCGCAGTCCTCAATCCCTTATACCTAGGAATCACCCCATTATTTCAAGTCCAAATATTTTTTTATCAATCTTCCATAAGTAGTTATCTTCCTTTATCCATTACAACACTAAAGATCCCTTGGTAACCAATAAAGCGACAACCCTCGAATAAAATCTTACTTTCATTGGAAGATAAGATATCTGAAACTTCAGCACCATTTTCATATGCACCAAAGGCGTGTTATGCAACCATTTTGGAAGAACTCCTTCAAAAATAACTCATAACATTACCACCTCTCAAACCATCGAATCACGAGGATGGAAACCCACTTGGTCTATGTTGGTCATTCAAACATGCACACGAGTCTCAGATCCAGAAGAGTTGAGCTGTTTGAGACAAAAATGGAACCGTCCCTAAGTTTTGGGACATTACATGCTTGGGAGGGATCTCTGGAGAAGGTTGGTTCCTCTACCTACCTCTAATGCCACTACTACTCCTAATGTTGAAATAAAATCCTAGACTAAACATGCCAAGGGACCAGGGATAGAAGGATGTGTAGAAAGGGAAATCCTAAGCTAAGGAAGGTGATAGCACCAGGGAAAGGTTGATCTCTCTCCATGAGTGCTAAAGGAAACAAAGAGGGCATCAGAGAAGAGGCGGATGGTGCATGCCATAGATCAATATGTGGACTCGGCCTTTCAGTGCACTAGCAACACATGAACATGGGGACTACAAGTGGGAATATGCACAGCATGCAAGAAAATGCAAATAGAGAGGCGAGATGAAATGAAAATGAGAGAGGGAAGACAAGAGTTCCACAAAACATGATTTTATTACTTAAGGGACGCACAATCATTTACATTCATGGTAGGAGGCAAGAATACATTGCAGAGACCATGCCAAGGTCTAAAACCCATGGGAAGTCAGCCACTATTTTGGCATGGTGCCATTACAACAAAGAGGGATCCTCTTTTACAAAGAAAAGAATTCTGCTATTTATAGGAGAAGAAGGAGAGAAGAGAAGGAGAAAGAGAGGGAAACTCAAATTCAAATCTTCAACCACCAACAACAAGTGATAAATTCTTGTAAATCTGCCTGCAAGGCTATCAGATGCACTTCCCCATGTTATGTTTGGCATGTAGAAGAAGGAAGAAAGCAAGATCTGATGAAATATAGTGGTTGAGATTGATTAGATGTGTGCATTGATGATAAAAAATATGTTTCCCTATTTTCTACCTACCAAATCCCACCTAAATATGATTTTGAAAATTCAAATGTGTATTTTGATGTCAGCAATCTTTCAAATAAGTCTAGGGCACATGGGAATCTGAGCACTGCATAAGAATGTTATGGTTATCAATAGTCTTCACATAGCTCTAACACGCAATGACACGTGGCATGCACTGATTGACTGAGGAAATCAGCCAACTGTTCATATAATTTATCTTTTCTACCATGTGTCACAAAATGGTTGGTTTTCAGGATTTGGCACCTTGTTAGCATGCTTTGATAGGTTACGTGTTGCACACTCAATTCTGACAGATGACATGGCATAGTGACTGGCATAGAAGAAGGCATAAGGCATGGAAGTAAAAGGTATGTGTGCTACAAAGGGAAACAAAGGGAAGGTACGCACAGAGGTTCACACGCAGGAGGAATATGAGAATACTTGCAAGGGAAAAGTATGGGGAAGGGCATGCAAGCATTCAAATAAGGAAGGGCACGTGGTGACATAAGGAAAAGGGGGCATGCACATTATTGCAAGGAAAAATATGAATGTACAAGCCATGCAAGTGTGGAGGCATGTGAGGGACTTAGCCAATTTAGAAGGAAAGTCTATAGAGGTGCATGTAAGGAGTGTGTGATAGCATAGGAAAGAAATTGAGCACATAGAGGAAGGTGCAAAGGGGAAATGGAAGGAGATAGAAGAATACCTAGAGAAGGGGAACATAAGCAAGAAGGAAACAAGGCAGGGGGTGCATGAAAGAACTGCAGCCAAGAAATTTTTTCCAAGGTATCAAAAGAACAATCTTAAGTGCGCGTAACCTGAAATGTGAAACATCATAGTTAGAATAAAAATATAAGTTATCCAAATAACTAGGAGAGTTATTTGGATAACAGTTTTGGTGACTTTTGGGGGCCATCTTCCTACTAGATGAAGAGACTTGTAGCCTTAGAAATTCCATTGGGTATGGAGTCAAGCACTGAACTTGAATATCTGATCTACAACTTGAAGAATATCCCTGAAGTCACTTACAACACTTTTCTGAACTCTGAAATGAATTGATACTCTCATATGAAGATATCCTAAAATTGATTAATGAGAGTGGAAAGCTATTCACTAACTGTTGGAATTGCCTCTACCAAAATTGAACTATCATCTCAGGAAGTAATAAAAAAGGGCATGCACGGGTACAACAAGAAAAGAAGGAAACCAGAGGAATCGTGTCGAAATAGAAGCACAACACTATGTATAAAACTAAAAATCATACATGTTCCCAAGGGAACATGTAGAGTGTGTGCAAGAACTTGTGTTACTGAAAGAAAACTATATTCAATCCTACTCTAACCATAGGAAAAGGGCACTCAAGTAAAACCTGATACAAGCAAGGAGAAGTAGCTACCCTTCCTCACAAATTGACCATGTAATTGATTTGGCACTGAACATGGTCAGAAACAAGAGTGAAAAACTGACTTGGAGATGGTGTTTCACCCTCCTCAAAGTATCAACGAATAAAATATATACCTCATGTACTTGTTATGTGCTTGGATTCGAGAGGAACTGTTACTGACCTTTGGTGCACTGAAGATGTACCTCATGCTCTAAAATGAGCATGACCAGTGGAAACTATGTCTTTGGCTCTAAACTAGCCAGGTATTTTAGTGGGCATGGTTTGATCCTTGTGATTTTCCCATTAATTTGAAGGCTCAATCCCATAGATGGTATTTTCTTGCAGACTCTCCTTCTAAAGGGGACTACTTGAAGGTTAGATCATGCAGAACTGGGGTGCATGAGGTTCTGCCTCTATAAGTAACTCAGTCTCCTTCAGAACTATGCCCTCATGAACTAACTGATTTTCTTCTGCAACAGTCGCCCTTATGATTTCCTCTTCCCAGTTGGAGTCATATGATTCATGCCATTCTTCAATTGTTCTATAGTTTTCAAACATGATGAAATTGGTTGGGAAAGGCGCGTTGGTAAGGGGTTTTTTTTTTGGTATAGTTAGACAAAGGGGACTTTGAAGAAGGTGGAAGGATGGGTGCAGAAGGTGTGGAAGGCACACGTGCAAGAGGAGTGGAAACATGCACAGGAGGAATGATGGAAGAGAAATGAAGGTGAGAGGATGGAGGGGGGAATTCTTAATAGGGGTAGCACGTAAGAAGTTAGGAACATGGGCACAACGGGCTGAGATGATGTAAGTTGGCACAGAGGAGTGGGAGGGCTGTAAGATGGTAGTTCAGGGTTTCCCCATTGACAGGGTTTCCACGTGCTATATTTCTAAGCCTTCATTTCTTCCTCCCACTCTGTAATCTGGGGTAGTATCTCAGTGATAAAGTGTAGCTTCTACTGGGTGTTAAACCAGCCTAGTACAGGGCCGACCCATGGACAAGGGACCTTGTAGACAACTTTATCTACCTTTGTGGAGCACTTGACTCTGAGCTGCATATGGTCCATCTCCATCTTTTTCACATGCCTCTCAAAATTAGCTTCGTCTAAGGAGTTTCCGCCATCATCTGCATAAAATTTTTCTTCATAAACATTTTGGTTAGAAAATAGTGGGTTGTATGCATTTTTAGGATAATGGGGCTTATAAAACTGATTTGGAGGAGGATTTTGAAACTATGGGGATGGAGGGAAATAACTTTATTGCTACAAATGAGAATTCTGTGAAGGGAAAGAATTCATGATTGTAGAACTTCAAAAAGAGGAAGGTGGAATGATGGAAGAAGGAAAACTGAATGAAAGAAGGAGGGGAGACTAGTCTACAAATGAGAATATGGGTGTGTTGGATCAATTGGAGTCACCAGATGTGCTAAAAAAATGCCTCCAAAGGAGGGATCTTATAACAAACACATCAAACTTGTTGAGATGAAGATGTAAAGCTCTTCAGTCTTATCCCATCAGGCATTGCCAGAAACTATTGGTCATTCAAACATGCACTCGTGTCTCAGATCCAGAGGACCCAAGTTGTTTGAGACAACAATGGAACCATCCCCAAGTTGTGGGACCTTGCACACTTGGGAAATCTTTTTAGATAAGGCCGATTCCTCTACCTACCTCTAATGTTACTGTTAATCCTAATGTTGAAATAAAATCCTAGAACTAAATATGCCAAGGGGCCATAGGGATAGAAGAATGTGTAGAAAGGGGAAATCCTAAGCTAAGGAAGGCAATAAAACTAGGTAAAGGGTTGATCTCTCTCCACGAGTGGTGAAGGAAATAGAGAGGGTGGAAGACATGCACCATAGATCAACACATGGGTTTGGCCTTCCAATGTGCACAACACATGAACATGGGGACTACAAGTGGGAATACACACAACGTGCTAGAAAATGCAAACAGAGAGGTGAGATGCAATGAAAACGAGAGAGGGAAGATAAGATTTCCACAAAACATGATTTTATTACTCAAGGGATGCACGATCATTTACATTCATGATAGGAGGTGAAAATACATTGCAAAGACCATGCCAAGGTCTAAGATCCATGGGAATTCAGCCACCATTTTGGCATGGTGTCATTACAATAGAGAGGGATCTCTTTTACAAAGTAGAACTCTAATATTTATAGGAGAAGAAGGAGAGAAGAGAAGGAGAAAGAGAGGGAAACTCATATTCAAATCTTTAACCACCAACAGACAAGTGATAAATTCTTGTAAATCTTCCTGCAAGGTTATCAAATAGGATTTCCCATGTCTGTTTGGCATGTAGAAGAAGGAAGAAAGCAAGATCTGATGAAATTTGGTGGTTGATGCCGATTAGATGTGTGAATTGATGATCAAAAATACGTTTCCCTATTTTCTACCTATAAAATCCTACCTAAATCTGATTTTAAAATTCCAACATGTAGTTGATGTCAGTAAATTTCAAATGAGAATGGGCACATGAGAATCTGAGTAGTGCAGTAGAAGTTATGGTTTTCAGAATTTTTTAGGTCACTCTAACACACAATGACACATGGCGCACACTAATTGAATGAGGAATTCATCCAACTATTTATTTGATTTTTCTTTTTTTCCACATGTCACGAACCAATTGGTTTTCAAGATTCAACACCCTATCGGCGTGCTTCGATAGGTTGCATGTTACACACTCAAGTATGACATATTACATGGCTCAGTGATTGGCATAGAAGAAGGTGCAAGGTGCAGAAGTAAAATTCAGGCACACAAAAGGTAAATAAAGGAAACGTGTGTGCACATGAAGAATAAAAGAATACTTGTAGGGGACAAGTAGGGGAAGGGGTGCGAGCATTCAACTGAGGAAGGGCACGCAGTGACAGAAGGAAAAGGGGGCGTGCAAAGGAGTGCAAGGAAAAATATAAAGTGCAAGGTGCACAAGTGTGAAGGCATGTGGGGTACTTAGCCAATTTGGAAGGAAAGTATACAAAGGTGCACACAAGGAGTGCTTGACAAGATAGGAAAGAAATCAGACACGTAGGAGGAAGGCCCAAAGGGGAAATGGAAGGAGATAAAAAATGTAGAGAGAAGGGGAATATAAGCAAGAAGGAAGCAAGGTGTGCAAGGTGCGTGGAAGAATTGCAGCTACGAAATTTGTGCCAAGGTATCAAAAGAAAAATCTTAAGTGTGCACAACCTGAAATGTGAAACATCAGAGTTAGAATGAAAATATAAGTTATCCAAGTAACTAGGAGAGTTATTTGGATAACAGTATGATTTTAATGTCTCTTATGAATATCACTGGGAAGGAGAACATTCTATAGAAAATTGTAAGGCCTTCCATTTAATTTCTTAGAAGCATGGAGATATATCTCTCCTCTCTTCTAAACCACACACTTTATCATCTTCGCCTAAATATAAAACACCCATCTCTTCCCATCAGATTGATGTTGTTCAAATTGTTACTCGTTCACAAAATGGTATGGACTCATCTGAGCCTAAGAAAGGTAAAACTTTCATAGCCATACCTCCACTACCAAAATTGTGTTCTCCATCATAAAAACCAAAATCATTTATTCCCATAGCTCCCAAAATACTTGATCAAACAACATCACCCAAAGCTAAGGTTTCAATCCTCTCTACACCACCTTCGTCATCTATTGCAATACATAAGGTTATTGTTAAACAACTACACCAAGTTCTTGTTAAGATGTCACTTTACAAATTTGTAAAAACATCACCCTCTCATAAAAAGGCCATGATTGAAGCCATACAATCAATAACACTACCAATAGACGACCCTTCATCCTTTACAAATTTTATAGGGGCTCTTAAAATGTCCACTTCCATATCATTTGAACCATATGAGATTCTTGCGCTTAGGCTCAAGGAACGTCACTTGCCACTTTTTATCACCTCCCAAATCAGATGTTCTCATTAGAAGGTTCGTGATTGATGGAGGTATAGCCATCAAAATATATCATCCATTTCCTTCAATCAACTTAATCTATCTCCTTCTGTTGTTGGTCAAATTCCAATTTTATTGTGATCCTTTAATGATACTATCACACCCACATTAGGTATTGTAATCCTTCTACTCAAATTTTGAAAAAAAAAACATTACATGAGCTCTTCTACATCATAGAGGGAGAATTCCAATATAACTTGTTATTAGGATGCCCTTGGATATGCACTATGTGATGTGTACCCTCTACACTTCATCGGTGTCTTAAATACGAATATGAAGGTCAAAAATTCACAGTCCCTATGGATCTAAATCCATTTGCAAATTTTTATTTGACATACCTTCCAAATGATGTCCTTATACCAAAGTCTAAATCAGAAGCATCTGGTGAGGCATCTACTAGTACACCCATCTCTTCCTCCAAGTTACTAGATGATTCCTCTCTTAGTGATATTGTTCAACATCTCACATTAGGATAGTATCACCTTCTCGTGATCAACTCCATCCCTTCACCTAAGACATATGGTCACCCTGAAAAATAACCCATGTATGAGCCTAACATAGGAGATTTTATCTCTTATGGTCCTACTTATCTTAAAAAAACTTTGTCTATGGGGGACTTCATCACCCTTCTTCCCAAATCATTAATCTACACTAAGCCATGCCATTTGCATTAGACTTTAGATCTTTAGATAAACTAGAGTTTTCTCATATGTAACTTCATCGTTGTGTATGGAAAGGTTTTTTCCTTGGTTGTTACAAACATGGAATACATGACTTGATTACCCAACGTGCTCTTAAAACCTATGAAAATTATGGCCTAGGTTACAATAAACCTGGTTCCAACCCATCCAAACCTACTACATCTGTACACATCACTGAATGTGAATCATCGTCACCTATAACATCTGAATATCCTATGGATGTAGACTACACTATATCCATCCCACCTAACTATTTTTTAGTCAATACTATATCCTTAGGATCATTTACTTATCAATCTAATCATGACACTAAACAAATACCTCTTGTTTGGCCAGAAATAGTTGAGGAAGACTTACTTATCATAGATATCCTCCAATGTCATGATGATCAAAACATCCTTTTGCATATGGGAGTTGAGGATCACTTCCTTCAGAAAACCTTACCATCTGAGATACCAACTCTCCTCAACAAATCCACCACCGACATTAACTTAGAAACTCCTCAAGATTGTCATATAGTTAAATTCATCCAGTCATTGAGTCCATAAGAACTAGAGGACTTCACCTCATTCTTATCAAAATATTATCAATCCTTCACTTGGTCATACAGTGATATTCCTGGAATTGATCTTAATATTGTGGTACACAATATTGTAACATATCCAAATGCTAAACCAGTTAAAAAAACTTGGAAAAATGCATCCACACATAGCTCTCCTTGTTAAAGAAGAGTTACAATGTCTTTTATCTGCTAACTTCATCATACTTATTGATTATCCAAAATGGGTCTCTAATATTGTTTTGGTAACTAAAGCATTAGGTAAGTTACATATCTACATAGATTTTAGGGATCTCAATCTCACTTGTCCAAAATATGATTTCCCCCTTCCAAACATAGATCAGCTCGTTCACCTAACTGTTGGCCATGAAATTCTTTCCCTTATGGATGGTTCTTCTGGTTATAGTAAAATCCTCATTGCCACCGAAAATCAACACAAAACCTCTTTCATCACTCCATGGGGAACCTTCTATTATTGTGTCATGCCATTTGGTCTTAAAAATGTAGGAGCTACTTACCAACATTACATGAACTACATTTTTCACAACCTTATCCAAAAAACAATTGAAGATTACGTTGATGATCTCTTAGGATAATCCAAACAACATAAAAATCATCCCAGCATCCTTGAGTCAATCTTTGCTCTCCTTATCCAGTATTACCTTCACCTCAATCCTAAAAAGTGTGTTTTTGGAGGTTCTCACTGGAAAAATGGTAGGATTCATTATATCCATTTGAGGTAGTGAAGTTGACCCAGGTAAGGTTAAATCCATTATCGAAATGCCTCTTCCATATAAACTTAAACAAATACGCAGCCTTCAAGGAAAATTTTAGTCAATACGATGTTTCATATCACAACTCTCTAATTTTTGTTATCCTTTTCATCATATCCTTTGCAAAGACATAAAATTTCATTGGGATTCTGGTTGTCATAAGTCCTTTAACAAAATCAAACAGTATCTTTTATACCACCTGTGCTTACTCTACCACCTAAAGGAGAGCCATTCTATCTATACATATTTTCTTCAGAACATGTTGTAGGAGCCATGCTCATTCACTATGATGGCAAGGGACGTGAACAAGTCATATATTATACTATCTGCACACTCTATGAATATTAAACCCATTACACTGAAGTTGAAAAGTTGTGTTGTGCTTTATACTTTGCCACTTCCAAATTACGTCATTACCTTCTCAATCACAAAACCTATGTTGTTACTAGTTTCAATCCCCTCAAAACTATGTACTCTAAACCATATCATAGTGACTATATCACTCAATGGATTATGCTCATGAGCAAGTTTGATCTTGAGTTCATTTCACAAAAATCTAATAAGGTCTAAGATATTTTAGACCAACTTGTTGACGCTTCCCTTCTCGAAAATCAACTTCCTCATGAATATTTTCCCACCAAGACCATCAATGATTTCGACGAATATGAGTTTATCCCTGTCAAAATGACCCACTTATTTGATGGTTCTAAATTCTATGAAGGAGGAGGAGCTTGTGTTTTTATAATACCCACTTGGGGTATTCCCATTCCATTATCATTCAAACTCAATTTCAAATGTATCAATAACATGGTAGAATACGACGCACTAATTATGGGTCTTACCACCGCCATTCTCGTAGGTGTTCACATCTTAGAAATCTATGGAGACTCACAACTTGTTATTAGTCAAGTCAAAGGAGAATACTAATGCAAAAATGAAGTCATGCAAAAATATAAGGCTAATGTTGATTTTCATCTTGAGGCTTTTTATCATTACACCATTCAAACCATCCCACAATCCTCCAACAATTTTGTAGACACAATGACATCTTTAGGAGACATAATCCCTTAGAAAACTGTAGAATCAAAATATAACACTAAAGTATCTATGGTTTTCCAAAGATTGGATTATCCCTCACATGAAAATAAACTCCCTTCTCTCAAGACTGTTGAGGATAATCCAATTGATTCATGGTATAATCAACTCTATGACTATCTCACTGAATCCAAAATCCCATCCGATTTATCATGTAATGCTAAATGGTCATTCCTTCAAAGAGTTTCTCGCTTCATTATCATTAGTGGTATACTCTTTAAAAAAGTTTTGATGGTATCCTATTAAGATGCCTTAAATCACATGAATCAATCAAATCCATCGAAGAATTCCATGATGGTATCTGTGGAGGTACTTTTCGTGGAAATTTCATCGCTAAACGTGTTATACGGCTAGGGTATTACTAGCCTACTATTACCAAGGACTATTGTGCATATGTTAAGAAATGTGTGAAATGTCAAATTCACTCAAATTTCATCCATGTCCCTAGTCAAGCATTACAACCCGCTCATGACATATGGCATTTCTCTTAATGGGGGTTAGACCTCATTGGGGAAATCAATCCCAAGTCATCTCAGCAACATCATTCCATTATCAAAGCTAATGAATACTTTAATAAATGGGTTGAATTTATTCCTTTAACCTCAACAAAATCAGGACCTATCACTAATTTCATATATCAATACATCATATGTCATTTTGGTGTCCCCCATAAACTTATCACAAATAATGGAAAGTATTTTAAAAATAAATAACTTGAAAATCTTTGTGACACCTTAAATATTAAACTTATTTTTTCATCACCTTATTATCCACAAGCAAATGGACAGGCTGAAGCCTCTAATAAAACACTCAACAAAATCCTTATGAAAATAGTAAATGATACAGGAAGGAATTGGCATTTCCAAATCCTATTTTCTCTTTGGGATTATCAAACTAGCATCCACACACCTACAGGTGTTATGTCCTATTCACTTGTTTATGGATCTGAAGTTGTCCTACCATTAGAATTTTAAATCCCATCTCTTCATGTATCCCTCAAGGACTTCATTCCAGATGAACAATACCGACAAGATCAATTAACACAACTTGATTTTTTTGATGAAAAGAGTCTAATGGCCCTTGAACATCATCAATTTGACCAAGAACACGTTAAACGAGATTATAACAAACATATTAAAGAACATGACTTTAAATGTAGTTATCTTGTGCTTAAAGAAAATCAAAATGCCACTCAATTAGAATGGAGTAAACATAGAAAATATTCTCCCAATTGGATTGGTCCATATGTTATCACTCATACGCATGGGTCAGGAGTGTATTGTTTCACTTCTCTAGATGGTGAGCCTGAAAGTGAACCCTAGAATGCCTTGTACTTGCATCATTTCTATTGTTAAATGATTGATCATTATGACATTAGTTACATCCTATCATTCCATCAAAAACCATCCATCATATCATAGTAGTGATTTGAAAGCATGTGGTTATCCGACATTATCTTAAAAAGGGTACCTTAAAGATGAGCACCATGGCTCTTTTCATCACATCCTTCTCTATGGACAAGTTCTTCTCCAGAAGGACCCCCTTGAATCACTATACCCATCTACCTAATACCAACTGAAGATATGATCTGGGATACAAATGTGTAGATATTATATGAATCTTCTCCCTCCTTGAAACGGTTTATTATGGTTTTTCCCTCGGCTCAAAAATATATGTGAAAATCATTTAAATATCAAAAATATAGCAGAATGGTCCCTCAAAGGATAACTACTAGTCAAAATTATGGATCAATCCCTTGAAGGATGGTTATTTTTAGAAATAAAAAATAATAAATGTAGACCATACCCTTGAAGGTTGTGTTATCCAAAATTCACCCCCCAGGGTTGATTTGATAACATACATCAGAATTCTCAAGTCCCAGGCAAATGGATGGATTCAGGGCAAAAATCATGTTTTTAGGGTCCCCTCAGAATTTTTTCTAACTCTCTTGTCTAGGTTGAAAAGAGCAAGTTCTGAGAAAAGGTGAAAAGGCTGCAAAAAACAAGCTTGGGCCAGAAAAAATTGTGAAATTTGGCTAAGTCCTAGTCCTCGCAGCAGTCGGGACATGAGGGATGTCTCAGCGCGAATCGGCCGAAAGGCCGCTAGGTAGTCTGCAAGGTAAAGGAACATCCGGGACAGAGGGATGCGTGGGATGCAGAAATCCGGTTCAACCGAAGGAGAACTTTCACACTAAGCAGTTGGGACATCTAGGCCGCGAGGACGCGAAAAGGCGAAGCGGCCGAGAGCAAGGAAGCCCATTTCAGGTGTTTCGGAAGAATTTTTCCCAGACAGTCCGAGACAGTTGTAACAAATGGACGCGAAAGACGCGAACCGGCTGGTTCAGCTGAAATGGGGAACTTCAACACTGGGACAGTTGGGACAAAGGGACGCGTGGGATGCGGATAGCTGAAGGAGCTGAAAGCCAATCAAGCAATGCCATGTGTCATCGGCCGAATGAGGGATAAGGAAGCCCATTTTGGGCAGATCAGGAGTTTTTGTCCCAAACAGTTTGGGACATTTGGGACAGAGGGATGTGAAGGGTGTGAAAATCTGACAGACCTGTAGACCAATCAAATCACGACACGTGTCACAAGGGAGAAGGTCCAAAAGTCAAAAGGCAAGTTTTGAAGGGTCAGCCTGAGCCAATCAGAAGAGGACACATGTCCTATGGAGCAAGGAATGTAGAGTAGGGAAGGAGAGAGAATTATGCATCCAATCAGCACTTGACATGTGTCATCCAGGTGGCAGAGCACGGGGAAAGTTCAAATATTTTTCCCGCTGACCTGTTTTTTCCTGTTTTTGCCCTAAATCTTCAGATCGTCGTATCTTTTGATCCAGAGCTTGGATTTGCACGTTCTTTATATCAACGGAAAGCTGTTGAAATTCTCTACACGATTCTAGGATAAATCTTGCATTTTTGTGTAGTATGGAGAGATAAAATTGAGAAAATTTCCCTGACACGTGGTAATGCCAGAAGTGACGCTCCAACAACCAGCTTTAATGCAACAGACAGTTCACCGCTTCTGTTAGACAGCCCGCCATTTTTCCAGGATCCGCCGCTTCTGCCATAATGAGATGATTTAAAATACGACCTAGAAGTGGTTAGGGCAGATTCTGAATTTCCTCTCTTTTCCCTCTCTCATTCTTCCTATATATTGTAAAGAGGAGCTTCTTTCAAGAGGTGGAACATTTTCTGTTTTGCTCCTCCCTTCTTCTCCTATCAGGCAAATTCATGGAGTTTGAACCTCTCATTTAAAACTGTAATACGAATCTTCCTCTTGGCATTCTGTAGTGCATTGTATCAATCTTTGGAGCAAGTAATACATGTCTATGGATGATTCTCAACCCTCTCTGTGTTCATTTTGCATCCTCCTGGTCTTTCACTGCAAGTTTTTGTTATCTGTGCATGATCTTATATCACATTTGAATGGTCTGTGTTTACTGGCAAGATAGGTTGTTCTTCATTCCTCGGTGCATCACCTCTATTAGCTTATATTTATTTTTATGCATCTTCTTACCTTGTCTCCTTGGCAGATTAGATTAGGTTTCGAGAAAACCCTCTGCATATTTCGTGTGCATCTGAACAGAGGAATAGGAACCAGCCTTCTCTGGAGAATCCTTTCTCACTTTTCAAGTCCCACACTTGGAGAAAGGATTCAATGTTATGTAATCACACTGGATGATAATATGGTCAACCTAGAAACCTGACCAGCATCCAGGGGTGCTGTGATTTTGCACTAATAGTTTTGGCACGCCCGGTGGGAGTGGAGGTCTCATTTTTATTTGCAGTAAAGTTGATGTGCATCTGCTGCAATTTTCTTGCTTAAAAGAGCTATTATTTGCATATCTGGCGACTCCAAGGGGAAGAATCAACTGGTTCCAAGCTCAGGCCTGAAAACTCATGAGAAGAATCACCACAAGGTCAAGAGTTGGAGAAGAAGAAGTGCTGTTTGAATACCTGCAATTATCTCCAAGAAGAAGGCAAAGAGGAAGAAGGATTCAAAGGTCTCCATCTCCACCAAACAGAACTCTCTCAACTCCTCCACCTGGTAGGCCTTTCATTCAGTCAACAAGGGTTTTAAGACCAATTAGAATGGCTCAGAACAACCCCTACGTCAACTTCACATGCAACAGCCCACTTGCTCTCAATGCACAACATCCAGTTCCTATTGCAGCCTTGAAGAACATTCCCTACTTCACTGGAGAAAATCAGACTACTCCAGGTGATCATGTTAAAGATATTGCTAACCTTTGTGCAATTCATGAAATCAATGAAATACAAGTGGCTGTCAAGTTACTGGCATCTTCCTTCAAGGGTAAAGCATTACAATGGTTTAGGAGCCTTGGAGCTGCTTCTATCACAAACTAGAATCAGCTGTGTATTGCACTTCATGAGCAATTTGGAGAGAAGGGAGACAACTTGTCTCTTTTAGAGCAGCTGACAACTATCAAGAGGGCTCCCAATGAGTAGCTGACCGATTTCAACTTCAGATTTCAAAAAAAATGGGAGAGGATTCCAGTAGCAGTCAAGCCAATAGCAGAAGGTACTTTTCTCTACTATCTCAAAGCTTTAAATCCTGATATTTCTATGTTGATTCAGTCCATGGGAGGCATAACTATCCCTATGGCTTATAGCATTGCCATTAGGGCTGAAAATTGTTTAATCCAAGCTGGCAAACTTTCCCCTAGGCCTCCGATGCCATTTTTTTCCAATTTTAGAGAGTCCCAAACACTAGTTAAGCACCTAATTTGACCCCTTCTCCCACTCCTAGAAATCAGAGTTCAAATGAAGCTTCTACTTCATCTCCAAGTACCCCGAATGAGCTTCAAGAGGTCATGAAACAATTGCAAAACCTAGGCAATGAGCTAGTTACTCTCAAGAGGCAACAAGCCCAAGGTTTCAGACGTTCTTATAAACCAAAAGCTCAACCTAATAAGCAGCCATACCAACCACAAAGACCACCTAATCCAGCTGCAAATATGAATCAAAAAAGGCCTCCTGCCAATAGACCATTCCAGCCCTATAATCCAAATGCCATATCTACCTCTAAGGCATTAGTGCCAACACAGAACAACATTGCTCAGGAATATAATTGGTGTTTTCCATGTAATGAGCCTCATAACCAATCCATGTGCTTCAATGGTGCTCTTAATCAAGCATTGATGGTGGCAACTACTGGTGTGGAGGGTGAGGGCAGTCAAGGAAACAACCAACAACAAGAAACATTCCAACAGCAATCAGCCCCAAATGACACCACGTTGGTAAACTGGCAAGTAGAGGATTTCTGTGGCATGAATCAGGTAGTTTCTGAAGGTGTTGCAGCCAACACAAGATCAAAGAGGAGAAATTTGGGTGAAGAACATCCATTAGCCCTAGCCAATCCACAACCTTCCATGGCTCCAGAAATGATTGGTAAGCAAAGTCCCATTTCAAATGCACAAGGGCAACCAAGAACAGCCCCTAGGCCAACTCAAATGCTAGCTGTTGTTGCCCACGTGCAAGGAGTAAATGTGCAAACCAAGGGATAGCAGAGAGATCCTTCATCACCATTCAGTATCATTGATCAGATGAAGAAGACAAACGTTAATATATCTATGTGGGAATCCCTATCCATCCCAGGCCAAAGAGATCTACTGCAAGCTGCCATGAAGGATTGGCCAACTTCAAATCAGCAGGTTTAGATGCAAGACAAAGTGCTTACAAATGCTGCCCAACCTGAAGGAAGTCATAGAGGACAACAAGGTAAAATGTTGAAGCCCCCTCCTTTTTATGTTTCATTAATCATTGGAAATCAGCTAGTACATAATTACATGATAGACTCCGGGGCAAGTAGCTCAGTAATTCCTAAATAGATAGCTGATCAGCTAGGGCTCCAGTATGAAATAACATCTAAAGGGGTAGTGCAGTTAGATGGAAGAACAGTAGCAACAGTTGGAGTGATTAGAAACTTGAGTCTTACCTTGCATGCATGTCCAAATGTTGTTGTCTTACAAGACGTATCAGTCATAGACCTTCCACCACTCTCTGCCCTATGTTTGTCAAGGGACTTCACAGCCAAGATTGGGGGGTATTTGTCTGCTGATTGGTCACACATGCTATTTAGAACAAGGTATGGAACTAAGGCTACGATTAGGTCTGAACCTATTGCAAACTTCCATATTGAGCCTTACAGTCCAAGTCAGATTAATGCCAATTGCTCAGCATTTGATCAAGAAGATCACCCTAGCACTGACGAGGCTAACACCAAGGTTGGAAGTATCCCAGATTTGACTCTTGATGAATGGGAAAGCAAGGTGCATGCTTTTGATCCTTATCAAGAAGTAGAAGAATTTGAGCTAGGGGTTTATTGTTTACATGAAGAGGATCAACCTCTCCCTAGCATCACCAAGCCAGATCATAAGGACAAGAATGAAGTATGGCAGCTGTTTTTTGATGGATCAAGGAGTAGATAAGGTGCAGGAGGAGGAGCTAGCTCGTTTCACCACAAGGTATAAGGTATTACTTAGCCTTCGTTTCCAGTTTTCCTATTCAAACAACAGCGGCTGAGTATGAATCCTAATTCAGGGATTTCAGCTGGGCAATGAAGAAGGCATCAGGAATTTACAAGTAGTTGGTGATAGCGAGCTAATTGTAACCCAAGTCAAGGGAAACAATGATGCCAAAAATGATCTGTTGAAAAACTACAAAAATCGGTATGGGATCTTATTGAAGATTTTGAAGCTTTCAACATCAATTCCATCCCAAGAAAAAAGATGAAGCCACTGACAGACTGGCAGCAATTGGGGTTGCATTTGACGTTGTAGAAAATATCAAAAGTAAAAAGCCTTAGCCTCATATCAAAGTGGTTGTGAGACCAGCTGTTCCGGATAACAATACAAGTTGGCAAGTCTTCGAGAATGATCAGCAAATCGTTAATTTCCTACAAGAAGAAGCTGAGTTCTCCACCAAGAATCAAGACAAGCTACATTAGCAGTATGGTAACCAAGTGGTGCAGCTGAGAACTAAAAAATTACCAAAAGGCCTCATAACCTTGGAGTCAATCTTCAGCCTGAATGATCAGTTCCGGAAGGAGAAAGCGAAGATTCAAGTAAAGGGTGAAGATTCAGAGCCTATTTTAGTGGAAGAAGGCAAGACATTGCAAATTGGCAAAGTAAGTACCTCACAAGAGAAATCTAATTTTGTTCAACTTTTTCAAGAGTTCCCAGATGTCTTTGCTTGGACTTACAAAGATCTAAGAGGTTTCAACCTAAAGTTGGCACAACATACTATTGAGTTGGATCCGGAATCCAAGCCTGTCAGGAAAAAAGCAAAGGCCAGTGAATCCCCATATTGAACCTCTCATGAGAAAAGAGTTAAGCAAGCTTATTGAGGCCAGTATCATCTTCCCCATCAAACACTCAAGTTGGGTCGCCAACTTAGTCCCAGTCAAAAAGAAGAATGGAGAGATCAGGTTGTGTGTCAATTTCAGATATTTGAATAGAGCCTCTCTCAAGGATCATTATCCACTCCCTTCCATGGAGCAAATATTACAGGTTGTAGCTGGTTCAGAAAGGTTTTCACTACTTGATGGCTACTCAGGCTATAATCAGATTATGGTGAAGGGAGAAGACCAATTCAAGACGGCCTTCACTACAAAATGGGGCACATATGCTTACAAGAAGATGCCATTTGGACTGTCAAATGCCAGAGCAACATTCCAGCGAGCTATAGATATGGCATTCAAAGGCTTGATCAACAAGATATTGCTAGTATACCTAGATGATATCACTGTCTTCTCAAAGAATGCAGAAGACCATCTCTTTCACCTCAGGCAAGTGTTTCAGAGGTGTAGAAGGTTCGGAGTGTCCTTGAATCCCAAAAAATGCATATTCCTGGCTCATGAGGGAAAAATTCTAGGCCATATTGTCTCAAAAGAGGGACTGGCAATTGATCCAGAGAGGGTTGAAGCCATAAGAGCACTACCATTGCCAAGTCACAAGAAGGCTCTTCAAAGTTTCTTGGGAAGGATAAACTTTGTTCGAGGTTTGTCCCGATTTTACAACCCTTGTCAAGCCCATCACCAAAATGCTTGAAGAAGAGCATGGCTTTCAAATGGGACAGCAGAAGGCAAGGAGAGTTTTGAGGCAATCAAAGAAGCTATCTCTTAAGCACCAACTCTCATCAACCCAGACTTCTCCAAGGATTTCATCCTCTATGCATTTGGAGGTGATGACAATATTTCTGCCATTCTAGTACAGCGAAACAAAGATAATGATGAGCAGCCGGTTGCCTTCTTCAGCCAAAATCTAGATGACTATGAGGTGAGGTACTCTTTTATTGAAGAAGCATGTGCTTGCAGTAATCAGAAGCTTGAAGAAATTCAAGCATTTAATCCAAACACAAGGTCCAGTTGCTGGTCTCACATGCTGGAGTTAAGGACTTCCTCCTCAACAAGGATTTGAATGAGAAAAGGGCAGGTTGGATCACCCGTGTCATGGAATATGACATTGAGATCAAGGTCACCAAGCTGGTAAGAGGGAAAGGAATGTGTGAGCAGCTGGTTTTGGGGAAGCAAAAAGAAGTATGCAACAAAGAAGAAATTGTTTTGACAGTCCAAGACAGCCATGAGCCGAGTGGTAGGCAAGAAGAAGACAATGCTGCCCCGACCCCTTGCTGGACCCACGGTATTATGCACTTCCTAGGTACAGGCCTGTGCTCCCCAGAGATGAACAAGACCCAAAGGAGACACTTCAGGTTGCAGGCTGTCCCGTATGCCATTGTTGATGGAGTTTTGTTCAAGAAAGATGTGAATGGAGTGTTGCTGAGATGCATTAGCACAGGTCAGATTCAAAGGGTATTAGAAGAGTTCCATGATGGACCAGCTGGTGGCCATTTTACACCAAGAGTGACAGCTCTAAAAATCATGAAGGCTGGTTATTATTGGCCTAAAATCTTCAGTGATTGTTATGCATGGATCAAGGTGTAAGAATTGTGCATTCTTCACAGGAAAAGAGAAGTTTGCTGCCCTTCCATTACATCCAATCTCAGTTGAACAGCCATTCATACAATGGGGTTTGGAATTCATTGGAGTCATTAATCCCAATTCAAGCCAAGAGCACAAATGGATTTTGACAGCCACAGACTACTTCACCAGATGGACAGAAGCAGTAGCACTCAAAGAGGAAAATGAGTCTAGCATCTTAGACTTTTATGAGGGGATAACTACCAGATTTGGCATACCTGCTAAAATAATCTCTGATAATGCATTGGCATTCATTGGATCTAAGGTGACTGAGTGGGCTGTCAAGAACGGGATCTACCTAAGCACTTCATCAAACTATTACCCTCAAGGTAATGGCCAGGCCGAGTCTACGAACAAGAACTTGTTGAGGATCATTAGGAGGACTCTTGATGAGAATCAGAGGTCTTGGCATACCAAGCTGAAATCAGCCTTATGGGCTGATAGGATCACTCCCAAAAGATCCACAGGTAATTCCTCCATTCAGGCTTGTCTATGGAAGAGAGGCAATCTTGCCCATGTCACTTGAGTTGCCAACATTGGAACTCATGAAGCAGCTGAAGTTGCTTGAATTTGAGCCCATGGAGGTGAGGTATATAGAGTTGATGGAGCTGCAAGAGATCAGAAATCAGGCAATCCCAAGCAATGGAAAAGGATCAAGCTTTGATCAAGAAGACCTTTGATAGAAAGGCCAAGATAGATCTTTTCAAGTTGGAGATCTAGTGTTGAAATGGGATGTGGGACAGAGCAAAACCGGGAAGGCATTCAAAATTTGATGCCATTTGGAGTGGCCCATACATGGTCACAAGTGCAAGAACAACAATGCTTTCCAATTGGCCCTCATTGGATGTGAAGAACTGCAGATTCCAGGCAATGGAATCTATCTCAAGCGTTTGATTCTAGAGGGAAGTTCACTACCTCTGTAAATATTGATTAGATTTTCTTTCCTCCAAGTGCTTGTCACATTGTTTTGCTGTAGGTTAGTCGTGTTTTCCCTAAGTGCTTTGGCATAGACTTATTGTCCATGGAGATGTTTAGCAGTCCTTGCTTTCATTAGGTGATATTCCATCTTCCTCCTTACACATTACTTAGTCACTGGGGATTCTAAATTGAATGTTGATAACTCCATGCCCAATGGACTGCTTCTGGCTACTAGTCTTTCACCTAGTAGGCAGGGGGCGGTAACCCCCCCCCCGCTGAGTCGCCAATTGTTACCAAAATTCACCCCCAGGGGTGATTTGATAACATACATCAGAATTCTCAAGTCCCAGGCAAATGGATGGATTCAGGGAGAAAATCATGTTTCTAGGGTCCCCTCAGATTTTTTCTACTCTCCTGTCTAGGTTGAAAAGAGAAAGTTCTGAGAAAAGGTGAAAAGGCTGCAAAAAACAAGCTTGGGCCAGAAAAAATTGTGAAATTTGGCTAAGTCCTAGTCCTCGCAGCAGTCGGGACATGACGGACGTCTGGGGGCAAATCGGCCAAAAGGCTGCTAGGCAGTCTGCAGGGCAAAGGAACATCCAGGATAGAGGGACGCGTGGGATGCGGAAAGCCGGTTCGGCCGAAGGAGAACTTTCGCACTAAGCAGTTGGGACATCTGGGCCACGAGGATGCGAAGGACACGAAAAGGTGAAGCGGCCGAGAGCAAGGAAGCCCATTTCGGGTGGTTTGGAAGAATTTTTCCCAGACAGTCTGGGACAGTTGGAACAAATGGATGCAAAAGACACGAACCGGCCAGTTCGGCTGAAACGGGGAACTTCAGCACTGGGACAGTTGGGACAAAGGGACGCGTGGGATGCGGATAGCTGAAGGAGCTGAAAGACAATCAAGCAACGCCACGTGTCATCGGCTGAATGAGGGACAAGGAAGCCCATTTCGGGCAGATCGGGAGTTTTTATCCCAAATAGTTTAGGACATCCGGGACAGAGGGATGCGAAGGGCACGAAAATCCAGCAGACCCACGGACCAATCAAATCACGACACGTGTCACAAGGGAGAAGGTCCAAAAGTCAAAAGGCAAGTTTTGAAGGGTCAGCCTGAGCCAATCAGAAGAGGACACATGTCCTATGGAGCAAGGAACGTGGAGCAGGGAAGGAGAGAGAATTACGCATCTAATCAGTGCTTGACACGTGTCATCCAGGTGGCAGAGCGCGGGGAAAGTTCAAATATTTTTCCCGCCGACCTTTTTTTTCCTGTTTTTTTGCCTATTTTTTTCCTCGCCTAAATCTCAGACGTCAATCTTCGATCCAGAGCTCAATTTTCACGTTCGTTATATCAACCGTAAACTGTTGCAATTCTCTACATGTTATTGGATCAATCTTTGGCATTTTGATTAGTATGGAGAAGTAAATTGATAAAACGTCCCTGACGCGTTGTACTGGCCAGAAGTGAGGCGCCAACAACCAGGGTCGTTAATGCGTAGATAGTTTGCCATATCTGTTTAGACAGCCCGCTGTTTTGCCATGATTTTCCGCTTCTTCTGCCATTATGAGATGATTTAAATACCGACCTAGAATGGTTGGGGCAGATTCTGAATTCCCTCTCTTTTCCTCTCTCATGCTGCCTATATATTGTAAGAGAGGAGCTGCTTTTAAAGAGGTGGAAACATTTCCTCTGTTTTTCTCCGCCCTTTCTCTTCCCTATCAGGTAATTCATGAGTTCGAACCCCTCATTGAAAATGTAATATTAATTTGCCTCGTAGCATTCTTTAGTGGCTTGTATCATCTTGAAGCAAGTAATACTGTCTGTGGATATTCTCACCCTCGCTGTGTTTTTTTTGCATCCTCCTGGTCTTTCACTCACTGCAAGTTGTTGTTATCTTTGCATGATCTTATATCACACTTTGAATGGTCTGGTTTATGGCAAGATAGGTTTTCTTCATCCTTTCCTCATGCATTCACCGCTATTAGCTTAGATTTATGTTTAATGCATCTTCTTTACCCTGTCTCCTTTGGCAGATTAGATTAGGCTTCGAGGTAAACCCTCTGCTATTTCCTGTGCATCTAAACTAGGAAATAGGAAAAGATTGGACGAAAGTCTCGTGTTTCCCATTCAAATGCACAAGGGCAGCAAGAACAGCCCCTTTAGGCCAAGTCAAAGCTAGCTGTTGTTGCCCAGTGCAAGGAGGTAAATGGAAAACCAAGGGGGAGGGCCGCAGAGCGCTCCTTCATCACCATTCAGTATCATTGATCAGATGAAGAAGACAAACGTTAATCTATCTAGTGGGAATACTATCATCCCAGGCCAAAGAGATTCTACTGCAGCTGCCTGAAGGATTGCAACTTCCAAATCAGCAGGGTTCAGCTGCAAGACAAAGTGCTCCAAATGGTGCCCATCCTGAAGGAAGTCATAGGGGAAACAACGTAAAAGGGTGACGCCGCCTCCTTTTTATGTTTCAGTAATCATTGGAAAGCAGCTAGTACATATGCATTGATAGACTCCGGGGCAAGTCGCTCCGTAAAGTAACGTCCTAAATAGATAGCTGATCGTAGGGCTTAGTATCTGAAATAACATCTAAAGGGGTAGTGCAGTTAGATGGAAGAACAGTAGCAAACAGTTAGAGTGATAGAAACTTGAGTCTTAACTGGCATGAAGTCCAAATGTTGTTGTCTTACAAGACGTAATCAGTCATTAGACTTCCACCACTCTCTGCCCCTCTGTTTGTCAACGGGATCACAGCCAAGAAGATTGGGGGGTATTTGTCTGCTGATTGGTCACACATGCTATTAGAACAAGGATGGAAATACTAAGGCTACGATCTAGGGGTGAACCTATTGCAACTTCCATATTGAGCCTTAACTCCAGTCAGATTAATGCCAATTTTCAGCATTTGATCAAGAAGATCACCCTAGCACTGAGAGGCTGACACCAAGGTTTGGAAGTATCCCAGAAGATTGCCTCTTGATGAATGGGCACGCAAGGTTGCTGCTTGTGTCCTTATCAGAAGAGTAGAAGGAATTGAAAGATAGGGGTTTATGTTTACTGAAGAGGATCAACCTCTCCCCAGCACACCAAGCCAGATCCTAAGGACCAAGAATGAAGGTATATGGCAAGCTGTTTTTTGATGGACCGGAGTAGATAAGGTGTCAGAGGAGGAGCTATGCTCGTTTCACCACACGGTATAAGGTATTACTTAGCCTTTCGTTCCAGTTTTCTATTCAAACAACAGGCCTGCGTATGAATCCTTAATTCATGGATTTCCACTGGGCAATGAAGAAAGGATCAGGAATTACAAGTATTTTGGTGATAGCGAGTAATTGTAACCAAGCAGGGAAACAAAATGATGCCAAAAATGACTGGTGAAAACTACAAAAATCGGGGTATGGGATTATTGAAGATTTTTGAGCTTTCACATCAATTCCATCCAAGAAAAAAGAATGAAGCCACTGAAGACTGGCAGCAATTGGGGTTGCATTTGCATTTGAAGTTGTTGTAGAAAATATCCCCCCCCAAAAGTAAAAAACTTAGCATCATATCAAGTGGTTGTGAGCCAAGCTGTTCGGATAACAACTACACGTTGGCAAGTCTTCGAGAATGAGCAGCACATCGTTAATTGCCTACAAGAAGAAGCTGAGTTCTCCACCAAGAATCAGACAAGCACATTTCGCGTATGGTAACCAGTGGGCAGCTGAGAACTAAAAAATACCAAAAGGCCTCATAACTTGAGTCAATCTTCCGCCGACCTGATCAGTTCAGGAAGGAGAAGCGAAGATCAAGGTAAAGGGTGTTGAGATTCAGAGGCCTATTTTAGTGAGAAGGCAAGCATTGCAAATTGGCAAAGTAAGTCCTCACAAGAGAAATCTAATTTGTTAAACTTTCAAAGGGAGTTCCAGATTCTTTGTTGGACTACAAAGATCTAAGTGGTTTCAACCTAAAGTTGGCACAACATACTATTGAGTGGCATCCGGAATCCAAGCCTGTCAGAAAAAGCAAAGGCCAGTGAATCCCATATTGAACCTCTCAGGAGAAAAGAGTTAAGCAAGCTATTAGGGCCAGTAGTATCATCTCACACATCACACAACACAAGTTGGGTCGCAAACTAGTCCCAGTCAAAAAGAAGAATGGAGAGATCAGGTTGTTGTGTGTCAATTTCAGATATTTGAATAGAGCCTCTCTCAGGTCATTTATCCACTCCCCAGGAGCAAAATAATTACAGGTTGTAGATGGTCAGAAGGTTTTCACTACTTGAGGGCCACTCAGGCTATAATCAGATTATGGTGAAGGGAGAAGACCAATTCAAGACGGGCCTTCACTACAAATGGGGCAAATATGCTTACAAGAGATGCATTTGGTACTGCAAATGCCAGAGGCAACATTCCAGCGAGAGAGCTATAGATATGGCATTAAAGGTTTTGATCAACAAGATATTGCTAGTATACCTAGAATGATATCACTGTCTTCTCAAAGAATGCCGAATACCATCTCTTTCACCTCAGGTAAGTTTTCAGAGGTTTGAAGGTTCGGATTGTCCTTGATCCCAAAAAATGCATATTCCTGGTCTCATCTAGGACACATCTAGCCATATTGTTCTCAAAAGAGGGATTGGCAATTGATCCAGAGAGGGTTAAGCCATAAGAGCACTACCTTTCCAAGTCACAAGAAGGCTCTTCACAGTTTTCTTGGGAATGATAAACTGTGTTTAGAGGTTTGGCCCGATTTTACAACCCTTGTCAAGCCCTCACCAAAATGCGAAGAAGAAGCATGGCTTTCAAATGGGACCAAGCAGAAGGCAAGGAGAGTTTTTGAGGCAATCAAAAAGCTATCTCTTAAGCACCAACTCTATCACCCCAACCCCCCCCAAAAGACTTCTCCAGATTATCCTCTATGCATTTGGAGGTGATGGGGGACAATATTCTGCCATTCAGTACATCGAAACAAAGATAATTATGAGCATCCGGTTGCTTCTTTCATGCCAAAATCTAATGACTATGATGTGAGTTACTCTTTTATGAGAAGCATGTGCGTGATAATCAGAAGCTTGAAGAATTCAAGCATTTAATCTCAACAACAAAACAACAAGGTCCCAGTTCGGGTCTCACATGCTGGAGTTAAGGACTTCCTCTCAAAGATTTGAATGAGGAACGGCAGGTTGGATCCCCTTGTCATGGAATATGACTTGAGATCAGGTCACCAAGCTGGTAAGAGGGAAGGAATTTGTGAGCAACTGGTTTTTGGGAGCCAAAAAAAGTATGCAGACAAAGGAATTGTTTTGACAGTTCCCAAGACGCCTGACCATTGGTAGGCAGAAGAAGACAATGCTGCCCCGACCCCTTGTGGACCCACGGTATTATGCACTTCCTAGGTAAGGCTGTGCTCCCCAGAGATGAACAAGACCCCAAAGGAGACACTTCAGGTGCAGGCTGTCCCGTATGCCATTGTTGATGGAGTTTTGTTCAAGAAAGATGTGACTGGAGTGTTGCTGAGATGCATTAGCACAGGTCAGATTCAAAGGGTATTAGAAGAGTTCCATGATGGACCAGCTGGTGGCCATTTTACACCAAGAGTGACAGCTCTAAAAATATGAAGGCTGGTTATTATTGGCCCTAAAATCTTCAGTGATTGTTATGCATGGATCAAGGTGTAAGAATTGTGCATTTCTCACAGGAAAAGAGAAGTTTGCTTGCCCCTTCCATTACATCCAATCTCAGTTGAACAAGCCATTCATACAATGGGTTTGGAATTCATCTGGAGTCATTAATCCAATTCAAGCCAAGAGCACAAATGGATTTTGACAGCCACAGACTACTTCACCAGATGGACAGAAGCAGTAGTAGCACTCAAAGAGGAAAATGAGTCTAGCATCTTAGACTTTTATGAGGGGATAACTACCAGATTTGGCATACCTGCTAAAATAATCTCTGATAATGCATTGGCATCATTGATCTAAGGTGACTGAGTGGGCTGTCAAGAACGGGATCTACCTAAGCACTTCATCAAACTATTACCCTCAAGGTAATGGCCAGGCCGAAGTCTACGAACAAGAACTTGTTGAGGATCATTAGGAGGACTCTTGATGAGAATCAGAGAGGTCTTGGCATACCAAGCTGAAATCAGCCTTATGGGCTGATAGGCTCACTCCCAAAAGATCCACAGGTAATTCTCCATTCAGGCTTGTCTATGGAAGAGAGGCAATCTTGCCCATGTCACTTGAGTGCCAACATTGGAACTCATGAAGCAGCTGAAGTTGCTTGATTTGAGCCCATGGAGGTGAGGTCTATAGAGTTGATGGAGCTGCAAGAGATCAGAAATCCGGCATCCCAAGCAATGGAAAAGGATCAAGCTTTGATCAAGGAAGACCTTGATAGAAAGGCCAAGGATAGATCTTTTCAAGTTGGAGATCTAGTGTTGAAATGGGATGTGGACAGAGCAAAACCGGGAAGGCATTCAAAATTTGATGCCATTTGGAGTGGCCCATACATGGTCACAAGTGCAAGAACAACAATGCTTCCAATTGGCCTCATTGGATGGTGAAGCACTGCAGATTCCATGGCAATGGAATCTATCTCAAGCGTTTTGCTTCTAGAGGGAAGTTCACTACCTCTGTAAATATTAGATTAGATTTCTTTCCTCAAGTGCTTGTGCACATTGTTTTGCTGTAGGTTAGTCTTGTTTTCCCATAAGTGCTTTGGCATAACTATTGTCCATGGAGATGTTTAGCAGTCCTTGCTTCATTAGGTGACTACTTCCATCTTCCTCCTTACAACATTCTTAGTCAATTGGGATTCTAAATTGAATGTTGATAACTCCATGCCCAATGGACTGCTTCTGGATACTAGTCTTTCACCTAGTAGGCAGGTACCCCCGTGAGTCGCCAATTGTTATCCAAAATTCACCCCCCCAGGGGTTGATTGATAACATACATCAGAATTCTCAAGTCCCAGGCAAATGGATGGATTCAGGGAAAAAATCATGTTTCTAGGGTCCCCTCAGATTTTTTTCTAACTCTCCTGTCTAGGTTGAAAAGAGAAAGTTCTGAGAAAAGGTGAAAAGGCTGCCAAAAAACAAGCTTGGGCCAGAAAAAATTGTGAAAATTTGGCTCAGTCCTAGTCCTCGCAGCAGTCGGGACATGACGGACGTCTGGGGGCAAATCGGCCAAAAGGCTGCTAGGCAGTCTGCAGGGCAAAGGAACATCAGGATAGAGGGACGCGTGGATGCGGAAAGCCGGTTCGGCCGAAGGAGAACTTTCGCACTAAGCAGTTGGGACATCTGGGCCACGAGGATGCGAAGGACACGAAAAGGTGAAGCGGCCGAGAGCAAGGAAGCCCCATTTCGGGTGGTTTTGGAAGACTTTTTCCCAGACAGTCTGGGACAGTTGGAACAAATGGATGCAAAAGACACGAAACCGGCCAGTTCGGCTGACACGGGGAACTTCAGCACTGGGACAGTTGGGACAAGGACGCGTTGGGATGCGGATAGCTGAAGGAGCTGAAAGACAATCAAGCAACGCCACGTGTCATCGGCTGAATGAGGGACAAGGAAGCCCATTTCGGGCAGATCGGGAGTTTTTATCCCAAATAGTTTAGGACATCCGGGACCAGAGGGATGCGAAGGGCACGAAAATCCAGCAGACCCACGGACCAATCAAATCACGACACGTTGTCACAAGGGAGAAGGTCCAAAGTCAAAAGGCAAGTTTTGAAGGGTCAGCCTGAGCCCAATCAGAAGAGGACACCAGTCCTATGGAGCAGGAACGTGGAGCAGGGAAGGAGAGAGAATTACGCATCTAATCAGTGCTTGACACGTGTCATCCAGGTGGCAGAGGCGCGGGGAAAGTTCAAATATTTTTCCCGCCGACCTTTTTTTCCTGTTTTTGCCTATTTTTTCCCTAAATCTTCAGATCGTCATATCTTTCGATCCAGAGCTCAGATTTTCACGTTCTTTATATCAACGGAAACTTGTTGAAATTCTCTACATGATTATTGGATCAATCTTGCATTTTGATGTAGTATGGAGAGATAAAATTGAGAAAACGTCCCTGACGCGTGGTAATGCCAGAAGTGATGCTCCAACAACCAGCTTTAATGCTGTAGATAGTTTGCCACTTCTGTTAGACAGCCCGCTGTTTTGCCATGATTTTCCGCTTCTGCCATAATGAGATGATTTAAAATACGACCTAGAAGTGGTTGGGGCAGATTCTGAATTTCCTCTCTTTTCCCTCTCTCATTCTTCCTATATATTGTAAAGAGGAGCTTCTTTTAAGAGGTGGAACATTTTCTGTTTTTCTCCTCCCTTCTTCTCCTATCAGGTGAATTCATGGAGTTCGAACCCCTCATTTGAAAATGTAATATGACTTTGCCTCTTAGCATTCTTTAGTGCATTGTATCAATCTTTGAAGCAAGTAATACATGTCTGTGGATGATTCTCAACCCTCTCTGTGTTTATTTTGCATCCTCCTGGTCTTTCACTGCAAGTTTTTGTTATCTGTGCATGATCTTATATCACATTTGAATGGTCTGTGTTTACTGGAAAGATAGGTTGTTCTTCATTCCTCAGTGCATCACCTCTATTAGCTTAGATTTATTTTTATGCATCTTCTTACCCTGTCTCTTTGGCAGATTAGATTAGGTTTTGAGTAAACCCTCTGCATATTTCATGTGCATCTAAACAGAGGAATAGGAACCAAGCCTTCTCTGGAGAATCCTTTCTCACTTTTCAAGTCCCACACTTGGAGAAAGGATTCAATGTTATGTAATCACACTGGATGATAATATGGTCAACCTAGAAACCTGACCAGCATCCAGGGGTGCTGTGATTTTGCACTAACAGGTTGGCTACCCATGTATAAGGCTTCCTACATTGATCAGCCTCCAAAAATAAATCAATATCAAAATCATCCCATATTGATCAGTTTTTCCATTATAGAAAACTTCCCGCATTGATCAGTTTCCTTCAAGATAAAAAATTTAAAGTTGGGGCATCTTTCTTTAGACATGTAGAAAAGGAGAATTCATTTCCCCTCATCAATCTATACATATTCAACCCCCCTTTTCATGTCCTAATAAGAAACATTCATTTAATCTCACATTTTATTGAGTTTCGTGTAACTACACATTGATGATCATATTTAACATTTGTTAAAGGCTCTAAGTGCAAGCGTGTTCAAGATTTCAAAACCCATCGTGTGTGTACCAAATCCATAGTAGCAAAAATCATTTCATGTTTATCCTATTTTATTGAACCACGTGTTGGTACAATTTAAGATGAAATTTTAAATTCATTTATAAAGCCACAACATCACATCATATATATCTATTTAATACTAACACATTTAAATCAAAAGCATAAATTACCATATACATTAAGATCACAAACATATAAGAATAAAACAATACAAGCCATGAAACCTCATCGTTGTCGTCATATATATCGATCAAATACATATACATTAGTATAAAAAATGAGCTTCTGAGAGCCATATCATAAAAATAAATCATGTTAATGTCATAAAAAACTAGTATTCCATGATCCGTACATCTACTATCAAATACATATCATGAGTCGGTAAACTAAAAATCTCCAAGATACTGACGAGGAGGTGTTGTACTACCCTCTCATCCCTGAGCACCTCCACCTCTAGCTACTCCTACACCACCCACAACACCAACATCTCCTCTATCTCCTCCCTCATCCACTCATTCTGTTCTCTAAGGTGGGTGACCCACACTCGCTGCATTAGTACTAGGGCTTGTTTCCTCAGAGGCCAAGTGGTTAGTGTAAAAAACAATGTCAGGGTAATACTCCATAATCATATCAACATAATAATCATGCTCCACATGTAATGCCTCATAGTGATCCCTAGAATCTTTCCCAGACCCTATAGGTGGCCTCTGTCTACTAGCCTATGGCCTCACTCCACTAGCTCTAGGTCTCTTCCCACTAGCCTACCCACTGGCCTATGCTCTTTGAGTCATCTCTACTAACTCTGCACTAGAAACTGAATTCCTGGTAATCCCTAAGGCCTTCCTCATCCCATATCTTTATCCCTTATACTAATCCCTATCTACAATGGCTTGGGCCAGCTCTACATTGAACCCATCTCGCTCAATATTGAAACTATCCCGCTTAGCAATCAATGTGTCCTGAACACCAATGAGGTCATCTCTCTCTCCTAGCCACATATCTCTCACCCTCTACTACAACCTTCTCATTTGTCACTACTACAATATTTGTAGCCAGATCATCCTCACCCTCATCTTCACTATTATCATCTGTACCCTCCACTGCCTCATGTGTTGGTGCTCCTCTCACCACCCGAGCATGCACTCGTCTAACTTTCTATGTGTTGCTCTCTGTGAAACCTGAGTCCTATCAAAAATCCTTAATGCTTAGGTCCACCTTGTTGTATACTTAGGGGTAACCCATGCATCATCAATCAGGGTAATGTGACCCTCATCATTGGGACCCATGGCCCCCTGCTGATCAACAATAATCTTGGGCTCTGTCACAACTACCCTTGGGGTCTTCATGTCTCCATCCTCCTAACCTATACTATATGGGCTCCTCCAGAACCCCCTAAAAAAATCCAAACTATCTCCTAACACAATCAAAACATAATAACTCATTCTCACCCACTCAAAAATCCTGCACCCATATAGGCTTCTATAAACTAACCAACACATCAGGAAACTCGGGCCAAATAGGAAAATCTAGATATGGCCTCCATACCACATCTCCCACATGTAACCCAGATAGTAGATCTCGGTAGTATCCTGTCCACCTCCTCTTCAGACCATATAACTTACATCCTCTCTCCATCTCAAAAATCTAGGATTCCCATCACCAATCCCCCAAGGTAGCCCCACTAGTTGAGAAAACTACAATGTGCTCAAAGGCCCAAGCCTGTAATAAAAATCCAATATCAATACCATATCTCTTGTGGACCTTCCAGGCCCATAGCTCTTTGTATGTCTATGCAAGTAGGGTAGGACCCCACTCAAAAATTGTATGGTGCTCCATTATCTCGGCCACATGACCCCTATCATCATCCAAGGAAATTGGCCACCCCCTGAATCTGGTAAATCATAACAGATGATGGCCATCATCATCATGGTCATATGAGGATGGCCCTCTGTCTCAGCTGAGTAAATTTTGACATAGGAAAATGCTCTTGACTCATATCTAACATCAACCACATCTGCTCTATACAACCTAGTCATCACCTCATCCCTCTCCTCCTCAGTAATGATGTATACACCCTCTCCCTAGTATAGGTACTCTTAGGATGTGGTGTACATCTTCTAAAGTGATAGTGATCTCTCCGGTAGGTAACCAAAAAGTATTGGTGGAAGGGTTCCACCACTCTAACAAGGCCAACATCAAACTTTGAGATCTGTGTAACCAATGATAATGCCTCATGGCACCAAAACCAATGGACTCAACATGCTCCCAATCATCATTAGACATATCAGCCCTCACCTCATCTAGAATCAGTGGTATAAAATCATGGATCATCAACTTTGCGTCCACCTACAAAATACAAAAAAAATCAACATTAGTATTGTTATTAAAAACATATATCTAAAATGTTAAAATCATCCAACAACATATCAAAAAATTCATTTACATCAACATCAACATCATCACCTAAGAATACCAACAACATCTAAAACATCAAATAATTGTGATAGTACATTGCTACCTAAAATCAGAATTCCATATTCGAAAGCAAAAACTAACTATGTAATCATCATTGAAAAATTTAATTAATATCAATTACTAATAACACCAATGTCAATATTAGAACCACAAATACCATATAAAAACCTAAAACATTCCTTAAAAAATCATATCAAATAAACAAAAATGTAAACTTTACATAGCAGGTGAATCACTGACGATTCACTTAAATCACTAGCGATTGCATGAATCACTGATGATTCCTACATTTTTTCCCTAGGGCATCTGTGCACCCATAAAATCCCTGAAACAACCCTAAAAAAACCACAAAAAATCCATAAAAATGACAAAAACAGGGATAAAACACTTACCTCAACCATCGTGGGCTTCCGTTGCCTGCTCGAAGTCACCATTCCATCAAAGATTCACCTTTTTCTCCTCGAAAACATGTTTTTCTCACATGGCTCTGCTCTGTCAAATTTCTTTCACTGTATGGTGAAAATGAACTCACATTTGGCTATTTACAGCCCATATTTTACATTGAGGAGAATCGCCGGTGATTTACTCAATCACCGATAATTTCCCTATAATCACTTTCAATTCATACCCTTTTGGCATATGTGCTCATCTTTGCCCCAAATCATGGTAATCTCATTATTCCATAAAATGTGTCACATTTTTAATGGACCCTAGCCCTTGAAACATTGAATCAAACAAATAAACTCAATATCATGATTCGTCAGTTTTTCTATGGGACACGTGCTTTTTGGCTCCCATCACTTGGTTTTCCCATTCATCACACCTACCTGTATGAATCATACACCTATATGTGTCGAAACCTTTGGTTCTCCCTATCACTTGATTCCTTGGTAGAAAATTTTGTTACGGTACCCCTTACACTGGGGCAGATTTTACAAAACACATGACACAAACATTAGAGTTCCCTGTATTGCGTTGTAGTTGGACCTCCCATAGGAAACAACCTTTCGTCATTTTTGTCTAACGCTTTTCCCATAATCCATCAGAAAAAAAGGGGAAAATGTAGATACCAAAAATCTACACTCCCCCATCTTCACTTAATAATCCCATTTACAATGTATCACCACATTAGATTAATTATATCAACACCCCATATCATCACAATTAATTAAAATATTTCTTCATATACACAAATACCATATCCCATGATATTTTAACTCACCTAAGTTAGTTCTCTAAAAATTATTTAAAATTATCCCTAACTCCTTATTTTGACACATCCATCATGGAATTTTTATAAATCCCCCATTATCTTGTCAAAATCTTATTTATTTGAAGATAATCTTATATAAATCCTAAACCAACCACCTAACACCTATCCTAAACAAACTTAAGCCAATTTAGATAATAATCTAACCTATCTTATCATTTCCTAAACAAACTTGACACCTCATTAGACAACACGACACTTTTAAAACCAACCAACAAGCTTATCCCTTGAAAACATGAACAAAAAATCAAATTAGCAAATTGTTCCAAAACAAACTCAAAAAGGCCTGAAATCACCAACGATTAGTTAAATCACCAACGATTATTTAAGCCCAATTTGTAACCTCTTTTTGGGATCATCTTCTGATACTCTCGAACCTCAGTCTTTTATCAGGGTCTATTATCATTATATTGTCATCAATGACAACACAATATTATCCAAGTACTGAGCATTCAAATTCACCAAGAAAGTCTCAGAATCATTTTGGAGCTTGGTCGGTAGTCAACAAATCACCAGTCAGCTTCAAGCCTCATCCATCATTTCTAATCAAGGTCAGTTTTTATTTTTGCATGTTCATTTGCATATTCAGGTACATTTATCTGTTATTTTCTCCATCTTCACATTATAATTTAAATCCCTAGACCATTATATTGTCAAATATTTGGTTAGACATTATTTTTTATCAGGTTGTTTACTATCCCCTAGAATTTTCTAATTCATTGAATCGCCTGTGATTCTTGTACACTCTTTTTTCCTGCAGTATCAATCAAATTTCATTTATTATTTCCACTGCATCTTTATTAATGCTAACATGTTGTCAAAAATGTCTTATTTAGATGGAATTAGGAGGACCAAGCCATGAAATAACAAGTATCAATTCTCTACCTATCATCTGTCATCCCTTACATTAGGATTAATACAACGTTTTACACGACCTTGAATTGTGTGCCATTCATTCCATGCACCTTTGGACCAGCTACCAACCATATTTGAATCCACTCAGAGGATTTGTGATGCCACTGACTAGTTTTGGGAGGCTTATTTCGAGATCTTACGCATTTAAGCTGACTTGGCTTGGTTCGAGTATCAATATGAAGTTGAATTAGAGGCCTTGAGCTCTGAGGTTGAATCTGAAGATCAAACTAATTACCAATACTCAAATTCTGATTTCTAAATACCAGTAGGACTCAGAAAATGAAGACACGCAATACATCTCAAACTTCTTTGAGGAATATACTGATCATGAATATTCAGACTATCCAAAAGAAGAGAACCTTGAGTTTACTGAAGAGGAAGATTCACCTTCATCTTCTGACACTAATTTAGACTCTGATTTTGAGCCATAGTCTACATATCTCATATTTCATTTATCTACTACATATGTTTGTTAATAAAATATGAACTTGTCAGAACATTTATTATTTATCCATTATATATCATGTCTTGTTTACAAAATCACTTGATTATATAAACAACGGGTTGACATCCTTGCGAGGAATTCCTTTGACTTCACAGGGACTGGCCTTTTCCAGGAAACCTGCTTACTATTTTTACTAATAAATATCTTGTGTAGTTTCTGTGATTGCAACTTCTTTTGCAAGACATAAGTTAATTCATTTCTTACACAGAGTGCAACAATAAAACATTTCATCCATCCACATTTGTGGGTATCTCTAAACCCCACAATATCAAGGTTTGGTAAGTTTTATTTTCTTTCTTATTAGGTTAAGTTGAAGAGGTAAAGTTTATTTTGAATAGAGGGGACTCACGCAAGGAGTTAGAGTGGTTGGTAGTGTGGGGGACAACATGGAGACGTTGCGGTTGGTGGTAGGGGTAGTGAGGACCGCATAGTGTGCACCATGTGGTGCCAAGGTAGATGGGTAGTTGGTAGGGGGCCACCCCTATTATATATGATTTTTAGTATAATGTTTTTTTGATTTATATAAGGCCACATAGTTATAGGTTTAGGAATTTATATAGTTTATAATATTAGTTTAGTTTTATATGTAAATTATATCATATATTTTATGTAAATTAGGTTTATATAAACTATATAGAATTTATTTTATTTAATTTATTATTTTTATAAAACATAGTTTATAACAACGGAAGTTTTTAAACAATAGTATATAACAATTTTTTTTTTTATATTAACTATAAACTATAGGTGAAACTTTTAAAGGGGGTCCAGAAAGGAAATGAAATAAGTTTTTGAAATTCAAAGTGAAAATAATTATTTTACATCACCAGGGGATAGGATGATTTATCTGACCAATAAGAAAATTTGAAACCCCTATTTTCTGGACTCTTATCTCCTCTATGAACTAGGTTTCACTTGAATTAACTTGCACACTTTAAAAAACTACAGAAATATATGAAATATTTCACAAAACTATTCAAACCTTATCTTTATTTTCATGCCCTAGTAATTCTCTTGAGTTCTAATTTTCATGCAAGGGTTAAAATATTCAAATAGGTTTCCACATGTGCACACACACATTCATCCATACGGAGAGAGAAGGGGGGGGGTTTAACAGGATATTAACCAACTAACCACCTAAATTCCCAACTATTACAACATTAGAATTAAATTAAATTATTTAATCCCGCTCTGGTACCATGTTAGGATGAGGGGATGAAACATTTATTGAAATTAATTATTAAATATAAATATAAATGTGCACATATTAATAAATGAATAAATAAACATAACACCATAACATGATATTTAACGTCGAAAACCCCAATGGGGTAGAAACCCATGGTAGAATAATTTCCACTATTTGAGAATTTTTTTTACATCTAGTCTAGTAAAAATCCCTCCTCACTTATACTCCATGTATTTACCAAAATCACCACCATAATTTTGAATATGACATATATTCATATTTAAATAACTTTAAGAGTTATGACATTCTTAAGTGATGAGGCACACCCTCTGATTAACATTAGTTACTAAATAACTAACCACATAATATATAGTTTATATTTAAATAATATTAATATAAGTTATTCTATATTATTTAACTATAAACTAAATATTATGACCACTTAATATTATAGTTCTAATAGTAAATAATAAAACAATAACACTTGTGATGTGTAATGGTAGTAAATTTAGATGCCCCCATGAGCGTCGGTGGGACTGGTAAGAGGTACAGTGCTAAGCATCATTGTTGCATGTAAATATTTGTATGAATTTTGCATTCACAATTAAATATCAAGTGAACATGCATGTGCATATAGAAAAAAATATTGACATACTAAGGATCTGTCTAACATGGGAAATAAAGTGCAAATGTAAGTAGAATAAAACAAGAGTATGTGTGACCAAGATATGTAGTATCTTGTGTATGATTGAGATGGAATGGTATGCAATGTGAATGTGATAGGAACAGTATGCCTCTCAATGTAGGGTTATTATGAGATGAGGTTCATTGATATGAGGTTCATTTATAAAAGACCCCTCAACAGTCAAGAATGAACCATAAAAGAGTGTGTCATTAGGACATGGTTTGAAAGAGATACTAGAAAGATGTAACCTAAAGCATAGAGCATGGAGTGTAAAAGAGGTGAGTTTCATTTTAGAGTTATACCCTCAGCAGTCGAGTATGAACCACAGAACTAGAGTGCCTCATATGGAAATAGTTTGAAAATAGATGCTAGAAAGATAGATCATGAAGCTCATAATGTAAAGTGTAGAAGAGGTGAGGTTCATTTCAGATTTAGACCCTCAACAGTCGATTATGAACCATGGAAATAGAGTGTCTCATATATTTATGATGATACAAGATGTTTATTAAGTTGTGTAAGGATTTATTAGAGAGATTTAAATATGAAGCATGAAGTGTAATAGTAGAAATGATAGACACTTTATGATAATAGGGGGGAGATAATAGGCATGCCACCCCCAAGTGTATGATGAGTAAGCTAGCTGATGAAATTGAAGAGAAAGGGTCCTCTACCTAATGTTTGAGGAGATAAAGGGATGTGACCATACTTTACGATCGGTGTTGTATGATACTAATGATGTATATATGAAGGAATCCTAGGTGGAGAACACCTATGTGAGGAGACCTAGGAGGTGATGAGAACCTATATGAAGGAGAGCTATGAGGTGAAGGAGGTGATAAAATCTTATGTGAAGGGGTTTCCCGAGTAGGGAAATTGGACTGAGGAGATGGACTAGTAGACCAATGAGAACGAGTAGGTCATGTGTGAATGGGTGATCTAGGTACAAAATGTTCCTTAGATTTGAGAGACCCAAATGATCTAAGTAGTGAAATAATATCCTCAAGAGGAGGCTAAGGAAATGGTGTGGATGGTGGAACAACTTTGAGAGTGACAACTTGCTTATTATGAATGAATTTGAGACACAAGTGGTTCATGGAAAATATAGCTTGAGTAGTGCGGAGCCAAGGAAGACCTAAGAGCATGTCATAACCTTAGATTGAAGGTGTCATAGTGAATGGAACAAGCATGGTGAGAGGCCTAACTGTAACTAGAAGCTTGCTGTATCCATAAAATTTGGGAATCTGATATGAAATTTTAGAGAGTGGATAGTTGACAGCGATGAGGGGTGCAATATAACACACACAAATAGCAGTTGATGGATTGATTATGGTGTTATTGAAAGTATGAGGTCCATTAGAAGCATTGATGTGTAGTGTATTATAAGAAAATGTAGCATGATAATCATGATAAGATAATGTGATGAGTGGTGAAGATGCATCAGTATTAGCAACTAGAAAATCAAGAGGCCCTGATGAAGGAGGAGGCACAATGTGATATGTATGACTAGATGAAGAATCAATAGCTTACTTGTCATGCTTAGGAAATGGATCTTTGAATATTTTGAGCTTTTGGTTTTCATTAACCGACTTAGATGTTAAAGGCTCAGGGAGCTCAATTGCATTGTTGTTGATAACATCTTGAATGAGATGCTTGAGTTTAAAACATTGATCAATTGAATTCTCAACACATTGATGATAGTTGCATATAGAATTTTCATTGTAATTTCAGCCATGAGGGTGAGATGGATCAATATTTAGTGGTTGTGGAAGCATAAAAAGATTACTTTCAATAAGTTTTGGAAATAAGAGATGAGTAACATAAGGCAATTTTGTAAATGTACACTTTGGAGGTTGCCATTAAATCTTTTCAGGAGTAGAAACAACATTAATAGTATATTTTACTTTAGTGGGCTTAAGAGATGTCTTGAAAGTAGATTTTATTTGAAACCAATGAGATGATGAAACCTGATCATGATATTTGATCTCTCCCATAGATAAGGGTTTTCTTTCATGTAATTTAAGCATATTGCATAATCGATCAAATGAGGGAAATGTTTTAAAGATAATACTCTCTTGCAATGGTGGTAAAATACTCTAGACAAAAAGATCTTACAATTTTGAATCCACAAGTACATTGATCATCTGAGCTAGATTGTTCTTATAGTGTAATACATAGTCAACTAGATGATCATTAGATCCTTATTTGATTTTTGCAAGTTGATTATAGGATATTTTAGAACTGATATTGATTGAAAAATGTGTAAGAAAAGCATCAGATAAATGTGTAAATGATGTTACTAAATGAATAGGTAGATCGTAAAACCAACACATGGCATAATCTTGTAAGCTCCTAGAAAATAGCTTGGTGAGAAAATTATGATCATCCATGTAATCGATACATGCCACATGAAAAGATCTAAGATTCTCTTGAGGGTCACCATGGCCATTGAAGGTGGGAAACTTAGGAGTGAAAAAGTTTAGAGGAAGTGTATAAGTGGAAATGGCGGGTGTAAAAGAAGTGTGAAGGAGTAAGGTGGAGTTAAGAGATGGAGATGCACAAGAAATATCCTGTTGAAGTTGAAGAATCTTCACTTGGAGACCCTGATAGAGAGACATTAGGTCTTGAGTGCTAGAATAAGAGATGTGTCATGTGTGGGAAGTAATAGGATGAGTAAAATGATTGGTAGGGATAGGCATAGAAACAAGAAATTTGGAAGTAGGTGGAATTGTGGAATTTTGAGGTTGTATAACAATATGCATAGAAGTGGTAGTATTTATGGGAACATTAAGCTCAACTACATTGGTGGCCTCCTCACAAGAAACAAATAAGAGAAGATCTAGATCTTGTAAATGTTCAACAAGATGAGCATTGAGCTCCTAAAGGTGTTCATTAGTAAATGGTTCATAATATTGAGCCATGATAGATATATTGCAAATATTCCTAGAAGCAAGGTTGGGTCTGAATAAATGGGTTCACAAAATGATTTAATAAAAATAAGCTTTTTGTAAAACCCTAAATTGATGAGTAAGTGAATGTAAATCATGATATGTGGCTATTAGATACAATTTGACACAAGCAATAAGCTAACAAAATATGAAACCCTAAGTACAAGGGAGAGAGAAAATGAATTTACTAATTTACGCTTTTCTTAGAACTGATCTAGAATGGGGAAACTGATGAATAGAGAGGGTTTACCATTGTAATTATGCACTGTTAAATCTAGAACTATTAGATAAGGCCAAACTAGGGTTCCTGGACTCAGTTAGGGCTCCCTGGGTGCCAGAGTCTATTATTGGGCACCCATGACTATGCAAATCCATAGAACTTGATTTTTGTTGTGTCGCACTAGCACCGCTTATATTCATTGTTGATCACTTATATGACACACCTTGATTGTTGAGTGTGCTTGTGACCTACAAAATAGATTTTCACCTATAAAACCTAAAAAACCACATCAAATAAAAAAAATAAATATGCAATATAGGGAGTTAGACCGACCTCTTCAGTCACCCAAAAAAGTGAACTTATGACCAAGAGTTGCACTACATCTCAGACTCCATGTAATTCTTATGAGTGTGTGAAATAATTGCTCCCTAGGATTCCCTTGTGCGAGTGCACTTGATAATGGGATAGCTAGATATAGCAATGTAAATAGAATGTGTGGATGTCAAAATGAACTTCCCCTTCCTATGTTGTGTATGTATAAAATGCAGTCCCTTGTCCCTTGAAAAGATGCTAGATGGATTTCTTTGAGTTCTTTAGATTCCTTTAGATGTAAGCGTAGGTGATAGATAGTATGCTTAAAGTTTGGTCATTATTATTGATCACATAGCTATGTATTTATATGATTCCTTTGGTTGAATTTTGTAATTGACAACTAGAAGTCCGACCCATAAAGATAAAAGATAAAAGAGGCCCAAAAAGAGCGAGTAAAGTGGAAATAGGTCAATGGTGCCCATAGGGGACTATTGGGGTTGATAATGTCAAGTGGGGATACCTTTTGGTGGACCACCACTAACGACCCTTTTATTTAATAAAATTAGTTGATTTTTCACAGCTAAAAGAGTGAGACGGTATGACCATTCACCCATCCTATATATATATATATATATATATATATATATATATATATATATATATATATATAGCATGATCCCTCACATGATTGATATTGAATGAGATACATACTAAGTACGAATGCTCAAGATATTTTTGTATAAGTGGACTGTATAATTGTGAATACACCGGTATGTAATTATTACTGTGATACTGAGGAGAAATGTGGAAGTGTTAGGTTAAAGTTCTTGAAAAATTATTAATATAGATAGTTCTTTATTTTAGTGTGTTTTTTTCCTTCAGGTTTCCCCACTTTAAATCTAGTGTTCTCTGTCTCTTTTAATTTCAAGTTATTTGCTTTCACCTATTTTTATTTAATCATGTAATATATTATATTTAATAAGCTAAATCTAAGATTAATTTAACTGCACATCATAATATAATGTTTGACAATTATCTGTGGAATTATAATTTGTTAATTATATATTACATTTGTTTCCCTAACATGGTATCAGAGCTACTGATTATGAATGTGTAGAACTCATCTAGAAGCTTTTAATTTTCTAGAATGAAGAATCTTGAAGTTTATTTATGGATCTATAAAGCCCTGATTGTTCCATAGTTGTCTTCAAGCTAACCAGGTTTAAAATTCCAATTCCCGCCCATATATTTTTTGAAAATATTAGTTAAATGGTTGTTTAGATCATTTTTGAGAAATTGTGTGCATATATTTGTGTTTCTTTCTTCATTCATTTACAGTTTAAATTTGTCGTGTACAAGTTTCTTTTAAGTTTTTTTCACCATTTATAGTTGTTTTTGTTTGCGTATCTGAAAGTATTCTTTCATCTAGCTTGTTTATAGCTTCTAATTCTGTTCCGATAATAAATAGCTTTATTTTATGCTATATTTGTCTCTGTAAATCCCGATCCAATCATTGACTGCCATCTGGCTTTTCTTTGTCACTATTTTATGGATCTTTTTCATTTCTTCTAAATCTTTATTGCTACGAAGCTCGAGCTAATCATTTTTCTCCATCTAGCTTCACGTTGTCAATATTTTTGATATTTTTTGTCTTTGCAAAGCTTTATCCAATCATAAAGCTCAATGTAGCTTTGCCTTTTCAGATTTACTAATATTTTTTTCAATTGCAAAGTACGAACCAATAAGGTTGTTCCACGCACTTCATAAATTTATTCTTCCATTATCTTGTTTCTATCTTTGTGAAGCCCGAAGCAATAAGGGCATTCCAATTTTTGTTGTTGTCATACTTGTGCTACATTTCCTCTATCGCATGTGAAATCTGATCCAATAAGAAATCTCTAAGTCACTTCTTTTTTTGTATTGTCATTTTTGTGTAAGATTTATTTTGACACTTACTAAATCCGAGTCAATAAGATTGCTCTAATTATTTCTCATTGGCAGTCTTTTGTTAGCTTTGTCTGTCATATGTGAAATTTGAGCCAATAAGAGTTCTCCAAGTATTTTGAATTAACAGTATTTTTTTGCTTTCTTTTGACACTTGCGAAATCTAAGCCAATAAGCTTGCTCCAAGTTTCTTCACATTTTGCAATCGTCAATTTTTTAATTGTGGTAGTGGCTAACTAATAAGATTTAGCCACCTTTTCACATTTTTTAGTCTTTTTCATATTAAAAAAATGATCCATTAAGAAGGCTCCACGCGTGTTCCATTTTGCTTGAGTCACCATTGTTGCACTACAAAGTGTGAACTAATAGCATTTGGCCTCGTATATTTGTTTTGTCATAGTGTCTATCCTTACTTAGCTTTCACAAGTGTCAGACTCTATTTTTTGTGGTGTAAGTATCTACTTTATCTTAGCTACTAAGAGTGTGACACCTATCTTTTGATTTCAGACCCGAATTTTATTTTAAATTTTGGATTATTCTGAGGACCTTAATTCTTCCCAAATAAATCTATTTAAAGTTTGGTGGAAATTTGTTGTTTCACCTTTTTCTTAGATGGTTTCTTTGAAGTGTTGACGAAACAGATAGGGTAATGGGTGTAGGAGGAATACCTGTTCAAATGTTGATTGATGGGTTTTTGTGCACGTATAACTCCCAAATCCACAGCTGATCATGAGATCTTACTTTTGGCTAGGAGGAACTACCTGTAATGAAAACAAGACCACCAAAAAGAATTAAACAATATGGGCAGTGAACTAACTAGCGTAAGCCAGATCCGAGAAGTATGATACTTCCTAGATGGCTATCAGTCCACTGTTTTAAACAATTCAATGTTGTAGATAAAGTAAATCCTATTGTTATTTTAAAATGATTTAGGTATCTCACTTAAAAACACAATAAGAAATAGATCTAATCTAACAGGCTAAGCTAGAATAGAATCCAAAGACCAAATGATTGGTTCTGGGTTTCTACAGGTCCGATAAAGGTCTCGGGTAGATCACAGGTGAATGAGGGTGAGATAAAGTTAGGTGGGTAGGTATTTGTTTAGGGTTGTGTGGGAAAACAAAGAGACCGGTGTCGGTCAGGGGTGACTGATGACGGTTAGGTATAACCGGTGCCAGTTACTATGAGATTTGGAGATGTCACAAAACAGGATTTTGGTATCCTTTGTGATTACACACAAGACTTGGGTTGGTCGGGATGAGACATTGGGTGACTAGGGTATGATTTTTTGAGGTTTTAATGGGTATATTGAGGTGAAAATGTGGAGAAGGTCAATAGGGGGAAAGGTAAACAATGGATGATAAAATGATGAAGAAATGAAATAACCAGGAAAGTATGATGTTGTACTTACTTGGATTCCATTCCTGAAGGCCTATGTGTGAGGGATGGAGGTGCTGATGATGGGTTTGAAGGTTACAAGTGATCACAAACTAAAGAAGAGCTTCTGCATGGGCTGTATGTACACTCCTCTTTGTTTGGATAGATCATATCATGGCTGGGATGGCTGTGCAGGAGAAGATGCTCAATCTCCTTCCTTGGATGTGAGTTTTCACTAGAATTGGATCTCTGAAGATGCGTTATCTCTCTGAGATGTGTTCTTTCTCATCAAATTTCTCACAAATTTTTCCAACCTTGAGAATAAGGTATTTTAGGGGTTAAAAGGGGTAACCGACAATGGTCCAACTTAACCGACAATGGTTAGGGGTAACCGACGTCGATCAAGGCAGGATTTCCTAGGTTTACTAAACTAAGGAGATCCTCTTGATTTCCTTGGTTCTTGTGTCGTTATCCCATGGATTAGACTGGGAGCTTCTTGTCAGCATGTGGGAATGTGGTTAGAGGGAATGTAGGCATTGATTTTTAGGGTTTGGGTAAGTCTTAGTTAGTTATGGGAACTTGCTAAGAATAGGTCTTAGGTTGAGTTGGCTTGGTGAGGTGTCTAAGTGAAATGTATGTGTGGGTATTATTTAAATAAGATATTTAAATAATAAATATATTGAGGATAATGTATTAATTTAATTTAATTAATTAACTTAATATTAGTGGGGTGAAGGGGGTCATGGCTAGGTAAATGTAATAAAGGGTGCTTATATGTCGAGGGACAAACGGGGAGTGTGACCTAATTTTAGTGTCTACATTTTTCTGATTTTTGTTACGTAGCTTGTATTGGTAAGCAATGCTAACAAAAATAAGATGTGGGTGCCCCATGTGTGGGTGAAGGTGATCCCCCTCAAACTAGGAACTAACGAGGTAGCAGGCGGAAGCGGTGAGTGGTTTGATAAAAGGTAAATATGAGGAAAAGGATAGTGGGTACAGGGGAAAGGGGTGAAAGGTCTACTCAGGCAAGCAAGGTAATGGGTCGGGGTCATAGGTAGCAATAGTCAAATGCACGCACACGTATAAACTACATCACACTACCGGGTTGAAGAGCAGGCAAACTCTACATCGTCTAAGGTCGATAGGTTTATCTAAATAAGGTTGAATTGAATCTGGTATCTAAGGTATAGGATATGGTTAGAAAATTCAACGTAGATTAGGTGTAGGAACGTTTAGGTATGTTCCGGTACACCAAAGGTAGGGTCAGGATAAATGGTCATGAAAATAGGCTAGGTAAGGTCATTAGGTCAATCAACATAGGTAACAGTTCCATAGGGTATAGCGAACACATGAGGTCAAAGGTCACTAGTGATGGTCTAGGTCCAAATATCTAGGTTACGGCACGGGTAAGGCCAAGGTAGGGGTAAAATAATGAGTCCCTAAAGGAGGAAAAATGGAGGTAGTAAATGATGAGGTGAAGAAAGGTAAGGTAATGGGTTGGGTAAAGGAGCAAGGTAGAGGGTGGGAAAAATGGAAAAGTAAGGGAAATGTGTAGGTTAGGGTGACCGATGGTGGTCATGGGTAACCAATGTTGGTATAGGAAAACCGGAGATGGTTAGGTAGGGCACGCAACTGATTCCAATCGAGGGGAACCGACGTCGGTTAGGTCGGGTTTTGTATAAAAACAAAAAATTCACGTTTTTATTATTCATTTGTTATTTACGAAGTGAAGAAATGACAAAAAAGAGAGAAAAGAGGGAAAAGTTTCCAGAGGAAACGGGACAGTGAGCTGGCAGTGTGATTTTACGGTGGTTGGATTGGTGAGTAGCGAGTCCACAAGATCAGGGCGAGAGAGTTGATTGGTCGGAGGGCACAGGTAGATACTTGGTGATGGCATAGGCTGGAGAGGGATCAAGCAGACCACCGGCACAGTGGCCAGATGTTCCACCGAGATGGTGACAGTGAGATGAGGTAAGCGCCTAACTCTATAGCATTAATTAGATAGAGTAGAGGTTGTAATAGTTGTTATTTGTAGGGTTTTGTGGGTTTTTTGTATTTTGTGGGTGGAAAAAAGTGAACTGTGGGTATGGAGGGAAAATGGGAAAAAAAGAGGGGGGGAGGGTAGTAAATTGGATAGGTGGTGTGGGTAGGGGTTTTGGGGTAGTGATGTCATTGTAGGTGGGGTAAAAGGGACATGTGGGAGGGTTTTAGAAAAAAGGGGGGTTTGGGAAGCTACGGATCTTTCTGCAATAATGAACGGCGTTGGTCAAACTTGGCCAGCGTTGGTTGGTAAGAACTAGGATCGGTCACCAAATAGGTGACTGATGTTGGTTAAGTGGTAACCGTGGTCAGTAAAGAGGAACCGGTATCAGTCACCAAACAGGTGGTCAATGTCGGTTTAAGGGTGACCAGAGTTGGTTAGGATGAACCGACACCGGTCAAGATTTTAGGCACAAAGGTCTAAGAGGGATGTGGGATAGGTAGTTGAGATGGGTAAAGTAAAAATAGGGTGGAGGGTAATGATAATTAGTGAATATGGTCATGGTAAATGTAGATTAATGTTGTGCTTAGATTAGATGCAGGGGTGATCGCAATTACATATACGGGACAGGGTTCCACCGTTACTAGTGACATTGCACAGCTTAACAACCCCCTTAGAGCTACATCACATGGAGGTAGTGGGTTTGAGTGGTAGTTGGTGCTACCGACATGCTGTTCGGAAGCCTAGTTTGATGGTCACACTCATCAATAGATGGGATTCCGCGACCAACACATTCCACCTTCCATCGGGTGAGATGACTATCACCCTAGAGGACATGTTTCAGATTTTACGGTCACCCATATTGGGGGCCCAGGTGTACTCTATCTCCTCCAAGGCCTCAGAGGAGCTGATCGGGACCATTTTTGGTAAGGAGGCGGTGGAGCTGAGATTCCATAGTGCCAATTTGATCTATGACGAGATGTAACTAGCCCATCCAGATGAGACGAGGCTAGTGGTTTTATTGATGGAGGCAGTGTGCTACTATGCACTACCCAATGCAAAGGGTGGACACTTTTCCCTATCACTGATGGGGGTACTCCATGATATGATGGTGCATTAGACACGCTTTTCCTGGGTACCAGCATTCTTGGTGTAGCTATACAGAGAGTTGTGGGCATATGGCGGTTGCACAAGTTTAGCCTATGTTGTACCTTTATACTGTATTGCTGGGCCTACGAGAAAATAGTCTATGTTTGACCTATAGGGATGCCCCAAGTAGATGCATTTCCCATGAGATGTGTGTGGTTAGGATACAAGAGATGGGTGTCAGTTGCAGGAGAGCAGAGGTTGGATAGGTTGACATATGATGTGGCCCATTTTCAGCAGTTGTTAGAGGGATTTTCTAGAGTGGAAATTATCTGGAGGCCATATGTGGGATTCCCCTTATATAGGCACATGCATAAGGATCTATCTTAGCTCCATCTAGAGAGGTGGATACAAGGTCGTTGTGCCGGGGAGGATGAGATGATCCCGGTAGACAGGGTTCGACGGTAATTGCGGCTTGTACAGGATATTCCTCCATCCTTCCCACAATATGAAAGAGATGAAATGGAGAGGCCTCTACCTCTACCATAGACTACAGTGCCTAAACAAGAGGAGGAGTAGCTAGTAGATTGGCGGTTTGATGATGCCAGATGCATAAATAGGTATAGGTAATGGTGGGTGGCTCAGTTACGAGCCATACCACCTAGACCGGGGTAGCCTGACTTAGCTACCATTACAACACAAAGAGATTCCCTACAGGGGTAGGTAGCAATGCTGATCACGTAGATAGGTATACTACAGACATAGCTAGAGGGGTCAGAGGTAGAGGTAGCAGAGCTATAAGTACAGGTGGCCAATCTACAAGCCTGGATGGTAGAGGGAGAGGGTGGAGGAGATGGAGGAGATGGAGACAAAGATGGTTAGGTGGCAGCCTTACTGGCTCAGGTGGCAGGTTTATAGGGCCATTTGGCCACAACTTAGACACATATTAGGGCCTTACAGGCACAGGGATAGGGGCACCACCATAGGCACAGGGGCAAGGGGGACCACCATAGGCACATGGAGTTGGTCCTAGTTCATAGGCTAGCATAGGGAAGGTACAGGGGCCGAGACCTATGGGACCACTATAGACTGTTCCTATATCTAGGTTACAGGATGCCCTAGGTGACACGAGATACTATCAGGACTAGCTCATGGTGGCTGGGATAGACTTCCTATCCTACAGAGAGTATAGAGTGCAGTAGGCATCTAGTGAGAGGACGAGATCCCGCACACATAGTGTGGAGAGAACATGAGGTCAGTGAGCTCTGAGGCCCGATTAGGGAGAGGCCACCAATGCATGGCAACCAAAGCTAGGTGATGTGCTAGCATGGACACAGGAGGCCAAGGGTGCAGGTGACACAGAGATGGAGGACATTCGGTGAGATGTATGATATGTGGCCACCTGATTTTTGATGTATACTAGTGATTATTTAATATATATGTCGGCCTGCATGCCAAAGATATTAGTATTTTTTATCACATACTGGCCTGTGTGCCAAAGACAGTGAGGATGTATGAGTGATTTTATTGTATATATTGAGTAGATACCAGCCTGCATGCCAAATATTTTTGGTATTTATTCATTCATTCTTTTTGTATATATGAGACTGGCCTGCGTGCCAATGGCATTTTGTATTGTATATCGGCCTACATGCCAACATTTTTGAGATGATGGCCATGATGAGATAGGAATGTATTTTGAGATACACATTTATTGATTTATATGATGAGATTCATGGTATTTTTTGATGTGTTAATATGTTTATGAGATATTGGATGTATGGCTTGTGTTAGATGAGATATGGATGTGTTAATTTAATGTGGTTTGAAATTAGGTGAGTTAGGCATGATAGAGTTAGGTTGGTTTAGGCATGGATTGAGTCAGGTTATAGGCATGGTTGAGTTAGGTTAGTTTATGATTCATTATTTTTTGCAATGAATTATATTATAGGTCATATGTGAAATGTTGTATAATCTATGCATAGTGATGATAGAACGATGGTAGGTGTAATAAATGTATGCTATGGTAAGCAACTTGTTATGTATGTGGCTTAGTTTCCACTTTTGTTAGAAAAGGGGAACTAAGTGAAATTTGATGTAAATGGTGAGTTAGGCATGGTTGATGAATAGTTTTAGGGTTGAGAATGGCCAAGCTAACCTCCAAGGGCCACATGCCCTCAGAGTGCTGCCTACATAGTCCCGATGAAAAGGGACCTCAGGCCAATGTAGTTCTCCCATGAGCTAGGGAAGAATATAAAAATGAGTTGGTAGGTTTGTGGGAATGTTGTGGGTTTAGGTTTAATAGGTGTGGGTAGATTATAGGTAAAAGGATATAGGGGAAGGTGATTATGGCGAAAGGGGAGGACTACCCCAAAGGTAAGCATTGAGGACCAAGTCCTATATAAGGTAATCAAATCGTAAACAAATATGGTTAAAAGATAAGAGGGGGGCAATAAAGCCACTTGATTGGGTAGGATCATACTGAGTGGATCATACCTTGGAGGGGGTGATGAACACAAGACCCGAATGGCATTACACGATTAACTATTCTACGATGAAGGTAGTCACAGGATCACCAAATGTCTAAATTCCAAGATGTCCCTTGAGGCAATTGAGGAAATGAGAGTGAAAATGGTAAGGTGGGTGAAAGGTAGTTAATTTTATATGTTTTGAGTGACAGATCTTTTGGGCAAGAGGTTTGAGGTCACAATGGGCAAGTCCATGACTAAAAAGTTTTTTGTTGAGATAGACTAATCAATGCAGGAAGTCTATATGGGATAAATAATATGGTACTCCTTGAGGTCTTCGTGAAGTTTGTCGATGCGGGAAGATTTGATTTCTCTCTCTCTCTCTTTTGAAAGCTTCACATAGCTATCCTTCGAGGGAGAAGTCTTTTTATAACAGCAATTTTGTCAAGAGGAAGATGTCCTTTTGAGGGAATCATCTTTTTTATTAGAAGTTTGACTCAAGGAGTTTGGTCCCATGTGAGGTCTTTGAAATCATGGATAAGACCAAGGTGAAGGATATGATTATTGTTCAAAAGGAAAGGTGGAATGACCATGGGATCTCATCTAAAGGTAGATGAAAAGTATCCATGAGAATCATGTTATGTGCAGTGTCATGGTACACATATTCAAGAGAAGATAACAAATGAAGGGTACTTACATGATTCTTGTTTAATCATTAGGGAGGTGTATGGAGTAAATAACACTCAAGAGACAAGCCTATAAACAGACAAAGGGTGAGGTAGGACAATGAGTCAACAATAGAATGGTCAAAGATGAAATGCATTAAGGGGCTTAGGTTCGGGTTTACCCTCAAGTGAGGATAAACAATAGGAACCTGATCAAAAGGTATGAGTTACGATGTAAGGTCCAAGCCAATTAGGAGTGAATTTTCCCCGTTTACTTTTTTCTACTTTGGTTACGTGTTGATTTTCTTTCAAGACAAGGTCACCAACTTGGAAGGTTCATTCATGAACACGTTTTTCATAAGCACGTTTGATACGTTGTTGGTAAACTTGAAGGTGATCCAGAGTGTTAAGATGACACTCATCCAATAACTCTAGTTGTGCAAAGAAAAACCTGACGAAAGTCATCATCAGTAAGCATGTCATGGATAGAAATACAAAGTGAGGGGATCTAGACTTTGAGAGGCAGAACAACCTCTGTATCGTAGACCACCGAAAAGGGTGTAGCTGCAGTGGAAGTGCGAATACTAGTGCAGTATGCCCATAGGGAAAAATGAATGTGCGTATGCCAATCCTTCCTAGTATCATCAACCACTTTCATGAGAATTTTGTTGAGGGTTTTTTTAGTGGATTCGGCTTGGCCGTTGGTTTGTGGGTAATAAGGTGATGAGAAACTAAGCTGAATGTTGAAGGCGTCACAAAGTTTTTGCAGTGTTTTGTTTTTAAATTGTTTTCCATTGTCTGTGATGAGGCGATGAGGGACACCAAAGCGGAAAATGATGTGATGGTTAATGAACTCACATATTTTCTCTTTTGGAGATGAGTGGTATGGTTTCCACCCATTTTGTGTAGTATTTGGTAGCAGTTATGATCCATTTATGGCGTTAGTAAGAATGAGGATTGATTTCTCTGACAAGATCCAAACCCCATTGAGAGAAGGGCCAAAGGTCACGAGTGGCCTGTAAAGCATGACTGGGTGTATGATGAAGGTTGGAATGTTGTTGGCATTTCACACAACATTTGACATAGTCACAACAATCATGGTTAAGGGTTGGCTAATAATAGCCTAGGAGAAGAATATGCTTAGAAATAGCAAGGCCACTAAAATGACCTCCACATATGCCATCATGAACCTCCTTAATGGTATAAGGAATTTCAGAACTTGTGAGGCATCATAAGAGAATACCATCAAAGCCGTGCTTATAGAGGAGCCCCCCCAGAATGATGAAATGAGAGACATTTTTATGGAAGGTGCATTGTCCGTTACGGGTGAGATTAGGAGGTAAGATGGAGAGGGAAAGGTAGTCAGAGTATTGTTTATACCAAAGGTCACTTGGGTTAGGGGTGTCGTTTCCAGTTGAGTAAACATTGTGAGGTAAATAAGAAGGTGAATGGAGGTGTTTTATGGTGACAAATATTTTGGAATCAGCAGGGGAAGCGGGGTATTTGGAAAGCTAAGCAGGCCATGGTATCTACAAATTTGTTGGTTGAACGTGGGATGGTTTGAAGGGTGTAACGATCAAAGGTGGTCAAAATTATGTCTACATGATGTTTATACTTTTGAAGTATCTCCTTACAACATTGGTACATACCATTGACTTGGTTTACGACCAGTTGTGAATCACCAAAGATGTTCATTGGTTTGACATCTAGGGCATATGCATCCTGGAGACCTAGTACGAGCACTTCGTACTCGAAAATATTATTGGTGCATTCAAATTCTAGTTTGAAAGACAAAGGCATGGGTTCTCCATCAAAAGGAATGAGGATAACACCATCCCCACCCCCACACTGACACTTGGAACTATCGAAGAATAGTGTCATTTGGTAAGGAGGTTCGTCTAGGGAAAGAGTAGCAATCGACTCATCAGTAAAGTCAAAATTAGAGGGTTGATACCTAGAAATAGGTGCATCATCCAGTTGTTCGGTGATAACCTAGCCCTTGATGTACTTTTGGTGAATGAATTTGAGGTCAAGATCAGCTAAAAGCATAAGCAATTGTGTGGCACACTAATTTTGATAAGGTTTTGCATACATGAAGTGTAAGGAATCCGTGTTGGTCATGACATAGGTTTTGTGGTTGAGTAGGTAATGGCAGAGTTTGGTGGCAATGAAAACTATGGCTAATAAAATCTTTTCTGGATGGTTGTATCAGGTTTCATATTCCAAAAGAGTACGACTTATGTAATAAGACACCTGCTCCATGTGTTGTTCATCACGATGAGAGATCATGGCTCCCAAGGAATGATCGGTAGCTGATATGTATAGGTAAAAAGGTTGATCATATTTAGGTGGAATGAGTATGGGTGGTTGGAGAAGATATTGTTTTAAGGCCTCATAATCTTTGTGATAGTCACCATCCCATTTAAATGAGATATCCTTCCTAATTAGATGATGAAATGGTTGACACCGATCAGATAATTGTGAAATGAAATGGCGAATGGACTGCAATTTACCTTGCAGGATACGGAGTTGTTTAAGGTTAGTGGGTGGAGGCATTTCCAGAATGGCCTTGACCTTAGCAGGGTAAACTTATATACCATGGAGGGAAACAATAAATCCCAGGAGCTTTCTTGAGATAAATGTGAAGACGTGCTTTTTAGGTTGAAGGCGGATGAAATATTTAATGAGACAGTCAAAGATGGTTTCGAGGATGGCGAGGTGCTCAATGCAACATTTAGATTTGGCCAAGAGATCATCCATGTAATCTTCCAATATGTGATGCATGATATCATGAAAGATGTAAGTCATAGCACACTGATATGTAGCACCAGCGTTTTTAAAGGCAAAAAGGCATGACTGGATAGCAAAAGGTTCCCTAAGGGGTAATGAATGCGGTCTTGTGTTGATCTTATAGGGAAATAAAAATTTGGTTATAACCCAAGAAGCCATCCATGAGTGAGAGCATCTCGTGACCAGCGGTGAGGTCAACCAGTTGATCAATACCAGACAAGGGAAAGTCATCTTTTGGGTAGGTGAGGTTGAGGTCACAGAATTCCATGTAAATGTAGAGTCCCCCTGTTACTTTAGTAACAGGGACAATGTTAGAAATCCAACAAGGATAATCAATGGGTAAGATGAAGGAAACCAAAACAACGTGCTGAAGTTCTTCTTTGATGAGAAGAGCAATGCGAGGGTGCATTTTCCTCAGATTTTGTTTGATAGATTTGGCATCGGGAACGGTTACAATCTTGTGGACCACTATGGTGGGGTCAATACCGGGCATGTCTACGTAAGACCAAGTGAAAGCATGGTTATGATCTCAGAGAAAAGAAGTGATGGCTTCTTATTTAGCAGCATCTAAAGATTGTTTGATCTTTAGGATGTGTGGGTCATCCTGAGTATGAATGTTGATCTCGATAGTCAATTCATTTAACATGTTTTGTGTCTCATAGGGTAACAACTAATGAATGTATGAGTCTTCTGCACCAAGGTAAGTGAGTATGGATTCATCATCCTGACATTGAACGAATATAATTATAGGTGTGTTGTCATCGATCATCTCAGGATATAAGAATATGAGAGTGGAAGGGGCCTCACCTTCGCATTGATAAGTCAAAGGCCCCAAGGAAATGGTGTTTATGAAAAAAAAAGTTAGGGGGGATAGATTCAGGATCCATCGACTCTGTCAGTGAGGGTGGTGATGAAGGTGGAGCGAGTGAAGGTAGTGATGAAGATGAAGGTGGAGGAGGGGTAGGGTCTTCAATGAGTTCAATGTGGGCCTGTTTGGTAGGAGGTTCAGGGAAACCGATACCACTATGGTCGATATGTTTGCGGGTGGTACATGGAATAACAGTATGATGGCCTTGATCATAAAATCCAAAACCAAAACCCTTCCACGCACAGCGGTACAAGAAGTTGTGGGTGAAATGTGATTGGTAAGTGATTGGAAGTTAGCATAAAATGGATGGGGTTGTGATGGTGGTTCAGGTGTGTAATTGGTAGTATCAAGTCCCCTATAGGTGATACTAGTACAAAGATGAGGAGGACCATAAAGGAAGTGTTCTCATATACAGTGATCATAGCGAGGGTGTTGGTGAAGGCTTCCATACTCGTGTAGAGTAAGGAATGTGTTGACACTATATAGGTGATACTCCCCTAGAGTGAGGCATTGAAAAACACCTTCCAAGGGATCAGTGGTTGGTATGTAGGTAGCTAGAATGGATGATGTATCAAAGATCGATGAGGAGGTGGAGTTAACATATTTGGAAGCTAATGGGTCAGCTGTGGAGGTTATGGCAGTGGTAGGAATAGAGGAGGTATGTGCGGTGAAAGAAGTGGTTATACTGGTAGGTAGAGGTGTAGGTGAAGTGGTAGTGGTTGCGGAGGTAGACGGTGTGATAGGTATGAGCACATCATTGGGTCGGTAAAGCATGTTGCATGTTTTGAAAGGTGATGGGTCAGCTGGAATGGTATAAGTGTGTCCTTCATGTTCAAACTTTACACAACGATGAAAAGTGGAAGGAACACAACCCATGACATGGATCTAGGGTCTACCAAGCAACAATTTATATTGGAATTCCCCCTCCAAAACATAAAACAATTCTGGAACAGTGCGGGGGCTAACGCGAACGTGAAGGATGACAGTTCCTAGTGTGGAGGTGATAGCGTCGTTGAATGAACACAACATGATCAGATGTTTATGCATGTAATTTTCAGGTATGCGCATTTGAGAAAATGCATGGGATGAAATGATGTTAATGCTAGCGCCTCCATCAATCATCACACGACGTACCCTATGTCATCAATGTGGATAGAGATGAAGACGGTTGGGTCTGGGTCATTGTTTTGGTGTGGCGTGATCTCCTCCTCTGAGAAGCTAAGGGAGGCCACTTGGTGAACAAGGTGAGGTGAGGATGGAGGTGGTAATTTGGTGAGAGAGGCTCCATGATGGGGTGTGATAATGGAGGCTATGGGTGTAGGGTCATTGGGTAAAACCTCAATAGATTGAATAACCTCCATGAGGGATTGATGATGGGATTCTGAGGTTTTGATGAGGTCATATAAGGAAATTTTGAGGGGAGATTGGTGTAATTGTTTGAGCATGGTGTAATGTGTGATGCCATTAGAAATGGGATACATGGGTATACGGATAGTTATTTTAGGTATGGGTGCAGATGGTATGTTGGGTATAGGATTGGTTGGTGTGTCAGTTGCCTTTTCTTTTCCCTTATGTGCACGTGTAGCGACGTGTATCATGTTGATTTGAGGGAAGATGGAAAATGGAGAAGGTGTAGGGTGAGTGGTATAATGACATGAAGTGAAAAAACCTATTGGAGGAGAAAATCCCTGTGAGGTGAGATGGGCGCAATGACATTTGGGTGGTGGCATGGAAAGTTCTCTGATGTGAACCATGTTAATTTCAAATCTTAAGGGTGGCTCTAGGAGTTGTGAGGGTGGAGGTTGTGGTTATTGAATGGGCAGTTTGGGAATGGGTGTTGGTGAAGTAGGGTCCTCGTCAAGAAGGTCATCGTCATCAAAGTTGGTTTCTAGTGGACACAATTGGATAAGGACGATTTTCAAGGCCTTGCAGTTCTCCACATCATGCCCTGACACATGATGGTATGCACAAATTTTAGTATCATCAAACACTTTTGGCTTGGTTTTTGAGAAGGGTCGTAAGGTCGGGAGTGGCAGTAATGTGATAACAGAAGTCTCAAGGATGTTGGTTAAAATTTTGGCATAGGACCCTGCTAGTGGATCATAATGGGAAGTGAACATGGGTTTGGGTGTAGGTGTGGTTGATTATCGAGGAACTATTTTTGGAAGAGTAGGAACGGTTCGAACTATGGGTTTAGGTGCCGATGTGGTTTGAGGTATCAGTCAGGTTTGTTTGGGTAGGGGTACAGAAGATGGATAAGTATGAGGGTATGGGGTTGTTTTGACTACCTGGTTGTGGGGTAGTGGGGTTTTATTTTTGGGTTTCACCTTCTTGGGTAAAGGTGATGTGGGTGTACGAGGTATAGAAGGAAAAGTAGATGGAGGAAGAGGGCTAGTTACCCATGGGGATAACGTGGGGTGATGTGAAGGTAGATGACACAGGTCATACTTGGGGTGTGAGGGACAATGACTGAAGTGTAGTGGGTAGTGAAGCAATAGCTGAAGGTATTGGAGGTATTGGTGGTAAAGATACTACAAGTGCATGTATAACTCATGTTGTGTGCCTGGGTAGGTTAGAGGTTTGTGAGGAAGGAATGGATTGTTGTGTTATTGGTTTATGGATGGGTGAAGGGGGCTTGACCATGTTGGGAAGCTGAGATCTTAAGGAAGATGGGACAAGTGTGGGTGTGATTGGTGTGCTCGGGGTATGAGGTCGATGAGTTTGTTTCTTTAGTTTGGGTGTCGGAGTAGGTGTGGTATTTACGTTGGAGTATGTAGCTAAATCTAGTTTAATAGGTGGATGAGTAAGGCTAGTGGTCGGGGTGACCCCTAAAGTGGTAATAGGTTTAGTGGAGGCAAATGTTGTGGGTATGGGTTTGGGTTTAGATGTAGGTTGGGTTATCGGTAAGGGTGTGGTGTGAGTGCTAACAGGTATCGTGGAAGGGGTTGCGACAACAGTGGTTGTATTTGGTTTGATGGGTCGAAATGTGTTTGGGTAGATAGTGGAGGTATCAGCGAGGGATCTCTGCATCTGTGTTGAGACAGGGAGTAAGAGGTGCCCCCATAGTAAAGCCCTATCCACATAATCTAAGTGATCGGCCAAGTGTGAGAACATCACGTCTGTGGGTGGAGTTGGTGAGGACCTAATGGGAATTCACATAAAATACATCTTAGAGAAGGGGAATTAGCCAACTTCAACTTCTGTGGGTAAGAGATCTGAAAGTAGGTTTGTTGGATTTTGGGTAGCTGATGGAGAATGCTCGCCAAGAGGCAAAGGTATCTTAATGGGGTCTATGATGGGTGGAGGAGATGATGGGAGCTCCTCTATAAGTGGAGAAATGTATAGGTGTTCCTCTATGGGTGAAGGAAGTAATGGGTGCTCCTCTACGGGTGGAGGAGGTAATGGGTGCTCCTCTATGGGTGGAGGAGGTAATGGGAGCTCCTCTATGGGTGGAGGAGGTACTATAGGTAAAGGTTCTCTAAGTGGTGAAGCTAGGGGTGAGATGGTCTCAATGTTAGTAGAAGAACCCTCCGTAGGTGATGAAGGAGATGAAAGGTGTTCCTCTATTGGTGAAGGAACAGTGGAGGTTGGTTCTAATTTGGAAGGAGGATTTTGGGCTAGGATTTCTTCTATGGAAGGGATGTGAGGTAATTGAGAGGAAAAATGTACCTCGTTAAAGATAGCGTGGACCTCACAGGTATGGGTATCATGAGTGGATGTCTCACCAGTTTGATTGGATGAAGGGGCATGATTGGGAAATGGTTTTTTGAAGATTTTTTAGATTTTGGTTGGGGGTGGCATTGGGATTATCCACAGTTAACTCAACTTTCTTGATCATTTCTTGGACAATGTTATTGAAAGTGATGCATTTTCCATCACTATGACCCTTTACTTGATGATAGTTAAAGAATTCATGTTCTTTATACCATGCGGGGCATGGGGCGAGTAGGGTCAAAACCAGTGTGTGGTTTTATGGGTGGAAGGGTGACAACTCCAGCTTTGATAAGATTTTCTAAGACAAAAGATTAAGGTTCCCCAATTGGGGTATATTTTCGTTGCTCTTGTCTGAATCGAAAAGTCTGGACATGTGAGAGATTAGATGAGGGTGTAGCCTGATTCGATGGAAGAGCTGGGCCGGCCTTGAGTACCATTGTGTTAGCGGTGCCCTTAGCTTTTGAACAATTGGTTTGTGGTTTGGAAGAGGAATAGGTATCATTCAACTTGAATGTTGAATTCTTATTATGTAATTGGATTTTCTTCTCTTCGATGGCCCGAATCTCTAACTTTCATGCCATAGTGAATGCCTCATCAAATGTTTGGAAGGTTTGGACCTGCAATGTTGGGGAGATATGTCTAGTGAAATCCTATGTGAAGAGCTTGATGAGTTCAGTTTGTGGCAGTTAGAAGGTAAGTTGATTGATCAGGTTGTGCCAACAAGTGACAAAATCTTTGATAGATTCGTCCTCATACTGACGTGTGGAATATAGATCGGTCATGGTAACCTTCTTGATGATATTGATAGAGAAATGATCTAAGAACTCTTGGGCTACCTGATTGAATGAGAATATAGAGTGTTTAGGTAACCCACTATACCAGTCTAATGCAGGTCCAGTGAGGGACATGGGAAAAGTTCTCAAAAATAAGGCATCATCATGAGCGATCAGATAACACCCATATTTGAACGACCGCAAATGTTGTTGTGGGTATTATTTTCTATTGAAATAATTGAATTTAGGAATTTCCCAATGCACAGGGTATGAATGGATAGGAATGGATGTGTGAATAGGCTCGTTCCAAATCTCATCATAGGTGAGAGTCTTGTGGGAGCCAGAAACTAATGCCTCCAATGTTTTCATCTTTTCCAACATCAATTTAATTAGGTCATTGGTAGGTTGTGATGACTGGATGCCTCATGTAGTGTGAGGAGGTTGGTTTTGGGCATATAATGGGGGTGGCACTCCAGTGTATGGGGATTCCGTGTAGGGTGGTTTAGAAGAAGGTAGTGAAATAGGGGGTATGTACCTGTAATAAATATTGGATGAAACAAGAGGTTTTTGGTAGTATGTATATGGGGGTGGAAGGGTCGTGGTAACCCTAGTGGCAATAGGGGCTAATGATTGTGGAATGGAAAGAACCATGTTCTAAAATGGGGTAGGGGTCACCAATACTTGAGGTGGTAATGTAGCTACAGGTATGAATGGTACATTAGGGGTGGATGAGGTTGTGTTTGGGGTAGTTATCGAGGGTATGGTGGATGTAATGGGTGCCACATAGGTAACAAACGCGGCAATCATAGTGGGTATAGAACCTAACTATGAAATGATTGGGGGTAAGGTGGATGAAGGTAGCACAGAGCCAGATGGGGCCGATGTAGAAGTGGGTGTGAGAGTCAAGCGGATAGATATGGGCATGTCGTATATCAGCTGACTCGAGGTGTCTCGAGTGGACAAGTGGGAAATGTAAAACTTTAAGGCGGTAGGGTTCTGGTCAAGGAGTCATGTAAACTCCTCATCTCCGGTAGGAATAGTAGTAGGCTGGATGGGATCCATGGCAGGTGATAAAATATAAGGTGGTGAAGGAATAGGTGGGAGTGTTTGGCAACTGACGTGAAATATGAGGGTGCTTGCTTGTCTTCAGGTCAGCACCATGTGAACTAGTATTGATCAAGTAGGGCTGCTTCTCTGTAAATGATACAAAGAACAACAGGAACAGGTGAATCTGGTGATAAAAAATGGATGAAGTAACAAATGGTGGTTGGAATGTGAAATAGGATAACTGATGGTGGTTAGGGAAAAACCGATGTCGGTCAGGGGTAACCATTTCTGGTCATTGTAGAAAATGAACAGTGAGTAAATAGCGAGGCAGAAGGTAAAATATGATAGGTATGTCAAATATAAAGTTGTTTAAAATGTCAATGGGAAAAATGAAAGTGACATAGACTGTGAAAATTGGAAGAAATTGAAGTAAATGTCCTTTTGAGTAGGTTAGCAAAAGGACCTAGAAATGACGTCGGTTGGGTATAATCGATGGCGGTCAGAGGTAATCGATGACAGTTACTATGAAATTGAAACAGTGATGAAAGAAAGTGGTTGTGAATCAAAATATGATGTAGAATCATACCCAAAATTTTGGGAATGATTATGATATGGCCCAGGCACACTCAGGTGAAGCCGAAATACACCAGCTATGATGAGGAGCGTACAAGGATGAACAAAAAAAAGTGATGAATGTGATCTCTCACCTTAAAATGCAATCCAAGCAGAAACACTAAGAAAATGTAATCTTAGGAGTGCCCTTTCTATTATGTTTGTTTAGATTCTACTATTTAAGGACTGACACATGAATTGTGAAATAGAGTTTTTTGGTGAGGATGGATTCCTACAAATAAGGAGATTTAAAAGGTGAGGTTTCAGGTATGTTATGGTGGGGGTGGGCTTTGGTCTGAAGTATGACTCGACAGAGCAGTGAGCTGGGTGCCCACTATTCCATGATCGTGTGATCACCTACAGCTTCTTCTAGGTATGATGTTGTTTAAGAATGTATTTATTTTGAAATTTTGTGTGGTTTGGTAAGACTCAGAGAAAGAGAGAAGGATAGAAGTGCTTTTCTACGATTCATTTATCAACCATCAGCTGGTCATGACTTCTAGTGTATAGGTTGCCCTCAATTAATGTGAGCTAATGTAATAAATTAGAATGGAATGCACTTGTTTTTAAACCCAAATTGAAAATGTGGAATTGGATGACACAATAAGATGAAGAGGAAGAGGGATGCTCTTTCACTATAAGGCAAAAAAACATGAAGAAATGATTCTTTCTAATTACACCAAAAGAAAAGTTTCCTTTAGAGAAAATAGAAAGAAGAGGTGGATTACCAGGGAAGAAAATTAGTGTGTACACTTTTTAGAAGGGAAACAAACACACAATTTTTTCCTAGGAATGAAAGAAATGCAAGGAACCCCAGATGAGTCCCACCGGGCGTGCCAAAATGTTTCAAATTTTTCTTATATTTTTTCTTTGAAGTCTTGACGAAACAGATAGGGTAATAGGTGTAGGAGGAATACTTGTTCAAATGTCATTTGATGGGTTGTTATGCGTGTATGACTCCCTAATCGACAGATGATCATGAGAGCTTCCCTTTGGCTAGGAGGAACTACCTGTAATGAAAACAAGACCACCAAAAAGAATTAAACAATATGGGCAGTGAACTGCCTAGCATAAGCTAGATCCGGGAAGTATGATACTTCCTAGATGGCTGTCAGTCCACTGTTTTAAACAATTCAATGTTGTAAACAAAGTAAATCCTATTGTTATTTTAAAATGATTTAGGTATCTCACTTAAAAACATAATAAGAAATAGATCTAATCTAACAGGCTAAGCTAGAATAGAATCCAAAGGCCAAATGATTGGTTCTAGGTTTTTGTAGGTCTGATAAAGGTCTCAAGTAGATCATAAGTGAATGAGGGTGAGATAAAGTTAGGTGGGTAGGTCTCTATTCAGGGATGTGTGGGAAAACATAGAGACCAGTGTCGGTCAGCAGTGACTAACAGCGGTTAGGTATAATTGATGCCGGTTACTGTGAGATCTGAATATGTCATAGAATAGGATTTTGGTCTCCTTTGTGATTGCACAAAGGACTTGGGTTGGTCAGGATGAGATATTGGGTGACTGGGGTATGCTTTTATGAGGATTTAATATGTATATTGAGGTGAAAATGTGGAGAAGGTCAATAGGGGGGCAAGGTAAACAATGGATGATAAAATGATGAAGAAATGAAATAACCAGGAAAGTATGATGTTGTACTTACTTGGATTCTGTTCTTGAAGTCCTGTGTGTGAGGGATGGAGGTACTGATGATGGGTTTGAAGGTTGCAAGTGATCACCAACTAAAGAATATCTTCTGCATGGGATGCATGTACACTCCTATTTGCTTGGATAGATCAAATCGTGGCTGGGATGGCTGTGTAGGAGAAGATTCTCAATATCCTTCTTTGGATGTGAGTTTTCGTTGGAATTGGCTCTCTGAAGATACGTTATCTCTCTGAGATGTGTTCTTTCTCATCAAATTTCTCCCAAAGTTTTTCAACCTTGAGAATAAGGTAGTTTAGGGGTTAAAAGGGGTAACCGACGGTGGTCCGGCTTAATCGATGATGGTTAGGGGTAATTGACGTCGGTTAAGGTGAGATTTCCTAGGTTTACTAAACTAGGGATATCCTGCTGATTTCCTTAGATCTCGTGTCCTTATCCCATGGATTAGACTGGGAGCTTCTTGTGAGCATGCAGGAATGTGGTTAGAGGGAAGGCATTGATTTTTAGGGTTTGGGTAAGTCTTGATTAGTTATGGGAACTTGATAAGAATAGGTCTTATGTTTAGTTGGCTTGGTGAGGTGTCTAAGTGAACTGTATGTGTGGATATTATTTAAATAAGATATTTAAATAATAAATATAGTGAGCATAATGTATTAATTTAATTAAATTAATTAAATTAATATTAGTGGGGTGAAGGGGGTCATGGCTAGGTAAATGTAATAAAGGGTGCTTATATGTCAAGGGACAAAAGGAGAGTGTGACCTAATTTTAGTGTCTATAGCTGCCAAGTGTCTTTTTTTCTGTCAATTATATTTTTTACAAGTGGCATTGTTTGAATTAGAATTTTCTTTTTCATATTATTTGTATTTTTTCATAGTCCAAAAAGGTGATCCAATAAATTAACGGCACGTGTTTACGGTTTTTCAGTCTTTTTTTTTATTAATTATCTTTTGACTCATTTTTTTCATTGTGAAGTGCAATCTAATAGAAAAGTGACACGTGTATTTAGATTTTTGCAGTGTTAGAATTATATCTATTATTGAATATTTCATTATTATTTTTTACGTTGTTTTTTAACCCTATTGCAAACCCAGAAAGGAATTGATTTTAATTTTAAAGACTTCATGTTTTTCTAGAGGATCTATCAAATTTTTTAAATCTCTTTAATCTCTTAATTAATTAATTAAATTAATTAATCAATTAGTTGATTAATCTATCAAAAAAAGAAGACATCTCGTCTCTGTCTAAGCTCTGTTAACTTGTTCTTAAACTCAATCATAGCAAGATATTTTTTATTAATCTTTAGTTGTTTGCATTCATATAACTAATAATAATACCTATAGCTAGTTTTTACCTCCATCTGGATTCCTTGGTTTGTTTTTTAGTTGTATTCATTGTCAGTGATGTTTTGAGCATTAAAAATGGTTAGTTTTGCTAGTTTTTCATTGGATAAGTCTCAGTTACTGAATGGAACAAATTATAGTATTTGGAGAATTTGATTAAAATCTTGTTTTATGGCTAGAAAGCTATGGGATCCTACAACTGGTGTGGGAAAATGACCCATCGGAAGACTTAAAAATCCTGAAAATATGAGCTTCTTCTCTCAAAGATCATGGGAATCTCTATCAATCCTATTGTAAAGCATAAAAGATGAATTTTTAATACATATAGGTCATATGGACTCTCTTGTTGATGCCTAGAAGCAATTAAATACTATGCATGAAGGCATTCATCTATCTAAGATAATTAGGCTAGTATTAGATTTGTTTACAGCTCCCATAAAGGTGGATGAGAAAATAGTTAATTACCTAGCTAAAATTAAAAATATTAAAGCTCAATTAAATGGATGTAATTATGAACTATTTCAAGATAAGATTGTGTATTTCATTATTAAGATAAACATTATTGAAAAATTAGGAAATTGTATCTCTTTTCTTAGTTCTAAATATCAGAATGAGAATGATCTTCCTAATTTGGATACTATGTCTTATCTGTTAATTCAATAAGAATTTGTAATGGAGAACTATGATTCAAAATAGATTACTTCTCAAGAATTTTTCTCTCATAATCATAAGTCTACTCAAAATAGGAAGAATAGTAATCCTAATCAAAAACCTAACATCATATCAAGATTTAAGTCCAATTCTAAGACTAATTATGTTAAAAAATAGTCATAACCTTAAAGTCAAATTTAATGGCATGTGTAACATTTTTCAAAAAAATTGGTCATAAAGAATCTGATTGTTTTGTTAAAACTAAAAAATATATTAAGAATGCTAGAAATATTAAATCTAATAATCATAAGAAATATCAGAAGTAAAATCATGCAAATAATGTTGAGCAGTCTATTACCTTGTATATTTTCCTCTCATCTTCAAATGAAAATGAATGGATCCTAGATAGTGGTGTCTCTAGGCATATGAATTGCACTCCTAGTATCCTCTCATATGTTGTTAAATGTGAGGAAAACATATATCTAGGGGATAATTCCATCATTAGATTTGAAGGTTGTGGGAATGTTAATTTTTCAAATGGGGTAATTAGGAATGTCTTGTATGTTCCTTAATTGAAAAATAATCTTGTCTTTCCTCAACTAACTAAAGAAAACTGTAAAGTTGTATTGCTACAAGATAACTGGTATGTAAAATATGAACTCAATAATGTTATTGCTTCTAGTATTCAAAAATGGCTTATATATTTTTCATGGATTTGTGTCTGGATCTTTTTTTTCTTCCTCTTTTAGGAATGATATTCAGTTTTGGCATGAAATATCAGGTCTTTTAGAATTTTATATGAAATTTCTAGACTTAATCTTGTTGTTGGTCTTCCAAATATTAAATTTGATCATGAGACATGTGAAAATTACTTTCCTGGTAAGCAACATGTTGAACCATTTCAAAAAAATCATGACCCAAATTCTTCTCATTTAATAGAATTTATTCACAGTGATGTGAGAGGACTACTTTAAGTTCCTATAGATCAAGTGTATGCTTTCAAGGATCCTTTATTTGTAGAGCAAGACAACTCTCTTAGAGGGAATACTTCATCATCTTGGGAAATTTATACATTCTATCACTCATTTTCTAGAGGAGCTTAGCTTCAAAGCATCAAAATTCTTTGCTTTAATTTCTCATCATGGAAAATTCTTCCTCTTCGAATGGGAAAGAAACACAGCGATTTCATCATTGCCATCCATCAAACCATTGGCTCAGGAGGGTGTCATATTTTCTTGACTTTATTTCAACATGGCTAATATTAACCACTAGTAACACTTTTAATAAGGATTCATGCTTGTTCTTGCAGATCAATGGCTTGATCAAGAGTCAAGAATAGCTAGGCATCATTTTTGTTTCATGGCTCTTAGTAGTTATTGTACAAATGGTTTCTTTCCCACTATTTGAGGGCTCATTACATACTGTTGGTCTCTACCTAAGTGACATTATTAAGGGATCCCATCTTCAAATGGGAATGAGAATATCTCTTCATCATGGATAAGGCACTAAGCTATTTTCTTTTGAAAAATCACCAAGAACCATTTCCCTCTCGTCATGGTTTTTTTTGCCCATCATCTGGAAGTGGAGAGCTGCCCCTCTTATAACTAAAATCTCCTTAATGCTTTCTTCAAGTCCATGCTTTCCTCTTTAGGGAAGGCATGTATAGACCTATAAAGATGGGATTATCCATCTTACTCCTTAATTGTCACAAAGTAATTCATTTTCTTGCTATCTTGATACAAGATGTTAGTTTCTGGGCTTCTAGAATTTTGCACCGTGTACCTCATCTTCTTCTCTGGAAGAAATTTATCCATGTCTCCGTTCATTGGTATGGTTATGGAAGACCAGTTCATCTAAATTTTACCCCTCAACTGCTGAAAAAAACCCCTACTTATCAACATTCCAAATGAAGCCAAAATTTTTGCTACCAAAATCATCATTGAAAATTTATTCTCTAGAAATCTGACAAGAGCCACCTCTGCATCTTTGAACTTCCCTACAAGTGGGACTTATTTTGAATCCAAAGAGTAACAAGAGCCACTAGGTGGAGTTATGGTGAGTTTGAGATCCTTAGCAACCTTCAAAGGCATCACGTTGTTTGAGGCACCAAAATCTATTATGCAATTGTTCAGTACATATTCTCCAATAAGAAGGGAGGCATAGAAAGGATCGACCTTGTCAGTATTAGATGTGCTTAAGGAAAGCATGTTCTATTAGGGAAGCACAGGTGGGTTTGGTAGTACTCCTATAGAATTGGGTGTTATAACTTTGGGTGTTAAAATACCACTCATGATGTATCGGATGAGACTCTCAAATTGTTTAGGGTGATTCCGCAAATATTCAGTTTCGGTGATCTGCACTTTGGCTTTGTTCACGTATTCTATGAAGTCAAAAAGAATAGATGTGGGTGAGGGTGATGAAGGGACTACTTTTGGATTTAGGACGGGTTTGGAAGGAGTATACTTTTGGGGAATAGAGGGGATATTGAAAGGTACACTAGGATATTTCAAAGTACTAGATTTTACAAGAGCAGATTTAGATTTAGAATTAAAAGAGGCATCAAAAGACTTATTTGGAATTTTTGGAGACTTCTTATTTGATATAGGATCAGGCTTCAACAATGTGGACTCCATGGAGGGTGGGATTAGATATCCTTGACTAATTATTTTATTTTGCGTAGTCCTCACAGGAGGATATTTAGTCTTATTTATCTTTGTAACAGTGGAGGGAGAGCCCCCTTTCTCAAATTGAGAATGAGTGAATACCACACATGAGAAACTAGGTGCATATTCTTCATCATCTTCATCGCCTCAAGAATATTCATATAATTTTATTTTTATATCATTCTCAAACTCATCACCTTCTATAAAATCACCACCTTCACTTTCTTGTTCAAGATCCTCTTCATTTTCCTTACTCCTATAACTTGCATTGATAGGTGGTGCCTCTAAGGCAAGCCTTCGAGGTCATCCTACAATTTTATTTCTGTTGTTTCTTTGAGAAGAAACTCATTCAAATATTTCCCTCCTCAATGACGCCATTTCATTTTCCATTTTCTATTAAAAAAAAAAAGGATAAGTTCTTTCATCTCTAGGAAGTTGATATTTCTTGATATTTCCAAATAGGATGAGATCATCATCAAGTTCAATTTCCATTCTTTGTGCTTCTGCAATATCCCTCAGTTGAACTCTTCATAGGATAAATCCTACCTTCAGTGATTGATAACTAATAAATAATCTCTTGACATTGTTTTCTGATGGTGAACATTCCTCTGGTATCCTACGGAGCAACCGGTAAAAATGAGCCAAAAAGTCTCTCATAGTTTCATTTTCTCATTTATTTATTTATGTCAATTGAACAAGGAGGTCTTGATAGTCCTCAGTAAATATGAATCTTTCCTCAAACTTCCTTTTGATGTCATTCTAGAAAGTGATGGATCAAGAAGGTAGGAGGTAGAAACATTCCACTACTTTTTCTTAGAGAGACTCCACAAACAATCTTACAGTGACATCTTCATGTTGGACATGAAGAATCCCACATGATGTGGTGAAGGTTGATATGTGCTTTTTAGGGAGTTGTGTGTCATCACCTTTAAACTTTGTAAAGCTTTTGTAGGAACTTTCTGGTAGATCATAAAGAGGTGGTTCAAGAGCAAGCAAGCCTGTATTTCTTCCCCATGGAATAATGCATTAAGGTCTTTCTGCTTCGTTCACCAATGTTTTCACTTCATCTTCTACAAATTCTTCTTCCTCTTGAAACTCAATGCTCAATGGTGGTTGAAAAATAGGAGAATTTTAAGGGGAGTATCAATAAGAGTTTGGATATGATTTCTAGATGAACTGCTTGAAGAGTCGGATGGAGAGGAATCTTGAGAGAAGAAGTATGGATTATCTCTAATTTGTTCTTGCTGATTTTGCAAATCCTTGAAACTAAAATCAACAATACCTCTCAACTTGTTCAACCTGGTGCATCTTCCTTCAGTTAGCTTTTGGAAACTATTGCATTGGGAATACAAAAGGACACTAGGGAATATGAAGGGTCGTGTGCATTAATTGATAGTATATCTTTCAACAATGGATTTCCATGAATTTTTTTTTTTAATATTTGATTTTTTTGAATTTTTGGACCTTGCGGTTTTATTTTGGGTACAGATGTTGCTAACTCTACCCCACAGTGGGTGCCAAAAACTATTGGAAATAAAAAATTTCAAGGAACAATTTTTGGGTTTCTTACTAATGCTTTGGGAGTCTAAGTCCCTCTACTTAACCGGTGTATCTTTCATATGTGCATGCGCGAGTAAAATTGGATTTCTTTGGTGGCCTTTCGACCAAGGATCCAACAGGGGCACTCCACTAACCTTGCGGAAAAGATAGTAATTTCTTTCTAGAGAGGAATTTATCTGGAAGTGGGAAAGGGAGTGAGAATATAAGGTAGGGGAACTAATTTTGTAGGTAGAAAATCAAATTCCTACACACATTAGTTAGAAACTTCATCACATGCACTAAATTAAGAGGAAATAACTCTACAATTAATAATAAGACCAAATAGAATTTGATGAGCACAAAGTATCATAAAATCCATTAGTCAAAGAAAGGTAGAAACTCCTTCTTCTTGTATTGATTTCTCAAACCAAAGTTTTACATAGTGGGGAAATAGAGGAAATTTGAGAATGAGGGAAAGGGAATAATTTGGCTATCTCCTTTGTTCTCTCAATGCACTCTTGAGTTTAAAAAATCAATCACCAAACCTTTGAAATGGGAATGGATTTAAAATTTATAAAATGAGAGGTGACTCTTCATCTACCCCCCAATGCCTTTTCATATGTTCTCACACAATTTAAAAAAAAAAATCAACTTCTTAGGAATCTTTTAAGTCCCTTTTTATAACATAAAGGTGACTTATTACATTGGGAACATTAAGACACCAATGCAAAATTAGAACATTGAGAAGAGAGAGAAAATTGGGGGAAGAGGAGAGAGAAAGAGAGAGAATAAGAAGAGGGATGTCATTCCTGATGAATTCTGTCGATCCTTATTGATTGAAAGCTCCAAATTTAGTGAAACTCTGAATCTTCAAACTCCATACACACTGAGAAACTCATTAAAATTATCTCATGAATGCTTGAAAAGTTAAATGAACTAAGATGGATCTTGAATTCCCTATGATCAATGCCCATGGATGATTCTAGAATGATGATGTTTGACCTGAATGATCATCCCTCTATACGTCCCATTGTGCCAAAACTTTCCCTTTGAGAACAACTTGCTATTTTTAGTAAGTACAAATGGGGTAACTTATTATTTTTAGTAAGTGTCGTAGTTTAGTTTTTCCCAACCTCAACCAGCTATGGTAGCTTGAATTATTTCTTCTTACTGTGTTCCTCTCACCTTTTGGACCAACTCGGGCTATTTATAGCAGGGGCTTGTGGAACCACTTACTATTTTTAGTAAGTGTCAATTGTGATCCGAGATGAACTTTTTGATGACTTTGCCTACAATACTCCCTCTATGTTCATTTCCTTATTCATAGCCTCTTCAAATGGTGGCCTACCCAAATCAACATACCCCTATATAGGAAGGCATGCTATATTTAGTAAGTGCACCGTGGATGTCAGATTCCAATAAAATAGGTCTTGAAAATCTAGGTTTTATGTCTGGGGTTCCACGCTCTGTATTTTGAGTAATTCCTTCATCTAAACAAGTGGAAAAATGATATTTTCATCGGTGGGGGCATAATACTAAAAAAAACCACAACCCTCTATATCCCTAAAAAATAGGGACTTCATGGCATGAAAACTAGTTTACGTGAAACTAGATTTTTTAATGATCATTCCCTTCAATTTTTCACGCGATTTCACTCCCTTGAACCTTGATAAGTGAAGAGGTAGCTCGCTACCTTTTTCATAGATGTTCTTCAATGTCCACAATATCCCTAAAAAATATGATGAAAACCCAGTCCTCAATATCCCTAAAAAATAGGTACTTCATGGTGCAAAAACTAGTTCACGCGAAACTAGATTTTTCAACGATCATTCCCTCCAATTTTTGCACGATTTCTCCCACTTGAACCCTAAGAAGTGGAGAGGTAGCTCGCTGATTTTTTCCACTACTGTGTCATGGAAGCCATTAATTGAGCTTGAAATTTTCAGGTATGGTTTTTTTCTCCACTGGCAATGAAATCAACTCCATTGCGATAGGTTTTTATCTTCTTTTCTCATTGGTGAAATTTCTCTTCGATTCGTTGTCAGTTTGACGAGAAATTGAGCTTTGTTCTTCATGGAGACGGTTCAGTGAAATTTATTTTCTAGGAGCATTCTTTTATTTGAATGGGAGGTTTGAATATGATTTTTTAATTTCCTTCAAGAGATAAGAACTCAGCAACATATGGTTTTTCAATCCGTGCACCGGTTTGCAACATCTCTTCGATTTTCAGTTTCAAGGCAATGAAGATTTTCAAACTTCTTCTTCTTCATTCTTCGTTTGATCAATATTTATTATGGGACCTGATGTGTTTTTATGTTTTTTAGAATCTAGTTTTTGTGGTTTGAGTTTGTTCAAGGTTCATCAATGGTTTGACTTGGTGTGAGCAAGTTGCAGAGCTATGGTGCACATGAGAGTTAGATGTTAGAAGCGGGAAGCAGGCGAGGGTTTTTTAATATTTTGAAATAAAGATTTGAGAAGGGAGATGGGTGAATTTTTCAATTTTTTATGTCCCTAACCTATGAAGGATGCAAGGGATATTAAATTCCACTGTGGGTAAGGCAACAACATGTGGTGGAGATCCGACGGTAGGGAATGAAGGCTAAAAATCAACTTTAAAGCACTGTGGGGCTGGGAGCTGGTCATATGGGTGACCAGAAGTCTCTCTTAGGGGATGGGAACATTTTTCCATGTTTTATATCCCTGAACTGCGAGGGATATGAGGTACATTAAATTCCACGGTGCTCCTGGTGACGACACGTGGCAACGATCGGATGGTTGAGGCTTTGAGCTCCCACAAGCACCTGGGGGGTGAACTGGCAATCCTGGAGGTTGCAAGAGGATCCAAAGGTCATATGGTGGCTAGGCACATTTTTCCATGGTTTATGTCCCTAAACTTGATGGACACAAAATCTTGCTAGGATCCTGGAGCTGACATGTGTCCTCCCAAAATTTGACTAACTCCCGAACTCGCTCTTAGAGGACAACTTGAAACGACGATAACTTGAGCTCCCGATGGACTTGTTCAATTAAATTTTATATGATCCTGACTAGAAATGAACTTTTTTAATCCAATGGTGGGCATCTTAGGTATTTATTCCTCCATTTTATCCCAGAAAATGTGGATATTATATTTGGTATTTCATATGTGCATGAGAAAAAATGCTAGCATACCCAATGCGCCAAAGTGTTGTGAAAAAAATAATTTCAGCATGTTTTAGGGCTTGGAATTCCCTTTCCAATGATGTTTTTTTTTCTCCTAACTCCATCCGGAGCTACCGGAATCACCTTTGGAAGTTCAGCAATTGTTTTAGCCTATACACTGCTTAGGTCTGTGAACCCTAATTTTGGTGAAACTGCCCCAACTTCTCCAAGTCCTTCCAAAATATTCATGAATATCTTCCATGATGTCCCAAGGCCTTTAAATTTCCTCCACATTTTTTTTTGGATTTTTCTGCTCCATTCCATAAGGTTGCTCCAGTCCTAGGAAGGCCAGTGATAACCCTTCCCACAACTGCCTGAAGCTTGCAACTTTTAATGAACTCCTAAAATTGCCTAGGGGGAATGAATGGGCTTTCCTAAATCACCTAGGGGGATGAGATAAAATTAATCAGGAGGTCATTGGACTAACTGGGTGGACTTGGTATTCCTGGGAATGATAGGACATGAAAAATTTAGCACATGGGTATAGTTGTCGTGCTTGAAAATTATCAATTTCCTTGTTGCACATTTACACAACAAAAATTTGCACTCATGCAACATTTTAGCTTATTATATTAAAGATTACCAATGGTGAAATATGATCATGGTGTAAATTTCCATTTGCATTCACTATCAAATATTTTAAATACATAGTTAATAGGATAAAAAGACACACAAAAGATGGTGTTTGATGAAGATAAGGTAGATTCAGAATAGCACACCCTGTGTAAGGCCTTTGGATATTCTTATAGGAACCTGTATACTTGGAAACAATAGAGCTTGATACCTTAGACCTTAGTCCAATTATGAACGTAACAGTCAACAGATATTTGTCAATCATGAGTATGCTAAATATTTGTCAATCTACGTTTCTGAAAATGAAGGATGGAAATCATATCAAAGTGTGCAACTCTCATATGCCTCAGCAACCAAATAAGAGTGTAGTTGGAATTCCCAAGATGATGCACGAGGAGACTCCACCTTAGCATGAGGAGGAAGAGAAAGAAGGATATGAAGAAGAAGAAGAAGATATTGTGTTGGATTAAAGACGCATAAGAGAAATGATGAATAAGAAAAGGGAGGAAAGCAATGGTGCAAGATCTTTTCGGGCCAGCCAAGGGGTCTCCTACGATGGCGGATAAGGTTAATTCCATTGAGAACTAAGAGATGTGCAAAAGAGATCAATTTTTTAGTGAGGATCAATTGATGAAGAGAAAGACAATTCTGAGGATGCGGAGCGTGAGGAGTCTGTGCGCAAAGATGAATAAGGTAAGGAACAACCAGTCCACATAGATTCAAGCCCGGAGAAGGACATAGAGGAAGGTGAAGAAGGTGGGCGTGAATAAGCGAATGTGTAGATAAGAAGTTCTAGTGCACAAAGAGGAGAATCATAATACATCAAGAAGAGCTTAAGGAAAGAAAATAAGAAGGAGATGATGCTTATGCCATCAAGGAAGATAAGGGTGATGTTGGAGAATCAAGCTCCAGACCATTCACACCTATTGAATACACGTACCAAGGCCAAGGTGGTAAGGAAGAAAATACCCCACCCCCACATTCATCACATGTGTCTTTCATTAATGATCCTACGAAGTCCTGAGGGGCCATTTTTCAAAGAATGGTTCCCAAGGAAAGGCTATTTGGATAGGACCTACTGAATGAAGAAGGAGGGTTCATGCACACAAAGAAGATGTTATCATAGAGCATGCACATGGGCATGTAGAAGAGCCATAATTTGAGATAAGCAAAATTCCCCGTTCCATTTTGACACTGAAGAAGCATCCCAAAAAAGAGTTTAATATTGTTAACACCACAAGGTTAATTGATGAACAAGATTGCAATGCGCCGAATAAGATGACAATTGAAGTCACATGCAGGAACCTAGACAAGGGGGCTACCATGAGGGTTATGGTAGAGGATAAAAAAGATAAGGATTGTAAGATCTAATAGCTCAAGGAGGATTTTAAAGGGGATCAGAAGTGGACCAAGTAGGCATATGAAATATCTGTTAGAGTTAGTGAAGTAGATCACAAGTGTATACCCCATGTTGGTAAGCCAATCTAGGACCGAATATAATATGGAGATGGAGTATATTCAAGCCTTGGTTAGGATGTTGCTTCTCAATATCAAGAGTGTTATGGGGCCATCTACAGAATAATTTTTTGAGGAGAATAGAAGGAATAAAGAGGTTGTAGAGGAAAAAATAACGGAGTACGAGGCACTGATCACCAAGGTCAAGGAGACCATTGAAAAGACTGAATTTCCATTTGATAAATTCTAAAAGTGTGATCCCATCTTGAGTGCACTGGTTTGTTAAGGAGGGAAAAGCTCAAGGAAATTCAAGAAACAAAAAGTAACAATCTTGAGGCGAGCAATAATCATGGTGGAGACATCAGTGTAGAGGGATTTAATTAAATCCATGAAAGAGACTTATTCTTGAATTACAAATCAAGGATGTAGAGATCACGGTCATATAAAGGATGGATTCCATGGAAGGAGTGGTCATGGAGTTAGACGTGGTAGTAAAAGAGATTAAAGAGAATGTTGATGAGTTGAAGACACCTGATCAAATTTTAGGTATTGTTAAGACAATGTTAGGGAAAGCCACAGAGGAACTTGTAAAGTGGGACAAGTTAGAAAATGTATTGAATAAGGAGTTCACATATCTTCTCCAACCACTTAAGGCTTGAGATTTTCCGCTTGCAAATTGGTGAATTTTTATTCTTTGATTCACAAATTTTGTACCTTATTCTTCATTCTTTAAATTATTTGATTCATTGGAGGCATATGTGTGATAAAATATTTCTAAGGACAAGAAATAACTTTAATGTAGGGTGATGTTGTGGGTAGTGAAAATGGATAATTACTAGCCACACGTGGAGGTCAGGGACCACACAAGATGCAAGGGGTGCATGAAGTAACACGTGCATGTAGGAAGTATCAATGCATGAAGGTTCACACGTGAGCATACAGAATTTGGGACGTGGCCAATTTTCTAGAACGTGGCTAAAAAAATAGTAAAGAAAAGTTGGAGTGGCTTCCAAGTAGGGTATAAAAATAGACAAAATCATGATAGCTTGGGATAAACACAAAGGAGCTATAATTAGGAAATCACATGCAGAGTAAAGATAAATAACATGCATGGATCGAGCTAATAATAGGATTAGAACTATATTTTAGAATAGAAGATAATCTATTATTAGTGAGGAATTACATGCTTCAGTAGTTGAATTGTAATGCATGCATAAATATTTGTGGCATGTGGGATATTTTAAGAGTTCATGGGTAGTGAAGGGAAATTTCCCACCCCGTATATATATGTATGCATGTATGTATGTATGTATGTATGTATGTATGATTCACACTATATGGATAAACTGTGAATGATTGTAAGGTTATGTTGTTGTTTTTCTTATGCACATGATCTTATGTAATTAATATTGATGTATTCAAATTATGTGTTTCATGGTGATTAATATAATGGATCTTTGTGGATGGATTCTTGTTATTGATGTTATTTTTAATGATCTTGCATGGTAAATTTGTTACTGGTTCTTGTTTAGTTCATTCTTGCATATGGCTATGATCCGTTCCTTTATTCTTTGATCCCATTTATCTATTGTGGTTATGCAATATATCTTTGTGCATGCTAAATCCTTGATAAATCTAGTATAAAATAGGGACCTGGTACCTTTGCATTCTTTAGGTGAGTGTTTATCTTTCAGCTGAATGAGGTGTCAACATGCCTAGGGTAGCGATAAAGAAAGTGACTACATTTTGGTTCCGTTGTTGGGGCCTCTTTTTAAGATATTTTAAGGATGTTTCATGATGAAGACGTATCAGTTGAATTTTGACAACATTGAGAGCTGGTTAGAAAATTTATAGGAGGATTTTGATTACATATATAACACTAGACCTGATTGTGATGCATGCGCATAGGTTGAAAAACATATTTATCTATGATAGAGTTTCAGACATATCTTAAAAAACTCGAATCTACTGCCCAATCCACTTGTACCAGTTTCTTGTAGCATTATTTGCATCAAAGATACATGCAGATGTTGAGCCATCATTCATGTTGGACACAAGTTATATTTTTAGACTCTGCATTATGCTGGTTTGAATTAGAAACGCAATGTAGATCATTGGTGGAGTGGTTATTTGAATAGTTACCCACTGAAAGTGAAATATTGTATACTTCCTTCTTGTTTGGAGGTTACACTGAATCTTCAGTTCTTCATCCTGATCCTCAATTAATTTTACCCTCTGTGCATCATCCCCATATTAGCTTCATTAAGATCTTATTCTTATTTCTCCTCTTCCTCAATATCGATTCTTATGGATTATTCCTAAATCATCCTCCATGCCTAGGTTCTTATTTTGTGTCCTAGTGTTGTGATAGATGACAGAACTTGTTCCAGTTTCCTCCCAGAGAGCCAATTAAACATGTTTCTTAAGTATAATGAAGCTTGGAAAATCAAATCTATACAAGACCAACAAGACAAATGTATGAAAATCCACATATCTGGGGTTGATGGAGAAAATTTCTGTGTTAAGGATTCGAGGTTCACACCGAGGATCGTGGAACCTGATGCAATCCTTACTCCTCTCCACTTAGGAAAGAGTAGTAGAGAATCCCCATGAGCTAGAGTTTTAATGATACAAACATCTTATAATCGATAGGATTGTACTACCAATTTTGGCACAGATTTGATCCCACATGGAAATCATAGCCCTTATACCATGTGTTCGAATATCTGAATGTAAGTATTGATCAAAAATGTGAATGTTGGTAATCTGGTAGTTTCAGGTAAATTTCATCCTTTTTGTAGAATATTGTGAAAAACCCTAAAATTACCATGAATTCCTCAGAAATGACTTCTTTCAAAATTGGTTGCCTAATTGGTGGAATGTATCTGTCCTGGAATGTCATGACCACAACTCTAGTAAAAAATTACAGAAAAATGCTTAGCCATTTTTAAGATATTAGCATGAACTTCATAAGAATATGGGGTTTCAACCCTAAATTGAAAATAACTCTTTCATACATAGGTCAAAAAAGGTGAAAATTTGAGTCTGGTTATCAACTTCATATAAAAAAAATTCAGGAAAATCAACAGGTTCAGGATCTCAGTAGATACTAGGTGGAATCACAATGAATAAGTGGTTTTACCAACCCAAAATTACCCATATCATATGTTGTGATCTATCACTAATGATATAGACCTTCACATATTTAATAATTAAGAAATATTGATATTAATATTAATCAATATGCTAACATAATGTATAGAGGTATTAGGTGGGCTATTTAGATATCCTGAAATTTTTAATATATCTAGAATAATAGAAGATTATAATCCTTAAGTGTATGGGAAACACCATACAATGTTCCTTAAGGTAGGTCGGGGGTACATTCCACAATCTCCCAATATGGAAATTCAAGACTTTGAGGGGGACACTTCAAATGTACTTATATTCAAGTAGAAGATATCAACAGGTGTGCATTACATCAAGTCATAATGATACACATATCCTTTAGTAAATAGGCGTTTAAAGGAGGAGGTTACTCTTAATGGATGGGTAACACCTAAGTTCTCTGAATGTAGGCTACCTTATTACCAAATATAACTAACTCCTATGTCACCCCATTGGGGTATTATAAACACTATAAATAACTAAGGGGGATGTGTTCCATCTATCAACTATAAGTCCATTAACCCACATGTACATTATAATATAATGATCTCAAGGTACATACAATATACACATAATTTTTCACTTTACTAACATTTTGTACTTTGTAGGCATTCAATTGACACATTCTACTATTCCCATAACGATGTCCTCAAGGATACGTCACATGGGAACGAGTAGTAAGGTAAATTAAATAAGTTACATGTATCCTTAGGTTATTGGATGTCATAATCGTGTGTTGTCATTGATGTACGGGTTGTTCAGTGATGTCAATAGGGTATGTCCAAGTATTTGGTCCCTAGATGTCTTCCTAAGGTGTCCTGGTGTCTTCACGAGTTGTGCAAGTCATGACTGTCACGTGTTCAGGCTTGGTATAGGTGCATGGTAATGTTGGAATCCTTAATGATTAAGTGGTCTGGCCAGACCCTGTAATATAATATGGGTCCATCACTATTCATATAGGATAAATATTGTAAATTATATATGAAATAATGTTTCTATTGGAGATTAAATATTCATACACTAGGTAATAGGGGCTGCAATTATGTACCTACGTGTTTAATCACATAAGTGAAATCATTTATGTTTACTATTTATTAAATACATTTTCATGTTCTAGGTATAATGTGTCAACCATTATAGGTTGAAAATGTGGGTCGGGAGATTCATACCCGATGTTCCTTGGTCCCCTCTAAAAGGATTCGATTTGAGGTCCTCATTTGTTTATAGTTAATTCTAGAAATATATCCTATATAGGTGTGTAAACTACAGGTGATTTAGTTTTACCCTTGGTAAATAGGGTATATAATATAGGAGGAGGTGATCTTATTGGATGCAAAATAAGTTCTCTGAAGTAAACAGGTTATTTTCAAAGTGGTTTTTACCCTATTGAGGTTTTTCCACATAAATACTGTGTCACCTGTGTTATTTTATTTCCTGGAAGTATTTCTTTATTTACTTATGGGATTGAGGGAAGAGTCAATAGATCATATTCTAAGCCTATTTAGTTGTAACATCATATATAATACTGTAAGTTGATTAAATCTAGGTATTTATTAGTTAATCCTCAAATTCTAACATTATATTAGATTTTAGGTATATATGGTAAATAAATTAAGATCAAATATTTATCTATATTTTATTTATTATACCGGTTTTTTAACCAACCTGGAAAGGTAAATTAAGATAAAATGTTTTATATTTTATTTATTTAATTTGTAGTAGTGTTTATTGCTTCAACCATGACTCGGATTACTTTTTAAAGTTTATACTTACTAAATTAAGAGACCTAACATATGTCTCTAACTATTTATATTATCCATTTAATTTGTACAGATTTTTTCAACTATATCTGGAAAGGTAAATTAAATACTATATGAGAGATAAACTATATTTATAGGTTTTCTTTTATTTAATTTGTAGTGGGTTTTTTCAACCAACCCAGATAGGGTATCTTAGGTATAAGTGTTGAACTCTAAAAGTTTTACTTTGCCGAAGAATCAAGTGTAGTAATTCATTAGGTGGAAAATATTGAAAACTTCTTAGCCTTCTATGAAAACTTGTGTAGAGTTTTAAGTTTGTAGGAAATATTTGAAATATTTTGTAATATTTCTATAGTTTTAAATGTGTGCAGGTTGAATTTGGTCAATGAGTAAATGAAGGGAGGAGACAAGGTCTCCATCAAAATAGGGATTTGAATTTATTTCCATTGGATCGGGTGAAAAATGACTTGTCTCCTCTGTAAAATATGCTAAGGTTTATGTAGACTCTTTAAAATCTACATGGTCCTGGTAAAATGTCTTTAAATCTGGTCTTTTTCATTCAGGGGCCCCATAATAAGGGTTACATGTATTTTTTTATATAAAAAATATATATACTATAGTTTATACTTTTTTATAGACTATATGTTGTTTTTTATTTACATTATATTAACTATATACCTCTTTTTTAAAAAGTGAATATATTTTTACATTATAAATTATAATAGGTTAATATAATGTATTAAAATATAACCTCCCTAATATTATATAGAAGAAGAAATTTTGGAATTTCACATTTTGGAAATACACAACAAGTTTTGACTCCATTAAATTTGACGGTCAAATGACCGTCATGACAGACCAAACATAAGGCAGTATGACGATCTTTTAGATGGCAAATTTAAGCTAAAGAAACCAGGTCTTTGTCTACGTAATTTTTTTTAGACGTCAAATTTAAGATGGCCGGATTTTTTGTCTACATTATTTTTTTTAGAAATTTGAAGTTGTTATACATTCTTAGGGGGTCTTTTCTTCACTTCTATATGGTCAGTAATATTTGTTTATATAAGTCTGGGGTATAATGCAGGGCCCTTTAATAATAGCGGGTTATTATTTTGATCATGAGAGGTTAATTAATATGCATTGTAATGACAAAATTAGTTATGATTAAATAATTTATGTAGATCTATAAAATTTAGATCTATTTCTATTAAAAATATTTTTTTATTTTTTGATAAATATGTATCTAACTTTGTGGTATATTGTATATTATAATGGGGTGTGTTTTAGACGTTTAGGAAAATAATGACGTCCAACTATTTCTGTCTTGAAAAAACCCATATCCTAAATGAATCCAATTACAACATTTGGAAGATAGGGTCAAATTAGAACTTATTGTGAGAAAACTCTAAATGATTTTTTCTGAATTTGAGGTTTCTCCCACCGGTCGTCAAACAATTGTAGATAACATGAATGCATACTCGCAATGAATATAAGAAGATCTTTCCATGATTTTACACAATGTGAATGATGAGTACCTACTACACATTGGTAATATTGAACATCCTAAAGAGGCATGGACACAACTAGAGTCCATGCATGAAGGATACTTGGTATATCAAGGATAGTAATGAGAGTATAATAGCTGAAGGAATTCAAACAAATGATCTATATATTTTTTATGATTTCTCTTCTGTATCTTGTTTTATATCTCAGAGTTTGAATAATTCAAAACTATGACATGAAAAGTTAGAACATATTAATTATCGAAGCTTATATGAAATGTATAGATATAGTCTAGTGAAAGGTTTACATGTATTGTCTTCTTCTTTTGAAGTTACTTCATTAAATGCTTCTAAATGATGGTTTTGATTCTGATTTAGTAAATGGCCATGATGATGTTTTGATGCTATAGATGTTTTTGAAACTCTTATCTTCCTAGATAAGAAATTAAATTGGGCTCAATCTATGTCAGAAAGTTTAAATCTTATTAACCTTAGGAAAATCACCAGAAGCCATCATATGTACCATGCATTAATTACCTTGTATGAACTTGAATCGTGAAGTATTATAAGGTTTAGGTGGATATACAAAGTAAACTATAATGCTGATGATAGTATTAACAAACATAAAGCTAGATTTGATGCTAGATATTTCACTCAAAAACCTGGTATTGATTATGTTGAGACATTTCTTGTAGCTAAAATGAGTATTGTTAGGGCCTTATTTGCAATTGCCACTCAATTTGGGTGGAAAATCCACCAAATGGATAAGAAAAATATTTTTTTGAATTGTGATTTAAAAGAAGAACTTTACATGTTTCAACCTAAAGGATTTGAAAAAACTGGTAAAAAAAACTATGTTTGTAAGTTGAGAAATCCTTGTATAGTTTAAAACAAGCTCTTAGAACTTGGTATGCAAAAATTGTTTCCTTCTTTAAATTATTAGGTTTTCTTAATTGTTCTTCTAACAATGATAGATTCATTAAGAAATAAGGCTCACATACTATCATTATATGTATATATGTTGATAATTTTCTTATGTTTGGTGACAATTCTGATTTAATTCATAGGATTAAAAAGAAATTAAAGTAGTACTTTGAAATGAATGAGTTAGGTCTTTCACATCATATTATTTGTATGATTGTATTTCATTCTATTGTTATTTTTAAAACACAATATGCATCCATTGTATTGAAAAATTTTCTTATGATTGATTGTAAACCATTTTCTACTTAATGGAAGTTTGAATAAATATTGATCATAAATCTCTATATGAAAAAGGTTGATCCTATTTTTTATACGTTGTTAATTGATAGTTTGATTTATCTAACTATAACTAGATCAGATATTTCCTATCAATAGGAATTACTTCAAGGTTTATGTAGGAACCTTTTTTAGAAATCATTGAAATCTAGTAAAAAGAATTTTTAGATATTTGAAAGGAACAATCAATTATGGGTTGCATTATACTAAGAATGAAAATACTATCTTATATGGATTTTGTGATTCTAACCATATTGATGTTGTGTTATAAAATATAATGGATGTGTCCAAGTTTTTTGGTGTAGGAACCATTACTTGGAACAAAAAATACAATCAATAGTCACCATTTCTTCTACTAAGGCAGAGAAGTACAATGGAAGAAGTAAATAAGCAATGTGGCTGCAAAGGCTGTTGGTAGAGATACACATGGAAGCTAAAGGAAATATTTATCTTCTATGTGGTGGTCACAGTTGTATTACTCTTGATTAATAATAAAGTTTAACATCAGAGGATAAAGAATATTGAGATACATATACACGTCACCAGTGAGAAGGAGCAAAGTGATAAGATAATCTCAGTTCATGTTGACTGAAGGAGCAGGGATTTGTGAACTCTCACAAAATCTCTTAGTGCTGAAAAGTTGGTCACTTTCGGAAAACTTGGATTGTCAGATTTGTATAAGGGGGAGTGTGCATGAAAATGTCACATCCTCATGGAACTGGTTTTGTTAAAAATACCTTCGGGCATTTGTAAAATACACTTCGGACAAGTTGTTAAAAAAAATACCTTCGAGAAGAAGTGTAAAAGACTCGGGCATGTATACCTCCTCAGCTTCTTTTTAAAAGAAGTGTAGAAAGATCTTAAAGGTAGTCTTAAGTTGAAACTCTTATTGCATGATTTATAGTAAAACATCAGTACCAGCATATTGCTAATCAAGGTCCATCTGGTTGTTAAAGGCTCTTCTTATAGTGAGGTGGTTCAATAAACCTGTTATGAAAACCATGAGAATATGTAAAAATCAAAATAATATTAGCCAATGATCATGGGATTGATCTTTGGGTAGGATTCCAAATCTTTTTGTACTAAAGTAATGAGTCTGATGAGTGTTATAATTCCTTCAACCGATATGCTAGCCTAAAAACCTGATGGTTAAGAATGTAAATCCTATTGTGTTACCACGAGGCAGTAATCTATTGGCATAGGTTATATTATACACTTAAACTTAGGAGGGAGAGTGTTGGAACATAATGATTAAATGGTCTGGGCTTAACCCTTATGATCTGGTTGCATCAATAATATATCGGTTAAATCTTTAAATAAGGCTGATTTCGATTTATATTTCTATTATAAATATGCTAACCTAGATAACTTGGTTAAATATTAATATCTGAAATGATTATATTTCTAATATTAATATATAAACAGGTGATTTTACAACCATTTAGGTTTATAAAGGTGGGTCAAAAGAAGCGAATATCCGATCATCTTATATAACAAAGGACTTTAGACCTCATGATAGATTTATTTGGAGGAAATATATAAGAGGTGTGAAAATAAAGTGATTGGGTGTTTTACCTTGGGTGAATAGGGTTTAAAGGAGGAGTGATCTTAATGAGATTTGAAATTTTAATTAATGGAGGCTATGACATGACACGTACCTTCTACTTGTGACAACTATAAATATCCACCACAAATTTGTGTAATAGCCTTGTATCAAATATGAACGAATGAAATAGAATGAAAGCTGTTTGAAACTCTTATCTTCCTAGATAAGAAATTAAATTGGGCTCAATCTATGTTAGAAAGTTTAAATCTTATTAACCTTAGGAAAATCACCAGAAGCCATCATATGTACCATGCATTAATTACCTTGTATGAACTTGAATCGTGAAGTATTATAAGGTCTAGGTGGATATACAAAGTAAACTATAATGTTGATGATAGTATTAACAAACATAAAACTAGATTTGATGCTAGATATTTCACTCAAAAACCTGGTATTGATTATGTTGAGACATTTCTTGTAGCTAAAATGAGTATTGTTAGGGCCTTATTTGCAATTGCCACTCAATTTGGGTGGAAAATCCACCAAATGGATAAGAAAAATTTTTTTTGAATTGTGATTTAAAAGAAGAATTTTACATGTTTCAACCTAAAGGATTTGAAAAAACTGGTAAAGAAAACTATGTTTGTAAGTTGAGAAATCTTGTATAGTTTAAAACAAGCTCTTAGAACTTGGTATGCAAAAATTGTTTCCTTCTTTAAATTATTAGGTTTTCTTAATTGTTCTTCTAACAATGATAGATTCATTAAGAAATAAGGCTCACATACTATCATTATATGTATATATGTTGATAATTTTCTTATGTTTGGTGACAATTCTGATTTAATTCATAGGATTAAAAAGAAATTAAAGTAGTACTTTGAAATGAATGAGTTAGGTCTTTCACATCATGTTATTTGTATGATTGTATTTCATTCTATTGTTATTTTTAAAACACAATATGCATCCATTGTATTGAAAAATTTTCTTATGATTGATTGTAAACCATTTTCTACTTAATGGAAGTTTGAATAAATATTGATCATAAATCTATATGAAAAAGGTTGATCCTATTTTTTATACGTTGTTAATTGATAGTTTGATTTATCTAACTATAACTAGATCAGATATTTCCTATCAATAGGAATTACTTCAAGGTTTATGTAGGAACCTTTTTTAGAAATCATTGAAATCTAGTAAAAAGAATTTTTAGATATTTGAAAGGAACAATCAATTATGAGTTGCATTATACTAAGAATGAAAATACTATCTTATATCCAGATTTTGTGATTCTAACCATATTGATGTTGTGTTATAAAATATAATGGATGTGTTCAAGTTTTTTGGTGTAGGAACCATTACTTGGAACAAAAAATACAATCAATAGTCACCATTTCTTCTACTAAGGCAGAGAAGTACAATGGAAGAAGTAAATAAGCAATGTGGCTGCAACGGCTGTTGGTAGAGATACACATGGAAGCTAAAGGAAATATTTATCTTCTATGTGGTGGTCACAGTTGTATTACTCTTGATTAATAATCAAGTTTAACATCAGAGGATAAAGAATATTGAGATACATATACACTTCACCAGTGAGAAGGAGCAAAGTGATAAGATAAATCTCAAGTTCATGTTGACTGAAGAGCAGGTTGCTGAAATCTTCACAAAATCCCTTAGTGCTGCAAAGTTTTGTCACTTTCGTGAAAAACTTGGATTGTCAGATTTGTCATTAAGGGGGAGTGTGCATGAAAATGTCACCTCCTAATGGAACTTGGTTTTTGTAAAAATACCTTTGGGCATTTGTAAAATACCTTCGGACAAGTGTTAAAAAAAATACCTTCGAGAAAGTGTAAAAAGACCTTCGGGCATGTATACCTCCTCAGCTTCTTTTTTAAAAAGAAGTGTAGAAAGATCTTAAAGGTAGTCTTCAGTAAACTCTTTAGTGCTATTGAGTTTACTGGTAAACATCCAGTACAAGCATATTGTTAATAAGGTCATTGGTTGTAAAAGGCTCTTATATACTTGGGTTCAATAACCTTTTATGAAAAACCTATGAGAATATGTAAAACTCACAAATCATACTTAGCCAATGATCATGGGATGATCTTTGGGATTCCAAATCTTTTTGTACTAAAAGGTAAATTGAGTATGATGAAGTTGTTATAATTCCTTCAACCGATATGCTAGCCTAAAACCTTTATGGTTTAAGGATTGTAAATCCTATTGTGTACCACGGGCAGGTAATCTATTAGCATATGTTATATTATACCACTTAACATTAAGGGAGAGTGTTGGAACATAATGATTAAATGGTCTGGCTAACCCTTAATGTATATGGTTTTATCACTAATATATAGGTTAATATTTAATAATATTTATATTTATATTTCTATTATTAAATATGCTAACCTAAGTATATACTTTAGGTTAAATATTTAATATCATGAAATGATTATATTTCTAATATTAAATATTATAAACCTAGGTGTATGTTTCAACCATTTTAGGTTTAAAAGGTGGGTCAAGAGACATATCCGATCATCTTATATAAAACGGACTTTAGATCCTCATTTGATATATTTGAGAAATATATCAGAGGTGTGAAAATAAAGTGATTTGGTTTTACCCTTGGTAAATAGGGTTTTAAAGGAGGAGGTGATCTTACTAGATGTAAAATAAGTTCTATGAAGTAAAAGGTTATTTTCAAAGTGGTTTTTACCCTATTGAGGTTTTCCACTATAAATAATGTGTCACATGTGTTATTTATTTACTAAAAGTATTTCTTTATTTACTTATGTTATGATGTAATATTTATTTAAATATTTATTATAACATTATGTAATATGTAAGTTGATTAAATATGTATTTATTAGAATCCTCAAATTCTAATAGGTTTAGTTTAGTACAATAGTTGGAACATAGAATAGCTCATCCTATGGTCTGGTGTCCGCTATAGGAGTTGGATCAGGTGGATCAAAAGGTTCGGGATCTAGTGGAAATGGTGGCTCTAGAGGGGGAGGGAATACTAGAGGTAATACATGTTTTGAATCTAGTGGGCACAGTCCACACTAGCCACAACAAGTTTATTACAAGATGTCCTTTCACCTTCCAGAGTACATACATATTGAGAATGTAGTGGAGCATGTGCACATGTGTGAGATACTATGGCATACTAAGGGAACCACAACCCCTGAGCATTAGGTGAGTCATTTTACTACCACTTTGTAAGGGCACACACATCATTGGTATAAGAATTATGATCCGAACAAGAATGTTATGGATTATAATGCGCTTTGTGATGCTTTCTTGGCTTCATATACCTGATTTTGAAGAAAAAGGCATCATTGCATCGAAGGATATTAAGCAGGGCATGGCTGGGAGTATTATGGAGTATGATGCACACTTTAAAACTTTGTTATTGAAGTTGTCTTATGATATTGACCCTATCCAACATGCATAGTGGTTTGTTGGTGGTTTGATAACACCTTTCATAAGGGTACTCTCTCATAGAAAATTTATAGATCCGCATGAGGCTTTGGAGGCAACTCTACACACTAAGGCAGTTAGAAGCATAGACACTAGATTTAACCCATTTTTGGAGGCACATATTGCATCTATGGAAAAATAGTTGGAGAAATTTTCATTCAATTTAGCTCATGAGACACATAGTGGAATATGGTGTACAAATTATGAGGTTGAAGGACATACTAAGGATACATTCCCTCATAATTCAGTGTGCGCCATGCTACTGGATTGTGAGATATGTCACTTAGATCTTGATTTGAATAGGTTCCCTTTTTTGTAGCTCACGATCTAGAAGAACATGTCTTGCTACTATAATATTTGTAAGTCCCACACTCATGAACAGAGAATTGTAGTTTGATTGATTAGATTCATGGGGCTATTGAAACTGGTGTGCACCAGACTAGTGTTGCAGATAATTATAAGGAATAGCGTAATGTTTATACTCATAATGAAGGGCACTCTAATGGAGGTGGTTGAGATAGAGGTTACTGTGGAGGATACAGAGGTCATGGTCAGGGTGGTGGAAGAGGAGACTTTCCTCATGGAAATTTTTATACATGTAGATCCCCTTATCATTATAGGCATGAATTCCCTCAGAACGTGATGTGCTCATGGTGTAGAAAACAAAATAAGTTTGAAGAGTGCCATGATTTGTATGACCATATGAGCAAGAAACACAAGCAGGATACGGGCGTAGGGATTATAAAGGTACAATATGTTGTGGAAGATCAGTGGATGCTGAAGTTAGCACCTGATCTTGAGCTAATGCCTATATTGGTAGCTATACATGCTGAGGTTGCGCACACTTGTGATACTCCAAAGCCAAAACTTGTTATCAAAAAATAAGTGGTCTTGAATGTGAAGTATCTAGATCCTGTCCATCAGAAATAAGCATATCAGAAGACTATGTAGGTCATTAGAAACTTGGAGGGTGAAATCCAATGCTTGAAGGAGAAATTGTGGAATTTGGAGTAGGTAAAGAAAGTTAAGATTCCTCATAAAGATGTTGATGACATGAAGGAGGTCTTTAATATGGTGCGCCAGGAAAACATCATTCTTATGTTAGGGGAATGGCTAAGGGAGAGGATACCACACATTGGATCTGAGCATAAGAGATACATATTGCATGTGAACTTACCTCCTCAATGTCTTTATTATGATAAAGAGATCACCTTGAATTCAATTGTTGATGGCTGAATTTTGAGTAACATACTGGTTGATATAGGTGCAAAAGTTAATGTACTCACTTTGGATGCGTGGAATCAAATGGGAAGACCACCATTACATCCCTCTTCGAATGTGTTGTATATGGTGAAGAGGACTATAGCCACACCCATTAGAGTATTGAAGGATTCCACTATTACTATACAAGGGGACAAGTTTATTGTGGAATTTGAGGTCTTAGCGCTTGAAGAAGCAAATAGTCCCATATTTGTTTGGGTGCCCTTGGTGTTACACGAATAATGTTGATATGTGCTTCAATAAAGGATATATCAGTTTAAATAGGAGCATGTTATTATTCCTCTAACAGATAGGAAAGCTACCCCTTATGTAGAACCCTTGATTGAAGAGGATCTAAACATGATACATGCGTGCACAATTAGGGATCTTGAAGTTCTTGAGCCATCTAAAGAAGGTATTATTCTATGGGATGATGCTTAGTTTATGAGTGATATAACCAATGTTACCTTTGACAACAAGGCACATGGAATGTATGAAATGGTCAGGTGAGGAATCAAGAATACAGCTACGTGTGTGATTAGGTTGCATGATGTTCACCAATTTGGCCATAATGAAGTACCTTGGTATATTGGTGAAGGAAATCCTTATGTTTTTCTGTGCACAATGGAAACTCGGTGGATAGATCAAGTAGAAATAATAAATATGTTGGTTTATACCCTATATGTAATAGTAGCGCGTTGCTGGACTACACATAGAGAAAACCTTTTAAGAGTGGCAAGAGGTGAGAATCACCTTCTCTACTTGGTTTCTTAAGAGAAATGTACCCTCTTAGATATGTGAATTCCATGGGAAGTATTTTACTTCGCACCATGTTCATAATTGTGAGAGACTCTGGCTCTAGGTACATAAGTTTTACACCACCCTAAGTGGCTACGCGTGCGCGTGGTATGTTCATGCAGAGTTAACAAGGGAAAAAATTAAGTGGAAGGAAATGACATCAGGGATGTGTTATCCAAATTCACCCCTCAGGGTTAATTTGATAACATGCATCAGAATTCTCAAGTCCCAGGTAAACGGATCTATTCAGGGCAAAGAATCATGTTTCTAGGGTCCCCTCAGATTTTTTCTAACTCTCTTGTCCAGGTTGAAAAGAGCAAGTTTTGAGAAAAGGTGAAAAGGCTGCAAAAAAAAATCTTGGGCCAGAAAGAATTGTGAAAATTGGCTAAGTCCTAGTCCTCGCAACAGTCGGGACATTTGGGATGTTGGGGCGCGAACCGGCCGAAAAGCCATCAGGCAGTGCACGCGGAAATTGGGACGACTGGGCCATAGGTACACGCAGGACGTGAAATTCCCGAATCAGCTGAAAGAAATAAAATTTGTCTAAGTCTTTAACCGGGAACAAGCGGGACAAGGGTACGCGGTGGACGCGAACCGGCCGAACTGGGCGGTTCGGAAGAATTTGTCCCAGACAGTCCAGGAGCAAGTGGGATAAAGGTACGCGGAGGATGCGAACTGGCCAGTTCAGCCGAAACAGGGAACTTTCACACTGGGACATCTAGGCCGTGAGTGCGCGGAGGATGCGAACAGGCCGGTTCACCCGAAATAGAGAATTTCGTACTAGGACAGTTGGGACAAAGGGACGCATGGGACGCGGATAGCCGAAGGAGCCGAAAGCCAATCAAGCAACGCCACGTGTCATCAGCCGGATAAGGGACAAGGAAGCCCATTTCAGGCGGATCAGAGGATTCTGTCCCAAACAGCACTAGGACATCCGGGACAAAAGGATGCGAAGGGCGTGAAAAGCCGGTAGACCCGCGGACCAATCAAATCATGACACGTGTCACAGGGGAAAAAGGTCCAAAAGTCAAAGGGCGAGGTTTCAAGCACTGATCCGAGCCAATAAAAAGAGGACACGTGTCCAATGAAGTAGGAAAACCCATGGGATAGGGAAGGAGAGAGAGTTACGCATCTAATCAGCGCTTGATATGTGTCATCCAGGTGGCAGAGCGCGGGAAAATTTCAAAACGTAGTTTCACCTGTTTTGTGCCCTAAATCTTCAGATCGACATATCTTTCGATCCAGAGCTCAGATTTGCACATTCTTTATATCAACGGAAATATTGTGAAATTATCTACATGATTTCAGGGTTAATCTTGAGTTTTGGTGCAGTCTGGAGAGAGAAAATTGAGAAATGGCTCTGACACGTGTTCATGGCCAGAAGTGACATTCCAGCGACTAGATTTAATGCAGAATGGGTCGTATTCTCCTGTAATCCAGTCAAAAGGATAGAGTATGGGTTTGTAAGGTCCCCCATGCCATTTTAATGCATCTGCAGTCGAGGAGGGATGGGCTCTCATGTTTTTGTACGTTTCTGTCTCCTGGGCTCGACCCGTGCATGTAAAAGCCAATTTTGGCTCATTTCTAGAAGAGGGAACATTTTTTGGGCATAGCAGACTTCTTCTTTCACCTCCAGCAAGTGATTGATGCAAGGATCAGACCTCTCCAAATATTGTAACAGTTTTATTTTACCTCACTGAGGGTGTAATGCATGTTTTTGACACTGAAATGATAATGCAAGCTCTGTGAATGAGTTTCAGTCCTCTATTTGTATTATTTGTTTCATTTCAGATCCTAAATTATACCTTATTAGTCTGTGTATGTTTTATGCTGTAAACTTTGATCTATGTCTATTTGTATGGCAAATATGTTTCACCACTCCTTTTGGTGCATCACCATCGTTAGTTAGTTTAAATTTTTACACTTATACCCCTGTCTCCTTGCAAGTTAGAGTAGGATTAGGATCTAAACCTCTGTAGTTGTGCAAGCATTAGATCTAAATCAGAGGAGTTTGAGGAACCAGCCTCTAATCTAGAGATTCCTCTCTCATTCTCACAAGTCCCACGCTTGGAGAGAGGTTTCCATGTTGTGCAATCACACTGGATGCTAGAGTGATCAACCTAGAAGCCTGATCTGCATCCAGGGGTGTTGTGAGTCTGTAACAACAGTTTTGGCACACCCGGTGGGACAAGAGGTCTCATTTTTATTGTAGCAGGGTTGATGTGCATCTGCTGCAATTTTCTTGCTTAAAAGAGCTATTATTTACATATCTGGCGACTCCCAGGGGAAGAATCAATTGGTTCCAAGAACAGGCCTAAAAAATCATGAGAAGAATCACCACAAGGTCAAGAGTTGGAGAAGAAGAAGTGTTGTTTGAATACCTACAATTATCTCCAAGAAGAAGGAAAAGAGGAAGAAGGATTCAAAGGTCTCCATCTCCACCAAACAGAACTCTCTCAACTCCTCCACCTGGTAGACCTTTCATTCAGTCAACAAGGGTTTTAAGACCAATCAGAATGGCTCAGAACAACCCCTACGTCAACTTCACAGGCAGCAGCCCACTTGCTCTCAATACACAACATCCAGTTCCTATTGCATCCTTGAAGAACATTCCCTACTTCACTGGAGAAAATCAGACTACTCCAGGTGATCATGTTAAAGATATTGCTAACCTTTGTGCAATCCATGAAATCAATGAAATTCAAGTGGCTGTCAAGTTACTGGCATCTTCCTTCAAGGGTAAAGCATTACAATGGTTTAGGAGCCTTGGAGTTGGTTCTATCACAAACTGGAATCAGCTGTGTATTGCACTTCATGAGCAATTTGGGGAGAAGGGAGACAACTTGTCTCTTTTGGAGTAGCTGACAACTATCAAGAGAGCTCCCTAATGAGCAGCTGACTGACTTCAACTTCAGATTTCAAAGGTCTTGGGATAGGATTCCAGTGGCAGTCAGGCCAACAGCAGAAGGTGATTTTCTATATTACCTTAAAGCTTTGAATTCTGATATTTCTATGTTAATTCAATCTATGGGAGGCACAACCTTACATGCTGCTTATAGCATTGCCATTAGAGCCGAAAACTGTCTTATTCAAGCTGGTAAACTGGCTCCTAGGCCTCCCATGCCACTTGTATCCAAACTTAGAAAATCCAAACACTAGTCAAGCACCCACTTTGGCTCCTATTCCCACCCCTAGAAATCAAAGTTCAAGTGAAACTTCTACTTCATCCTCTAGTGCTTCAAATGAACTCCAAGAGGTCATGAAACAGTTGCAAAATTTGGGAAATGAGCTAGTTACTATCAAAAGACAGCAAGCTCAAAGTGCTAGACCGTATCAGCCTCAAGCGCAATACCAGGCTAGGCCCCCATACCAACAAAATAGACCACCAAATCAGGCTGCAAATCAAAATCAAAGCCAAGTAAGGCCTCCCGCTAATAGACCATTTCAGCCCTATAACCCCAATGTCGTATCTGCTTCTAAAGCATTAGTGCCAGTCCAAAATAACATGGCCCAAGAATATGATTGGTGCTTTCCATGCAACGAGCCTCATAACCAATCCATGTGTTTCAATGGTGCTCTCAATCAAGCATTGATGGTGACAACTACTGGTGTGGAGGGTGAGGGCAGTCAAGGAAATAGCCAACAACAAGAAACATTCCAACAGCAATCAGCCCCAAATGACACCACATTGGTGAACTGGCAAGCAGAAGATTTATGTGGCATGAATCAAGTAGTTTCTCAAGGTGTTGCAGCCAACACAAGGTCAAAGAGGAGAAATTTGGGTGAAGAACAGCCATTAGCCCCAGCCAATCCACAACCTTCCACGGCTTCACAAATGATTGGCAAGCAAATTCTAGTTTCAAATGCACAAGGACAGCCAAGAACAGCCCCTAGGCCAACTCAAATGCCAGCTATTGTTGCCCACGTGCAAGGAGTAAATGTGTAAACCAAGGGACAGCAGAGAGATCCTTCATCACCATTCAGTATCATTGATCAGATGAAGAAGACAAACATCAATATATCTATGTGGGAATCCCTATCCATCCCAGGCCAAAGAGATCTACTGCAAGCTGCCATGAAGGATTAGCCAGCTTTGAATCAACAGGTTCAGATGCAAGACAAAGTGCTTACAAACGCTGCCCAGCTTGAAGGAAGTCATGGAGCACAACAAGGTAAAATGTTGAAGCCCCCTCCTTTCTATGTTTCATTAATCATTGGAGATCAGCTAGTGCACAATTGCATGATTGATTCCGGGGCAATTAGTTCTGTCATGCCCAAAAAAATAGCTGATCAGCTAGGGCTCCAGTATGAAATAACATCCAAAGGGGTAGTACAGTTAGATGGAACAGCAATAGCACTAGTTAGAGTGATTATAAATTTGAGTCTTACCTTGCATGCATGTCCAAATGTTGTTGTTTTACAAGATGTATCAGTCATAGACCTTCCACCACTCTTTGCATTGTGCTTGTCAAGAGACTTCACTACTAAAATTGGAGGCTATCTTTCGATGGATTGGTCTCACATGCTATTTAGAACAAGGTATGGAACTAAGGCTACAATTAGGTCTGAACCTATTGCAAACTTCCATATTGAGCCTTACACTCCAAGTCAGATTAATGCCAATTGCTCAGCATTTGATCAAGAAGATCACCCTAGCACTGATGAAGCTGACACTAAGGTTGGAAGCATCCCAGATCTAACTCTTGATGAATGAACAAACAAGATACATGCTTTTGATCCCTATCAAGAAGTAGAAGAATCTGAGCTAGGAGTCTATTGTATACACGAAGAAAATCAACCTATTCCTAGCATCACCAAGCCAGATCATAAGGACAAGAATGAAGTATGGCAATTGTTCTTTGATGGATCAAGGAGTAGACAAGGTGCAGGAGGAGGAGCTATGCTCATTTCACCACAAGGTATAAAGTATTACTCAGCCTTCCGTTTTAAGTTTTCTTGCTCAAACAACACAGCTGAGTATGAAGCCTTAATTCATGGACTGCATTGGGCAATGAAGAGAGGCATCAGGAGTTTACAAGTATTTGGTGATAGTGAGCTAGTCGTAAACCAAGTCAAAGGAAAAAATACTGCCAAAAATGATCTGCTTAAGTGCTACAAAAATCGGGTATGGGATCTTATTGAAGATTTTGAAGCTTTTAGCATCAATTCCATCCCAAGGAAAAAGAATGAAGCCGCTAACAGACTTGCAGCAATTGGGGTTGCGTTTGATGTTGTAGAGAGTATTGTTATCCAAAATTCACCCCTCAAGGTAATTTTGATAACATGCGTCAAATTCTTGAGTCCCAAGCATTATATTGAGTCTAGACAAAAAGTCATGTTTCTAGGGTCCCCTCATATTTTTCTAACTCCCCTGTCCAAGTAGAAGAGAGCAAGTTCTAAGGAAAGGTAAGAAAAATTGCAAAAATAGGCTCAGGCCAGAAAAAAATCATGAAAAATGGCTAAGTCCTAGTCCTCGCAACAGTCGGGACAATTGGGACAAAAGGGCGCGAACCGGCCGAAAGGCCGCCAGGCGGTCTGCGCAGCATTTGGGACAAATGGGACAAAGGGACATGCGGGACGCGGAAATCCGAACTAGCCGAAAAGTTGAAAAAAATTGACTAACTGTTGAAACAGGCAGTCTGGGACATCTGGGCAAAAAGTACGCGAACCGGCCGGATCGGCCGAAATGAGTCAAGGTAGCCCGGAACAATTGGGCCGAAGGTACGCGAAGTACGCGAACCGGCCTGATCGGGCGAATCGGGAAAATTTGTCCCGAACGGTCCGAAAGAAAATGGGACATCTGGGCCACGAGTACGTGAACCAGACGGTTCAGCCAAAATAGGGAACTTCAGCACTAGGCCAAATGGGACAAAGGGAAGCGCGGGACGCGGATAGCCGAAGGAGCCGAAAGCTAGATCAAATGATGACAAGATGTCACTGGCATATAATAGACATGGAAGCCCACTTCGAGTGGTTCGGAAGAATTTGTCCCTCGCAGCACTGGGACCATTTGGGACAATAGGGATGCGTGGGACTCCAATAGCTCGAATATTGATGATTACAGAGGACAACCTTCTAACCCTTATATATACCGGGAACTTCTAACCTATGGCCAATAACTTTTGAGGCCGACCTCCTAAGCATAATAAATCATAAATTGGAATGATCTGGAATAAGATAAGGGGATCCCTGTACGCCACAAAAAATGGCATCTCTTATTTCAACCCATGAGGGTACATTATATTTATATTCCAAGGAAACGTGTTCGGCCTGGGGCTCAGTATAGGGCAGGGTCATGGTCCCGCTCATATGGGCAGCAAATCTAGCCCGGGGTCTGGGCTACAAATAGCGTGGTGGGATGTTATGAAGGCCATCACTGTGTGGATTTCTCAACAAAATCACACTCGATTGGTACCGTTGGAATGCAATGGTTCGTTGAGCATCAATGCACAGGAGAGCAATACCATTCTAGGTTTGAGTCTCAGACACGGGTAGCTATTTTTAAGAAACATTGGCAGTGATTCAGCCCGGGGCTCGTATAGGGCAAGGTGTGAGTCCCGCTATTATGAGGCATAGCCATCAATCTAGCTCTGCTGCAGGTCATGGGACAGTATGGGAAGCCTGGTGCAAGTAATGTTATGATCCTCATGTGCGGATTTCAATTTAATGCCTCTTACAGGTGGTTGAAGTGAAATGGTTCGGGATTTACATTTTCCCTGCTATGTACCTTGGGATATAACATTATAATATATTCCAAGTGTACATGGGCACACTGTAAAGTCAGAGTTTTTGGGTAGCCAAGCTCTGCTCAAAATTTCATTTGATCAAGCCAGTGTCACCCTAGGCACTGATGAAGTGTACTCCTTGCAAGGTTGGAAGCATGCCCGGATCTTGTAATAGACTGAACTGTGCATGACCATGGAAGCAAATAAAGATACATGCTTGTGGATGTATCTTCCTATGCAAGAAGTTTTCTTACAATCTGAGCTAGCCCTTCTATCTGTATCAACGAAGAATAATCAACCTATTCCTATGTTCATGCACCAAGCCATTATCATTAAGTGTGCTTAGAATGAAGTATGTGCAATTGCATCTTTGATGGATCAAGGAGTACTGTCATAAGGTGCTTCTAGTGAGGAGCTATGCCTTGTATTTCACCACAAGGTATAAAGTATTACTCATCACATCCTCCGTTTTCTAGTGTTTCACCGCTCAAACAACACAGCTTTGATTTTATGTAAGCTCTTAATTCATGGACTACACTAGGCAATGAAGATTAGAACAGTTAGGAATTTATCAAGTATTTGAGTAGATAGTGAGCTGGTCGTAAACCAATTCAAAGGAAAAAATGCTGCCAAAAACGATCTGCTTAAGTGCTACAAAAATGGAGGTATGGGATCTCAAGTTGCAAGATTTTGACAGCTTTTAGCATCAATTCCATCCCCAAGAAAATCCAATCACACTGTGAGTTCAAGTATATGCACAGGGGTGCTGTGATTCGGTGATAACAAGTATCAAAAGTGAGAAATCTCAGCCTCATATCAAATTGGTTGTGAGACCAGCTGTTCCAGATAACAACACAAGCTGGCAAGTCTTCGAGAATGATCAGCAAATTGTTAATTTCCTACAAGAAGAAGCTGAGTTCTCCACCAGAAATCAAGACAAGCTGGAGCAGCAATATGGTGATCAGGTAGTACAGCTGAGAACTAACAAATTACCAAAAGGCCTCATAACCTTGGAGTCAATCTTCAACCTGAATGACCAGTTCCGTAAGGAAAAGGCAAACATTCAAGTGAAGGGTGAAGATTCAGAGCCTATTTTAGTTGGAAGAAGGCAAAACACTTCAGATTGGTAAAGTAAGCCACTCAGCAAGAGAAATCTGATTTCATTCAGCTTTGTCAAGAGTTTCCAGATATCTTTGCTTGGAGCTTACAAAGATCTTAAGAGGTTTCAACCCAAAGCTGGCACAACATACTATTGAGCTGGATCCGGAATGCCAAGCCTGTTAGGCAAAAGCAAAGGCCAGTGAATCCCTCATATTGAACCTCTCATGAGAGAAAGAGGTAAGCAAGCTTATTGAGGCCAGTATCATCTTCCCCATCAAACACTCAAGTTGGGTTGGTGCCAGCAGAAGAAATCAGGTTGTGTGTGGACTTCCGAGACCTGAATAGAGCCTCTCTCAAGGATCATTACCCACTCCCTTCCATGGAGCAAATATTGCAAGTAGTAGCCAGTTCAGAAAGGTTCTCACTACTTGATGGCTACTCAGGCTATAATCAGATGATGGTGAAGGAAGAAGACCAATTCAAGATGGCTTTCACCACCAAATGGGGCACCTATGCCTACAAGAAGATGCCATTTGGGCTATCCAACGCTGGTGCTACCTTTCAAAGGGAAATGGACATGGCATTCAAAGGCTTGATCAACAAGATAGTGCTGGTATACCTAGATGATATCACTGTCTTCTCAAAGAATGCAGTGGACCATCTCTTTCACCTCAGGCAAGTGTTTCAGAGGTGTAGAAGATTTGGGGGTATCATTGAATCCCAAAAAATGCATATTCCTAGCTCATGAGGGGAAATATCCTTAGGCCATATTGTCTCGAAAGAGGGACTGGAAATTGATCCAGAGAGGGTTGAAGCCATAAGAGCACTATCATTGCCAAGTCACAAGAAGGCTCTTCAAAGCTTCTTGGGAAGGATCAATTTTGTCTGCAGGTTTGTCCCAGATTTTGCAGCCCTTGTCAAGCCTATCACCAAAATGTTAAAGAAGAGCACGGCTTTTAAGTGGACAACAGAAGGCAAAGAGAGATTTGAAGCAATCAAAGAAGCTATCTCTCAAGCACCAACTCTCATCAACCCAGACTTCTCCAAGGATTTCATCCTCTATGCATTTGGAGGTGATGACACTATTTCTGCCATTCTAGTACAACATAACAAAGATAATGATGAGCAGCTGATTTCCTTCTTCAGCCAGAGCCTAGATGACTGCGAGGTGAGGTACTCTTTCATTGAAAAGCATGTACTTGCAATAATCAGAAGCTTGAAGAAATTCAAGCATTTAGTCTCAAACAACAAGGTCCAGTTGCTGGTCTCACATGCTGGAGTTAAGGACTTCCTCCTCAACAAGGATTTGAATGAGAAAAGGGCAGGTTGGATCACCCGTGTCATGGACTATGACATTGAGATCAAGATCACCAAGCTGGTAAGAGGGAAAGGATTGTGTGAGCAGCTGGTTTTGGGGAAGCAAAAGGAAGTATGCAATGAAGAAGAGGCTGTTTTGACAGTCCAGGATAGCCATGAGCCAAGTGGCAATCAAGAAGAAGACAATGCTGCCCCAACTCCTTGCTGGACCCAAGGTATTATGCACTTCCTAGGCACAGGCCTATGCCCTCCAGAGATGAACAAGACCCAAAGGAGACACTTCAGGTTGCAGGCTGTTCCGTATGCCATTGTTGATGGAGTTTTGTTCAAGAAATATGTGAATGGAGTGCTGCTGAGATGCATTAGCACAGGTCAGATTCAAAGGGTGTTGGAAGAGTTTCATGGTGGACCAGCTGGTGGCCATTTTGCACCAAGAGTGACAGCTCTAAAAATCATGAAGGCTGGTTATTATTGGCCTAAAATCTTCAGTGATTGCTATGCATGGATCAAGAGGTGTAAGAATTGTGCATTCTTCACAGGAAAAGAGAGACTTGCTGCCCTTCCATTGCATCCAATCTCAGTTGACCAGCCATTCATGCAATGGGGTTTGGACTTCATTGGAGTCATTAATCCCAATTCAAGCCAAGGGCACAAATGGATTTTGACAGCCACAGACTACTTCACCAAATGGATAGAAGCAGTAGCACTCAAAGAGGTGAATGAGTCTAACATCTTAGACTTTTATGAGGGGATAACAACCAGATTTGGTGTACCTACCACAATAATCTCTAATAATGCATTGGCATTCATTGGATCCAGGGTGACTGAGTGGGCTGTCAAGAACAGTATTTACCTAAGCACTTCATCGAACTATTACCCTCAGGGTAATGGCCAGGCCGAGTCTACAAACAAGAACTTGTTGAGGATCATTAGGAGGAATCTTGATGAGAATCAGAGGTCTTGGCATACCAAACTGAAATCAGCCTTATGGGCTGATAGGATAACTCCCAAAAGATCCACAGGTAACTCTCCATTCAGGCTTGTCTATGGAAGAGAGGCAATCTTGCCCATGTCACTTGAGTTGCCAACGTTGGAACTCATGAAACAGCTGGAGTTGCTTGAATTTGAGCCCATGGAAGTGAGGTATGCAGAGCTGATGGAGCTGCAAGATATCATAAATCAGGCATCCCAAGCAATGGAAAAGGATCAAGCTTTGATCAAGAAGACCTTTGATAGGAAGGCCAAAGATAGATATTTTCAAGTTGGAGATCTAGTGTTGAAATGGGATGTGGATAGAGCAAAACCGAGGAAGGCATTCAAAATTTGATGCCATTTGGAGTGGCCCATACATGGTCACAAAGTGCAAGAACAATCAATGCTTTCCAATTGGCCTCATTGGATGGTGAAGAACTACAGATTCCAATCAATGGAATCTATCTCAAGTGTTGCTTCTAGAGGGAAGTTCACTACCTTTGTAAATATTAGATTAGATTTTCTTTCCTCCAAGTGCTTGTGCACATTGTTTTACTGTAGGTTAGTTTTGTTTTCCCTAAGTGCTTTGGCACAGCTTGTTGTCAATGGAGATGTTTAGCAGTCCTTGTTTTCATCAGGTGACATTCCATCTTCCTCCTTGCACATTCTGAGTCAGTTAGGGTTCTAAACAGAATATTTGATGACTCCATGCCCAATGGACTACTTCAGGCAACTGGTATTTTCACCTAGCAGGCAGGTAACCCCGCTGAGTCACCAAATTGTTATCTAAATTCACCCCCAGGGTTAATTTGATAACATACATCAAAAATTCTCAAGTCCCAGGAAAACGGATTGATTCAGGGAAAAAAATCATGTTTCCAGGGTCCCCTCGGATTTTTTCTAACTCTCCTGTCTAGGTTAAAAAGAGCAAGTTCTGAGAAAAGGTGAAAAAGCTGCAAAAAACAAGCTTGGGCCAGAAAGAATTGTGAAAATTGGCTAAGTCCTAGTCCTTGCAACAGTCGAGACATGTGAGGGACATTGAGGACGTGGACCGGCCGAAAAGCCTCCAGGCAGTCCACGCGAAGCAATTGGGACGACTGGGACCATAGGTATGCGCAGGACACGAGAATGCCCGAATCAATCGAAAGGAAGAAAAATTTGACTAAGTCTTTGACCGGCAAAAAGTTTGGGACAAGGGTACACAACGGACGCGAACCGGCCGGATCGGGCTGAAATAGAGAAGAATTTAGTCACCAGGACAGTCTGGGCCAGCAGTACGTGGCGGACGCGAAAGGTACGTAGGAGGACGTGTCCTAACTAGTCCGGGCAAGTGGGACAAAGGGTTCGGCCGAACCTCGGGGAACTTTCAGAACTGGGACATCTGGGCCGTGAGTGCACGGAGGACGCGAACCGGCCGGTTCGCCCGAAACAGAGAATTTCGTACTGGGACAGTTGGGACAAAGGGACGCGTGGGACGCGGATAGCCAAAGGAGCCGAAAGCCAATCAAGCAATGCCACGTGTCATCGGCCGGATAAGGGACAAGGAAGCCCATTTCGGGTGGATCAGAGGATTCTGTCCCAAACAGCACTGGGACATCAGGGACAAAAAGATGCGAAGGGCGCAAAAAGCCGGCAGACCCGCGGACCAATCAAATCAGCGACACGTGTCACAAGGGAGAAAGGTCCAAAAGTCAAAGGGCAAGGTTTCAAGCACTGACCCGAGCCAATAAAAAGAGGACACATGTCCAATGAAGTAGGAAAACCCATGGGACAGAGAAGGGGAGAGAATTACATATCCAATCAGCGCGTGCCACGTGTCATCCAGGTGGCAGAGCGCGGGAAAATTTCAAAACGCATTTTCACCTGTTTTGTGCCCTAAATCTTCAGATCGACATATCTTTCGATCCAAAGCTCGGATTTGCACGTTCTTTATATCAACGGAAAGCTTGTGAAATTATCTACATGATTTCAGGGTTAATCTTGAGTTTTGGTGTAGTCTGGAGAGAGAAAATTGAGAAACAGATCTGACACGTGTTCATGGCCAGAAGTGACATTCTAAGCGACTAGATTTAATGCAGAATGGGTCACATTCTCCTGTAATCTGGTCAAAAGGATAGGGTATGGGTTTGTAAGTTCCCTCATGCCATTTTAATGCACCTGCAGTCAAGAAGGGATGGGCTCTCATGTTTTTTACGTGTTTCTGTCTCCTGGGCTCGACCCATGCAATGTAAAAGCCAGATTTGGCTCATTTCTAAAGGGGGGGAACATTTTTGGGCATAGCAGACTTCTTCTTTCACCTCCAGCAAGTGATTGATGCAAGGATCAGACCTCTCCAAAGATTGTAATAGTTTTCTTTTACCTCTCTGAGGGTGTAATGCAGTGTTTTTGACACTGAAATGATAATGCAAGCTCTGTGAATGGGTTTCAGTCCTCTGTTTGTATTATTTGTTTCATTTCAAATCCTAAATTATACCTTATCAGTCTGTGTATGTTTTATGCTGTGAACTTTGATCTGTGTCTATTTGCATGACAAATATGTTTCACCACTCCTTTTGGTGCATCACCATCGTTAGTTAGTTTCATATTTTTTGCATTTCTATCCCTGTCTCCTTGGTAGTTTAGAGTAGGATTAGGATCTGAACCTTTGTATTTTTGCAAAATATCAGATCTAAATCAGAGGAGTTTGAGGAACCAGCCTCTAATCTGGAGATTCCTCTCTCATTTTTACAAGTCCCCACACTTGGAGAGAGGTTTCCATGTTGTACAATCACATTGGATGCTAGAGTGATCAACCTAGAAGCCTGATCTACATCCAGGGGTGTTGTGAGTCTGCAACAACACGATGATTCCTACCATTGGAGAAATCTCTACTAAACCAGGAGTGAATCTCTGCATTTCTTACCGTGACAATGCTTCTAGAAACCTTCATAGGCAAGGGCATATTCCTATCCTAGGCCATACCTGTCACCAAGATGACAGATTTGGAGGTGTCCACTGAAGAATATGAAACATAGTCAGGTCACACTTGGGCACTCATGTTCTTCCTGATACACCAAGATACAGGCTAAGATGGTCTACGATGACCTTGATTATTCCTACACATGAGACATGGTTCTTATCTAATCACACTCCTAGAACGCACTAGGTCTTAGCATGCCTTCTTCTGAGCAGGCCCCTGCCCTATCATAAGCTTATGGCCTTGCAGGCCCATGTCACCTTTTTGTACTGGAGTCTCATATTTTAGGGGCCCAACACTCTGGTCTCTACATGGTCTAAAATTAGGTTCATTAGGAATGATAATTGAGTTGGTGCACGATTTTTCAGGACTTATTCACTTAAGTGACCTTTTAATTTTACATTATCAAGGAGTTCATCACTCTTTTCATCAGATGAGGATAAAACTGAATCAGTCAGTTGCGTTCCTGGTTAGGAAGAGGCCTTATAGGATTATTCACTAATCTGTGTGTCAAAGGAATGTGAAGAGATTCACTAAGGGGGGGAGGTGAAGATATCATTTTGTAAGTCTATTGAGGATTGGGAGTGGATTAACTCCATGGTCCATAAGTGTTGATAAATATTTTTTTCTCAGGATCTGTGTGGACTATAGAAAGAAGCAAATTTCTTCTATTTCCTTATGTATGTTCATTTCCCCACTTCCTTATTTCTGAGGAGATATTAGAAAGCATTTTAGGGCTTGAAATTTACTCTAATACTGATAGATTCTCTAGTTATCTTTGAGGAATAACTTAATAGTAAAATTTGTGTCTTTGATTTTTTAATCTTGTCACCATTGCTTACAGGAATTATTTTCCTTATACATTGTTTGTGGACCTACTCTAGAATGAAAAATGTATTGTTGTAAATTTTGCACAGTATCCTACTCACAAACATTAACAGATCTCCCTATTTTCTCTAGTCTCCCCTTATACCTCTCTTTAGATGACTGGATCCTCCCTTACATCCAGGTACAAAGAAAAATGTGACAACATGGGCTTGATGTTTGAGAGGTATTCCTAGTAGTTGATCATCTCTCTTAAGATTAATGGCCACCCAGTGTAATTTTATCTATTCCATGCATTCAATACTTTTGTAAGACCTCCCCATTTGCAAGAGGATAAACCTAGTCACGTAGATCCGTTGGTGGAAAGTCACTAATTTTCCCTTGGGCCTAAAAAAATTTTTTGCCAATCAACATCGTGAGGTGCATAGAATCATGGGGCACATAGGGTATTATATAAAGTTTATCAATAATTACCATGATATCACTCTCTTGAAGGGCCTTGGACAAAAGGATTGAGGAATCAATCTTTGAAAGTATCCTTCACAATGAGAAGAAACCTTGATGAGCATTTGAGATCACTTGTTTTGAGATAAGGATCTTCACTTACTGTGCTCATCTTGCACTATCCTTCTTGGTAAAAACTTTGTTACAGGATGCAAGTTGAAGCTTATGACATGGCCATTAGATCTCAATGTTAGCACATCTTGGAGAAGGGATTCTTGATCATCCTATTTGAAGTCGCATGTAAATTTAAATTCACCACCAAGGTTCAAGAAGAGGAAAATATACTAGTTTCATTGAACGCGATAGCATTTCTCGAATAAATACTTTATGAGTTGCAAAAGGATCATTAAGACACTACTTGTTGGAAAGTTAGTGTTTTCTTCCTTTCTATAGAGATGTCATGGCAATCTAAATCCAAGGGTTCATAATCTCAAGTTATTTCAGGGGATTTCACATGCTTCCATTGGATTCTATATCATTTTTATGAACTTGACTTTCATCAAATGTGGTAGAGCTAATGATCATCAATTAGGTGCACCTCCTCATTTTTCAAGGATTCATTCTAGAAAGGACATTCAAATTATTGAGGATCATGATGCCATAATGCATATCTATTATTATTGAACCACGTTACCCTCTGATTTAGAAGATTATTGTTCTATTTATGGATAACTAGTGTGGCGCTATAATTTTCTATTCTTTTTTTACAGACCTGTATGAAATTTGTCAATGTCCTGTCTTTATTTACATGTTGATTAGTGGAGATCTATACAACCTAGGCTGGGACCAACCTCTTTTTACCTACATTGTTTTACTTGGTTAGCATGGGTTTTAACAAAGCTATTATGGAGAAATCTCATGGCGTAATCTTCTGGTGGACATTATGCAGGTACTACCTCTATGCGTAAGAATTTTCAAAAATTGTGCTTGGTTCTAGATTATCTGAAACAATGTATAATGCCCTAAAAAGAGATATTTCTCTTCTTCCTCATCATTGTCACCACCACCTTGGAAATCTTAGGCATAGAGATAAAATTCCTTTGAGGCATATATCGAGTGCAGAAATTTTAAGAAATGGGCAATTGACTTTTTGGTTCCTATTTCGTCACCGGTGTGCAGGAGTGGATCACACTACATTATAACTTGTATAGATTATCTGATAAGGTAGGTGGAAGTGGCACCTATAAAATATTGCATGATAGCTACTACAACAAGGTTCTTATGGGAGAACATTATCAGTAGGTATGGATGTCCTTTAAGCTTGACAAGTGATATGGGAACTCATTTCCTTAATGAGATTATTATAATATCATTGGCAAAATTTATGGTGGCACACCATAAGAAAACACCTTATCACCCATAGGCCAATGGGATTACTGAGGCTTTCAACAAAATATTGGTACATAGATTGACAAAAATTTGTGATGTTCTAAGAAAGGATTCAGATGATAAAGTCTCTACTATACTTTGGGCATACTGGACAACTTACAAGAGGTTGAATAAGGTTAGACTGTTTCAGTTTGTGTTTTTGTGCAGAGTTTGTTTTACTAGTGTAGTTCATGTTACCCTCCCTACGTATTATATGTGTAGGTGGACTAGATGATGATCAAGCACTTGAAGAGTGCATTGACAAGTTGACACAGTTGGATGAGTGGTATGTTATAGTACGTTGGAGCCAAAATAAAGAGAAAGCTAGGTAGAAGGCATGGCATGACATGCATATTAGGAATAAGACATTAGAAGATGGAAAAATGGTTCTTCTTTTATGACTCCAAATTTTTGTGCTACCCTAGAAAGTTCCAAGTGCATCGGTTGAGACCATATGTTGTGACTTATATACTTTATTCAGGTGCTTTTCAGTTGCAAACATTGGATGGCACACATTTTCTTGGTTACTTTAACGGGAGTAGGTTGAAATCCTACTATAAATAATTATTCTTGGTGTTTGTAATAAGGTACTATTGTCATTAGTAGATAATATTTCCTTTATATATTTTTCCTTTCATTTTTGCTATGCTTTGTCAATTTAGTTTGGTGTTTTGTGTAATAATCACATTTGTGCGCCAGTAGATGATTAATATCAAATTGATTTCATGCACAGATGACCATGGATACTTTTAGTGTGGGGTGGATTAAAGTATAAAGATGAGAATTTTTGGTGACCTCTTGATACAGGTTGGCTTGGTTGAAGAATTATTTTGGAATTTTGGTGGGGAAGTGAATAATATGTGATAAGTGTTGGGCATAAGGTGTTCTAAAGGAAGTTGAGTTGATTGAAGACCACACAAGGAAATTGATTGCGTAGTGTAACGTGAGGTAGGAAGTGGCATGGGAAACTACTTGGGATATGTTTTAAAGGTTTTGTACTTTGGTGCAAGGAGGTGCATGGAGGATGTTTGTGGCTAAGAAGTAGTATAAACGTGCCAAAAGGTTACGACTGTAGCATGCGAGGTGAAGTCACGAAAGTTGTCAAAAATGAAAAAGGTAATTTTTTTGAAAAAGTGACTTAAAACACATGGTTCGAAGGGACATGAGGGTCATGAAAAATTATAAATAAGGGGTTATGGTAGTTATTTTTCTACCTTGCCATTGAACAAATTTGTTCTACCAAGTGAGTTGAAGTGTGATGAAGAGCTTAAAAGTGATAGATTTTGTGTGAACAAGAAGTGCTTGAGAGATGTGTGTGAATCCTTACAGAGAAGTGAGTTAGATTTGGTAGTGGAACGTAGAGAAGGGTTATGTAAATTATAAGTGGTTTAAAGTTTACAGGGATCAGGTAGAAAAAAGTTAGAAAATAGAACACCTAGTGCATGCGATTACAGTGAGATGGCACCAAATCCAAGGAAATTGAGAACAAAGAGACCTCATGTTGTGGTAGAGGAACCCTTGGAAGAGATATACTTAGAAATAGAGTACCCTCCTAGTGTATTGAGGGTGGAAATCTAGAAATCAAATCTCACTTGATGCAAAAATCATTGAGTTTAACCACCATGCCGAGGAGAATGAGAAGAAGATAAAGGAAGATTTAGAGAAATTCCTCCCAGGTACAGATGAGGCTAGAAACCCTTTAATCAATAACTTCATGAAGTAGGAGTTAGAGAAAATAGGTGTATTGTAGTTGTGGGAGCTTCCTTTATGTTTCAAACCCGCACACCTCTTTCAGTGATTGATTTCATGGGTTCACGAATACTTTTTTCTTCTTCACGGGAAGGAGGATACATCTCAACACATAATTAATTGGGTGTGTCGCAGGTTTGAGAAGCATGTGAGAAGACATGGCCCTAGATTTATGTGCTACAATGAAAATTGAAGAACTTACAAAGCAATTGAGCTACGAGAAGGGGGGTAGGGCACAAACCATCGTGGATCTAGATGATCCAAGACTTAGGGTTGTTTTCTAGCTTGTGAGCTGCAAATTGGGCACTTTTGAGTGTTGGACATACATCAATAAGAGGTTCTTTTATGTGGCTTACAAAATTTCAAAGAGAGCACATTACGCTTTGGCCCAATTTTTCACCAATAACATCATTGAGGAGGTGAATCTATAGAATAAGGAAGGGGTGAAGATTACGTGGGGGGTCCATTCTACTTTTTATCATGTTTTAGGAAATCAAGGTACCATACGGGCCCAAAGGCAATATGTGGGTTTACCCACCAGTGAACCCATTCCCCGCAATACAGTTTGTAGGGTTTATTTGTGATGGAACCATCACAAGTACATACAAATCCAAAATTAATAAGTGGTATGATAGACTTCGAGGGGCCTTTGAGAATGAGTGGTGCATTTTAAGCAAGTTTCCCAAAGTAGTCACAGATTAGGTAAATTTTGTAGTAATGTGACATTTCAGCCTTGCTCGGTTTTGTATGGCTAATGGAGAGATGGGTCCATGGTGGAAAGTTTTGTTTGCATTCTATGGTGGGTTAAAAGGGAAAATTTTGTGGTATGTTTTAATACACCACTACGTGGAATTGAGAATATTAATGGCATAAAATTTACTTGTAAATCATAAAGCTTCCTCAAGAAGCTAACTGCATGCGACTAGGGTTCATTTTGGTTATTTTTTAGTATAGTATAGCTCCTCTAAGTAAGCCATACATGGGTAATTATGATGCTAGTTTTCAGATTTTTTAAACATGGATCTGATGTGCTAAAAATAACAAGGTAGTCATAGTTTTAATGGCATCAAACCCATATAAAATAGAAGGTTTCTTTTTGAGTTGAGAGCAGTATGATTATTTGGAGAAACTAGCCCATTTTTCTTAATGATTGTTTATTTGACCTGCTAAGGAGTTTGCAATGAAAATTGGAAAAAAATGCAGGAACCTCCATAAACTTGGGAATGTATTTATACCCCTCTTCTTGGTTATTTCATTTTGAAATGATTGAGTGACTTTTGGATGGTTAATTGATTGTCTATGGATTTTACATGTAAATAGTTATATATTGTTATCTAGTTTAAACCCTTATCTAGGTGTTTTATTTCTTGCCTCATTAAGGTTATCTTATCTTTGAGTTTTCTATTAAAATTTACATCTATGCATGCTTGTTTTTTGAGTGCAAGTTTGTTAATAAACTTGATATGGGAATTTTGAGTAAGTCTTATTTTTAGACAGTCAATGTAAAGTTATTGGGTTTATATAAATGACCAGAAATGTTAACCCAACTCTTCGAAACTTAAAAGGTATATAGTGTCAAGTTTAAGTCCTACTCGGTATTGCGTGGATGAATCTTTAGAACTAATCCTTTGATTTGAATCAGTTTTAATTGAGTTAGGAAATATGGGTAGTCAATATTCATGATTATTTTCTTACATTTGTGAATGGCCACTCCACCTTGCATAAACCCATATTTCAATTTTGATTTAAAACCCTATTCATGGAATTAAAATTGGGAGGAACTCAATTTACATGCAGCTATATTATTTCTCTTACCAGTTTAAAGTTTACCCTGGGAGTGCGAGCTCAGGTTTGATTTGGTTATTTTACTGATATAACCATGCACACTTGTATTCAAGTTGAGGACCTCTCTTTTATTCAACCTATTGTATTCTCGGTTGGAAATCTTGGTTGACATATTGATCAATAAAGAATGAAAGTCTTTAGGTTTTCAATGTCTTGTAAATATTTAATTGGGCATTTTTGATAAACTTAACAAGGATTCAGATTAGAGAATTTTAACTGTGAACTCAATCTTATTAAATGTTTGTTAATTTTTCCTAAAGAGAAATAAGGTCTTATATATGCATATATATATATATATATTTATTTAGATTCTTTACTTGATTGTTAGAATGATTAAATCATTTTCGGAAATAGTGTTATCAATAGAATAATAAATGTTTAAGTGTGATTTGTAGGACATTTACACACCTAATTTAATTGGGATTTCTTTCTTATGGATTACGATATTCATCTATTGAGAAATACAAATTTGAATGTTATCTTAATAATGGTAAATGAGACATTAACTTATGTAACAGTTAATTTGTGAAATCAAGGAAGGCAATTTAATAGTTAACTGTTGTGCTTAAGTGATACTGAGTAATATTGACCTTGAGATAAGAATTTTTTCCTTTTTTGATTTCAATAAGAATAACCTATCTAAATATAGTGAATGCAATTATGGGCGTGAATTAATTTCCTAGATTGATTGTTGGAAAGGAAGAATATTCCAAATTAAAGTGATTTAAGTTTCACATTAATCATGTATGATTGTATTTTAAAGTATTAATATGTTGTAAGTTGTTGAGGATATCAACTTGGTGTAAAACATTTGATTACTTACTATAGTGTACTTGTATTGCTAATAAGATACTTGATCTACTATCATTTAATCAAACAATAGATGTTCAATTATTTCATAGTGAAATATTAAGGAAAAGATATGTTAATCCATACCTTTGTTCTATTAATATGACCATGTATATATTATAATTTTTCAGCATATAGGTTGAAAAGTATCATGAAATGGTTAAAAAATATAGACTACAACATACTTTGATTGTCATGAACTAGTTCATATGTATGTTGTAAATGTACTTGTACTTGATTTTAAACGCGAGAATATTACTCACAATTGTGTAAGACAAATGTGTGGAATGTATGAAAATATTATATTTGATAATATCTTTGTGAAAATGAATTGATGTAATCAATTATGATTATGAAAATAAAGATTGTTGTTTGATCATTATGTATGTGTATTATGACATTTTGTATCACTGATATCAACAAAGTATTCAATTTGAAATGATATTTAATATGACAACATAATGGTTATGATCAAGTAAATGTATAACAAAAATAGTAAGATAAATAAGGAAATACGATAATATACTTAAAAGAGATAAGTAATTAAGATATATTTGTTAATCATAGTTAAGTATGATGATATATAATCAGTTATATGCATGAATCAATGAGAAACAAATTGATGCCATTTAACAACAAAAACATGCATGTTTGAGATTAAGTTGTATTGTCATAATATCATACACGATTCCATTGTACTTCAGTTTGAAATTTTTAATGATGATATGGATCAAAGTATGAAGGTACAATGTGATCATGAGTTAAAGTACATATGTATTGGATTGAATTGATAAACTGAAATGTAAAAGTGTCTAATAATGATCATAAATGATAACTAATTAGTGTCATGAATTGGTTATTTCTATACTTAACTAAACCTAACCAATGGTTGTAGAATGACATAGTTTGACTTGTATGCAGTAAGAGGAACATATATTATTCAATGGCTCAATGAGGTCATTGTATACCTCTATTGTGAATTGAATGACATAGTGAAATCATGCTAACCTATCCTTAGGAGGAAATCATACCTTATTGGAAATGAATAAATTAAAATGGTTAACTGTAAACTTAATATCAAGACAATAGAAAATAATCTAGATACTATGTTGAGACAGAAGTGTGGTGATTTTTAGATAGGTTTCGAGTGGCTTATGTGCAGTCACAAAAATAGGCTTGCTAGAGCAATGCCAAGAACTACGTCCATGGTAGTGAAAAATACTGATTGCATTATTTGTTAATCATTTCTTCTTTCAATTGTGTTTTCAGTTAGAGTGAATTATTTGTATACTTTGCTAGCTGATACTAAGAATATGCAAAATATCTATGTACCTACAAAAGGTTTAACCAAAGATGTACAATCTATATCGGCTCGTAAAGAGTGTTTGAGGGGGATTGGGTAGATCCAACTAACCCTTGTAGTCGCACATGCTTATCAAAGGTTATTGTTATCACCAAATCACAACACCTTATAATTTTTACAAGTGTGTGTGCTTGAGCTCTCAATGTGACTGGGTAACATGGGTACTATCTCCAAGTTGTGGGACTTGCTACTTGAAATAGACTTCTAAATAAAGTTGGTTCTTCTTCCTAATCCTAGTGCAAACTAACTCTGATGAAAGCAAGTGATTAACCACTCCTAATCTATCACTTCCAAGGGACCAGGGAGAGAGAAAGAGCATGAAAATAAAAAAATCTACATTACATGGGTGATGCACCAAAATAATGGTAAGAGAATAATCCCCCAATGTGTGAAAATGGAAGCAAAATGCGGATTATAAAGGGTGATAATAGTTCTCCACAGTCCAATACAAGCACTCCCAACAACATTTCCATGCATGTACAATAGCGATAGATCCCTACAAGAGCACAAAGTAGACACAGTATATTTGCAACAAGATTAAAGAGGCAGGCAATAAGAATGTAAACAAACACATCAAGGGAAGATACATCCACAAACTTACATCTATTGCTTCATTGATATGCACAATTCAAGATATTACAAATTAAATGCCAAGATCAGAAATAAGGATTCCACTACAAAGGCCAGCAACACATTATCTTCACAAAACCAAAATGACATATTTTTTCTACTCAAACTATCCTCTTTAACAATGAGCCCAACACTCCAATTTATAGAATTTTGAGAGGAGATAGAGAGGATGCAATTCTCAAAATTCCCTTTCCAACTAATTGTAAGTCATGATAAATGATGGTGGTTGTGATTTTAGACCTGAAAAAGCAATCTCAAGGTGTCTCATAACTTGCAACAATGAAATAATTATTGTCCATGCTTATTAAATGTTTTTCCAGACACTTTTCAACAACCAAACAGATCTAAGCTTATTTTCCTTTAAAATATCCATCAAAACTTCATAAATTTCTATATTTCTTGATTTTTTACTTTGGTCTCGGATCCCCAATTCCAACGAGACCAATTTTGTGAAAATCTGTTGAAAATTACTCAAGTTATGACCTTCTAAGTGATCGCAACCATTTTGAGTTTCACAGGTTTAATTGTTACTTCCACAGGAGTGTGCATTTAATTTCTACAATTTTGGATGTTCACTCTCACTATTCACTAACCTAACCTCATTAAAAATAATAAATCCAATTTTTTTGGTGTAGAGGATGTTAATACCTTTTTGAAAAGTCCAATTTTGTCAAAATCGGAGCTCTGGGTCAAAAGTTATGCCCATTTTAAGATCATGGTCACAGTGTTCCACACGGGCTCTCACAATCCACATTGAACCATTTTCCCTTTGCATTTCAAGTATTTTGGGTTTTCTAGGGACATAAGGCACGTGGGTACAAGGGCCTCTTGGGCCTCCAAATTCCACCTTATCCACACTAGACTCTACCTCCTTTGTTGTGCGACAATTTCACCTCTGCAGGGAATTCATGTCTCTGAGGCACTTGTGTCATTCAAGGCCCCCGAAATTCCACCTTATCCACACTAGACTCTACCCTCCTTTGTTGTGTGGAATTTTTTCTTCCATGGGGAACTCATGTCTCTGCGACACTTATGTCGTTCAAAGCCCCCGAACTTCCGCCTTATCCGTAAATCATTGTTTCTTTAGCATTTCAGACCCAAGTTGAGGGTGAGGAACCCTAAGTTCTGTCTGCAGCCATTCCACCCACAGACCCCAGATCTGCAATACATTAAAATAGGCCTTTTCCTCATTTCTCTAAATTTTTAGAAAAATTTTGCTAACTCCTTAGATTTTTTTTTAATAGGGAAGTTATAGAAAAGCAAAGGAGGTGCCTTCAAAATCCAATTTTTTGTTTTCACCATTTATGCATGTTCAAGTTTAAAGAAATTGTGTAAGTTATATAATTTACCTTGAGGGTAAATTTTGGATAACATTTTTCAAGATGGCTTTTGGAATATTAATTAATTTTAGATTAGTTACTGTTGATCTAAAGTAATGATGTTAAACATTGCAGCATGAAAATAATTAAGGCATTTTGTAAACTTAATTAGTATGTTTGGATTAATCTACTGCGGGTTGATAATCACTTAAGGAATCACGTTCATTAATGGTTTTTTAAAAATTCCCTTAGTTTTTTAAGCATAACATTGGGTGTTACATGGAAGAGTGACGGTGGAAGGAGGTGTAATTGACATAATAGGAATGCAAGTATCATTAGAAGTTGGAGGGTTGAGCTCAACTAACCGCTTCGCCTCATCAAAGGTAGAGAATAATAAAAGATCTAGGTCTTGAGGGTGTTCAACAATATGAGCATTGAGATAATGGAAATCTGAGTCAGTAAATGGTTCAGAAATCTTAGCCATAGAAGGTAGGGTTCGAGAGAAGGGGTTCACCAAATGATTTAATATAAATAGATTTAAACCCTATTTTAGAGTGACTACTATAAACGAATTATATTCAGGTAATTAAGTATAATAATGCACAAACAATAAGCATACAAATATGTAAAATCCCTAAGAAAATGAGAGAGGAAAGATGATTTAGCTGATTTTGATTGATCCGGAAGTTATTCGGACTATCTGAGTACTGGATCTAGCTAGAAATAATGTTAGAATTACTAACTGGTGTTTATAGGACTCATGAATGTATAGGATATGAGCAACCATAAGAGGATGGGAGTGCCCTAGGTGCTAGTGACTGAGTTGAGTGCTTATGTCTACTCAAATGCTAGGAATTTGGTATTTTATGGGTCTTGAAGATATTCTCTGTCACTCGCTCTTTGTCTCTCTAGTTTTTCTAATAGGTGTCCAATCACACTTGTAACATGCAAGAAAAATACCTAGCTACACATGCCCACAAACCACATTAAATATAATAAAAAAAGATGTGGAATTTGAAGTCAAAATGACCCCGGCAATAACCCAAAGAGTGAACTTACGATCGAGAAATGCACTACATATCAAATTGTATAGAATTATTTATATGTGTGTGTATCTATGTCCCGTATCCTAGGTTGCCCTTGTGCAACTTGCACAATGATAGTGGGGGCTAGATCTATATTTTCCAAAATATGTTGAATGTGTGTGATGGGATAGAATGAACTCCCCTCCTATGTTGTGTATGCAAATCAATGCATCCCTTTTCCCTTGTGTGGATGTGCTAGATGTATGCCTTGTAACGCTTTTGTGCCTTTGTGCAAGCTTAGGTGATGATATATATTGCTTATAATTCTTGTCCATTTGATAGAGATAAATAACTAAGTATATATATGATTCCCTTGTTTGAATTTTGTAATTGAAAATTGAAAGGCTGACCTAAAGCTTTAAAAGGTGACCAAAAGGTGAAAAATACCCAAAAGAGAAAGAAGAAGATAAAGAAGGAATGAGTGCCCAGGAGGGACAGGAGCACCTGGGTGCTTCTTTCCTAGCTGGGTGCTAGTGTCTAATGTCTTCAAAAGATAAATCAATCAATTTCTTATAGAGATAGCTGTAAGATGTGTAAATCCAATAAAGTGCAATAGATAAAGTACTCAAAAGACCAAAAATAGTTGTCAACTACTAGTTTTCTTGCATAGGAATCATGTGTACATTAGTATGATTTAGGACCTAGAAATGAACCCAAGAGCATAGATTTTGTGTCTACACCTCCAAAATCTGCATGTCCTTCTTTTCAAACAACACCATGGTTGGTTGAATAACTATATTGAAATATAGTTACATTTGTCTCGTAGTAATATGCACATTCATTATGATTTTTCTCATAAAACTGATTTGGATGTGTGTTTTGATAGCTTGAAGATGGATTTTGGAAACATGGAGGTGGATTTGAATTATTTAACCGCTGAAACTAAGAATTCTAGTGAGGAAATGAAGTCATGATTTCAAAACTTCATGGAAAAGAGGACTAAAATGATGGAAGGTGGTTTGCTAATTGAGAAAATTGGTTTTTTGGACCAGTGGAGTTGTCATATGTGCTAATAAATGCCTCCAAAAATTTTATATCACCAAGAACACATCACTCTTGGAGATATAATTTTGTAAATCTCATTACTATTAGTCCTATCGGGCATGCCACAATTGTTAACACATAAAATTTACACCCTCTACATGATCGTGAATGAACATTAGAACTCTTGGTGAACATGGGAATGTCTCTAAGTGTGGGACTTATATCTTGAGATAAACCTCCAGAGAAGGTTGCTTTCTCTACCTACAAACCTAATGCTAACACTACTCCTACATCTGAAAACATAACTATCTAATCCTAAATTACTCATTCGCACGGACCATAGTTAGAGAGATTACATGGAAATGAAATCCTAAGCTAAGAAATATGTGATATCACCAATGAAAGGGTGATGAACACTCTCCATGGGGGAAAATAAAGAAGAACTGTAAAAGGATAGGTCATACAAGTGTGACACAGACCAAAACTACATTTTACCTTCTATTTTGTGCACAAAACACTCACAAAATGGAAAATTGTAAAATAGAGTACATACACAACACACCAACTGTAAATGGAGAGGAAATGATGCAATAAACAACTAACTAGGTCCAAGAAAGATCCAAAAAATAAGATTTTATTTCTAAAAGAGTATGCATAAACCATTATGCGATGATAGAACGCACATAAAACACATTATAGAGATCAAATGGAGGTTTGTAAATCACAAACACACGAGAAACCATTTTGGCATGGTGCCTTTACATTCTGAGGTGTGCAACCCTTTACCAATGAATGATTTGCAAATATATAGAGAAATCGGGAGATAAAGAAGAGGGAAAGAAAGAGGGCACATAATTTTTAAACTCATCCACCAACCAAGGACCAAATTCCATCATTTTTGTAGTAAAAAACATGGGAAGCCTTTCTTCCTTCAATTTACATGTCATTGGAGCTACAAAACAAGACATGAGTTCCATTAAAGATTAATTTCTATTGGTTGCATTGGTTAGATTATTTTAGATATAAGAAACATTAATTTTCAGCTCCAAATCTCATGTACGTACCTTTCTCCCTCAAAACAAGATCAAATCATGCATTTATTTATACCAAAATGAAGCCCTCGAAGAGATGGTTCCTTTTGGTGTTCATTTTGAGCTTGCACCATGTTTTGAAACATGTCCTTAAAAAAATTATGCCATGCTTACCAAGGTATGGAACACATGAAAATCCATATACTTGTGAAAATAAGTTGATATTGAACTAAGAAAGATACAGAATCTATGTGTAAATGTGTTGTATTAAATTTGAGTAGTCATGCCCATGTTTTTTTAGTAGAAAAATCCTTCTGAAATTTGTCAATGAAATGTGTAAAAATCCCTCCAAAATTATGTGTTTCATTCATTTTAAGTTATGAAAATTTTAGTTTATACATCGACGCCCAAAATCATGTGGTGTGTTTTGGTTTGCTTTGTGGTATCAAGCCTAGATTGGTTGTTTGTATAAGTGATATAAGTATACAAAATACAAAATAATGCTCGAGGATCGATGGAATATTCTAGGGAATATTTACGAGAGCATAATACAAAATGCAGACACAACCCCAATCCCCAAAAGTGAACATGTGTAAAGATATCACTGGAGCAGGGAAATGGGCCTTTTATTCAATTTTGCATTTTACACCCAATAAAGTGAAAAGTGTAGTTACAATTTCAAAGCCTGAAGGGGGACATGTGTCAACCCTGTGATAAAAGGTCAACAAGTGGGTGATTGGGCCAAATTTACAGTTTTGCACCCCTTTGAAAAAAAAACAAAAATGCAAGAAAACTCCCCAACCTCGTTGTTCTTCAGATAGACACACGTGGATGGTTCACATTCAAAAGGGATAAACACATCAAAGGATCATGATTTGAATCATTTATGCATGCCTCCATTAATGCACGTTGTTTAGATCAAGGTGAGACTTTTAAAAAAGCTTCTTCAATAATTTCAAATCTTCTCTTGTGCAAATGAAAAATCTAGAAGACCTAGCTTTGCAAATTCACAATGTAAAGAGAAAAGAGAAATTATGAAAGGTACTTTCAATACAAGGAGTTCAAAAAATGCACGTGTAAAGAAAAATTTCTGATAATTTACGGAAAATGGGTAAGTGTTCATGTACCACTCATTTTTTTCTTGTTTTACCAAGTCTGCAATCTGTAAAGGGTCGAGAAATAAAGTTAAAACACATAAGATGAAGCCTATGGAGTCAAGGTTTCATGTAACTTTTGGTATTACTAGTAATTTGGACTCAGTTATAGACACAAACTTGTTAAACGCTGACTTAAATGATTTTCTATGAAGACTTCGTGCTTCGGATAAAAGTAAAAGCATGGCGGTCATTGATGATAGAAAAATTTCCCTAGCTGCATTATTCCTAGCTTCCATACAATCTCCCGAACTTGTATGGATTTGTGCCAATAATTATGATCCAAAACATAAATAAGTTCTAGATGGAAATGGAGAAAGGGTGTTAGCCCTAATACCAGAAGATTTTCAATTGATGCTAGGTTTTCTAGAGGTAAAACAACCAATAGGTATTACTATAGAGTCAGCACAGAAATATTTTGAGGCTAAACATAATTATTATGATACATTAATAAATACTAAGTGGTTTTTAACTAATAGAGGATCCACCAAAATAATCCCTAATAATTTAAACAAGGAACTATTTTTTCAGGAGGTCGAAGATTTAGTTATGATGCTGAGTAGAATTATAGGACTGGAAATGGCATATATGTTCCATATAACATTCCCATTTTAAGACTTTAGAAACAAGGGATTTTATTTTATTTTTTTAATAATGTTCTCTGTTCTAAATTCATAATTTAGAACACACATTCTTTATCAACCATTCATATACCAAATAGCCATATGCAGTTGTAATGACTCAGTGTGCTACCGATCTATTCATTTCATGACTCGGTAAACTACCGATCTATTCATGTTTAACATTAAGTATTGAATACTTTTCCGTATAATACGTATACTTGGTTCTCTCTCCCTATTTAGGGTATTGAGTGATCTGTATAAGGAACCTGTTATCCAAAATTCACCCACCAGGGTAAATTTTGATAACATGCATCAGAATATTCAAGTCCCAGGCAAGTAGATTGACTCAAGACCCAAAATCATGTTTCTGGGGTCCCCTCGGGTTCTTTCTAACTCTCCTGTCCAAGAAGAAAATCCAACAAGTTAGAAAAAGTGAAAAAATTGCAAGAAAAAAAGCTTGGGGCTGAAAAAATGGAGAAAATTGGCTAAGTCCTAGTCCAGGCAGTCCTTGGGACAGTTGGGACACCGGGGCATGAATCGGCCGAAAGGCACCAGGCGGTCCGCGCAGCAAAGGGACATCCGGGCTGTGGGTACGCGTAGGATGCGAAAGGGCGAACCGGCCGAAGGTAAAAACAAATTGACTAACTACTATGCAGAACAGGCTGGGACATCTGGGCCGCGAGGACGCGAAGGACGTGAACCACCCGGATTAACCGAAATAGAGAAATTTCATCTGGGACAGTTGGGACAAAGGGATGCGGAGGACGCGGAGAGCTGAAAGAGCTGAGAGCGAATGGAAATGTGCCACGTGTCTTCGCCTTAAAGAGGGATAGGGAAGCCCAAATCGAGCGGATCGGAGGAATTTGTCCCAGACAGTTCGGGACATCCAGGACAACAGGACTAGTGGGACACAAAAAGCCGGCAGGCCCACGGACAAATTAGAATAGGACACATGTCCTAAGGGCCAGGGAGTTCGCAGTGTGGGGAGCGAAACAAAATTTTGGCTAAGTGTTTGATGCAAATTTTAAAGGGGAGAAAATGGAAGCCAGGGCCGCGGCAAATAGGAATTGGACACGTGTCCAATGGAGCAGGGAAGTGAGGAGCTTGGGGGAACTTTGAAGTTTTTTGTAAAAGTTCTTCGGCCAAAAAACTAAAAAGTAAAGGTCTTCCCCGCGCCCCTGTCAACCAATCAATGCATGCCACGTGTCCCAGGTGGCAGGGCGCGGGGGGGAAAATGGAAAATTTTCCAAAAGTTTAAAAGATCCAAATTTTCAAAGAAAATCCCACGAAAAGGTGGAGGAGAGAGAATTGCTTAGTGAACCAGCACCTGACACATGTCATTCGACTGGCGGAGCCCAAATGTAAAAAGGTCAAAATTTAAAAAAATTTGCCCGACATTCATTTTTTGGGCCGTTTTTCCCTAAAACTTCAGACCTTCATATCTTTTGATCCAGAGCTTGGATTTGCACGTTCTTCATATCATTGGAAAGCTTATGAAATTATCTACAGGATTTCATGGTAAATTTTGAATTTTGGTTCAGTTTTAAGAGAGAAAATTTAGAAACAGCTAATGAACGTGTCCATGGCCAGAAATGACATTTCAGCGACTAAATTTAATGCAGAATGGGTCGCACTCTCCTCCAATTTGGTCAAAAATGATTGGGTATGGGTTTGTAAGGTCCTCCATGCTGATTTAATGCATTTACAGTCAATGAGGAATGGGCTCCCATGTTTTGTACGTTTTCTCTCTCCTGGGCTCGACCCATGCAATGTAAAAGCCAGATTTGGCTCATTTGTAAGGGGGAACACTTTTTGGCATAGCAAAATTCTTCTTTCACCTCCAACAAGTGATTGTTGCAAGAATTAGACCTCTTCAAATATTGTAACAGGTTTTCTACCTCTGTGAGGTTGTAATGCAGTGGGTTTTTGACATTGGAGATGATAATGCAAGCTTTGTGAATGGGTTTCAGTCCTTTGTTTGTATTATTTGCTTCATTTCAGATCCTAAATTATATCTTATTAGCCTTTGTATGTTTTATGTTGCAATCTTTGGTTCGTGTCTATTTGCATGACAAAAATATTCACCACTCCTTTTGGTGCATCACCATCTTTAGTTAGTTTCAATTTTTACATTTCTATCCCTGTCTCCTTGCGATTTAGAGTAGGATTAGGATCTAAACCTCTGTAGTTGTGCAAATATAGATCTAAATTAGAGGAGTTTGAGGAACCAGCCTCTAATCTGGAGATTTCTCTCTCATTTTCACAAGTCCCACACTTGGAGAGAGGTTTCCATGTTGTGCAATCACACTAGATTCCTAAGACATCATTTAGAACCTTGATTTGCATCCAGGGGGTGCTATGATTTTACACTAACAGAACCTATCTGAATATTTGTTACAAATATTCATCTGCATCATGAACCTTAGACTAGGGACATAGGACAACGCAACCAGCAGCTTGCAATAATTTGGCCAAATATTTCTAACATACTATTCGTATTACTATTCCTTGATGACATACTCATCAATCCAGAATACGTCCTTCACCACACTCTATTGTTATCTAGAATGTCCTTTATCAACTTCTGTCAGTTCACTTACCCAAGGTTTAATCCTAGTTCGAGTTAACAACATACGTGAGGCTCACTAAGACTTAGGGTAAGTTGGCATATTGGGTCATCTTAAGTCAACCCCATGTGCCAAGGTATCCTGAGTCTTAGGGGGCTACCCCATATCTTAGACATGTTACTAACCAGACCTAGAGAGAAACTAAGATCAAGTCCATGTGTGTAGATCTAGATGATCAATGTAGAAGGGTGTTGCCACATGTCGACTGCATCACTGTATCCTTGAGAAGATCCTAATCTTCTCGAAGGTACATCCCTACAGTTGGTGTGTGCCAACATCCTATAGAACAACCTCATCGATATTTACATACCTCAAGGAGTTTATTATAAATTTAATTAATTTGGATTATTAAATCATATTTCAGCAACTTTGCCTAACCCTAATCCAACACTCCTTAAGTTCTTCTCTACAACAAATTCAATTGGTTGTTAAAGAAATTTCATAGCTTAAGATTGCCTTTAAAGTTATTTACCAGACTTAACAAGCCGTCAACCACAATAGGATATCAACATCATAAGTTCCATTTATAGTGACTTAACCGTTCAAGCAAGTGTAACAACCATTTAGGTTGTAACTAAGTAGACTTTATTAACAAAGTCTAATAATTAGGAATAACATCTTCCATTTTATTTGCATTCTTAAGTTAGAGGAATAATATTCCTTTACATGATTAAGTGCTAGGGCATAACACCCCTATAAATCATTACAAATTCAATAGTTTTATTATTGAATAGTTCATTCCATATAATATTACTATATTGAATTGTTTAGTTATGACATCAAATTCTGCATCTTAAGAAGATGCATCCTATTTAGGGAAATTATTCCAATTCCCACTATTAAACTTATCTAAGAATACCCCATTAAGCATATACATAATATGGAGTATAACAAAATATAAGATTCCATCAATGCAATGAAAGTACAAGATAATATACACACCAAAGTAACAAATTCTCAACATTTAATTCATCTCTAAAACTTATACATTTAGGTATGCTACCTAATAACTACCTCCATTACAAAATAATGCTACATTCTTTTTCAATACAATCTCAAGAATGAATCAAAGTTCTTTACAAAAATAAGACTTAAAACAACCAATGATCACATAAGTTTATGCCTTCCTTTTCACGTACGAAGTCCATCTGCAAAAATTACTACTGCGGGTCAGTTCAATGAACTGAGCATGATAAGCACTAGAGCCTGAAAAAGAAGTGCATTCCAAAATAGAACAACCCAAATTTATCAAAAACTCTGAACCTTATCTAAATAACAACGAAGATCATTTAAACAGAATACTTCATTTACTTGTTCCATAATGAAAAAGATGAGCTACAAAGATACATTTTTACATGCATTCACTTTTTTAAGAACTACACATGGTAAGTTTCTAAACAGAACATCTTTTACCAAGGATTAAAAATCAATATCACAAGGTTTTAATAAACCCTACAAGCAAATAACCAAATAAGATAAGAAATCCAATAATCTCAAAAGAGCATAATCGTTTTAATGAAACATTTATAAGAAATCATGAGATCTTAAAGTTTAGAGCCTATCATGCTTGATAGCGCTTCTATCAAATTGAAGATAACCTCCAACCAAGCTCACAACTTCTCCTCTTCTCCAAAAAAGATGAAACAAAAATATTCTTTTTCCACCATGCCTCTTATATATTCCACGAACCACAAATAGATCAAAAATCTCAAGAATAGCCATTAAGTGCAGTTCAATCTGCTGGTTCAAAAAACAAAAGAGCATGCAGAGTGAAAATCATGAAACATGCAAGGTGAAATGACCCCATACAAACCCGTTTGCATGCTTTCCAAAATGGTTCGAGCACAAAAACCGAAAACAATAAATTCCATTAATTCCTATTTTCCCGCCTATCCTTCCTTGCCTCCACCTTCCAAGTTTAGATAATGCCAAATCAAATTTAACAAGGAATTCCATTTTAGTGAAGTTTCCACATAAGCCTCCACCAAGTCAGCTAGCCCCTGCCACAACTGGCAGTACCTCTATGTAATTAAAACCTTATCAACAACTTAAATGCCTTGGAACCATCACCTGTGATACATGCGACCACCAATTCCCCCCTTCATGCCCATTAGTTTAGGGTAGTCATAATTGCTTAGGTTAGATCTTAGGTTAGCTTAGGATAGGTAACCTTAGGATATAACCCAATCCATAAATTACCACCTTAGGTAGTTTCCACATAGGTTAGATTAATTCTAACACAATAGTTTTTTTTAGGCATTAGGTTAGATATAACCATATGGCATTAGGTTTTAGGATAATTCAAATAACCTAGTAACCTCTCCATAAACCTTTAGTAAAATCTTAGGTTAGGATAAAATTTAATTAATTAACATAGCTAGATAATATATATTTTCTTACCTAGCTTAGGATTCAGTAGGACAGTCCCTTTAGTTTTAGGAACCAGAATGTTTCCCATGTCGTGAACAGGCTATAGTTAGTTTGCACCAGCATTGTCCTGCCATGATCAAACTAAAAAGATCCAAGCACAACATACGACTGAATAGAAACACGTTCACACAACAATCAAAGAACTTGTAATCAATCAAAGTTCAGTCATATGTATTTTAATTCATGGAATGTCGATTCACCATTCATTCAATAGAGCATATTTTAAAACATTCCTTGGATCACTGAAATTGATCCAAGGATGAGTCAAATTAATAGATAAGTTTACAATTCTTAAACCAGATTACAACTCACCTACAAGAAGTGAAAAATTAATTCAAAGGAAACCATTCTAATTCAGTCAAAGGATCTTAAGAACAGAAGATGATTTATTCATATCAAGCATGATCTCCAAAAATCAAAAGAACATATCTTTATAAGGAAAATCACATGTCAACACTTGAAATGTAAAGGAGGAAAATAACAACTTTCAAGGGTGTTACATTCTCCCCTCCTTAAAAGAATCATCGTCCTGATGATTACTCCCTTTTTTTAAACAATAAAACTCAGGACAATCACTTCATTTACTTCTCTTACCATAAGTCAAAATATATTAGAACCTTATAGTTCAAGAAATCAGCATTAATTATCTGTTTATCCAAATTAAATAAATATCTGCCCAAAACTGGCATATTTAATGTCATGTAAAGATAAAATCATAAATTTTTATCAGTCAACAAAATCAATTCAAATCAAATAGATATGGAAAAGTAGTTTTCATATCCTCTAGATTTTCCCAAGTTGCACTCTCTTCGTTAAACTAGTCCCACTAGACCTTACATTGACTTATTTCTTGATTTCTTAAATGCAACTGGTGAGTTTCCAGCACTTGAATGGGTTTAACCATGATTATTCCTGGGTCTTGGACCTGCAAGGAATTCTAATTTAACATGTGTGATAAATCTGAAACGTATTTCTTAAGTAAAGAAATATGGAAAACATCATGCATTTGTGACAAAGCAGGAGGTAATGCTAAACAATAAGCTACAGGGTTGATTACTTCAACTATCTCAAAAGGTCCCACATAACTGAGGTGATAACTTGGCAGCCTTACCAAAAGTTATAGAACTCTTTTTCAGTTTAACCCGAAGAAAGATTTTCTCACCAAGTTCAAATTTGTTATCAACCCTCTTCAAGTCAGTGTAACTCTTTTGCCTATCTGTTGCTTCTTTCAAGTGTTCACGAATCAACTTAACTTGTTGTTCCATTTCCGTAAGGATTTCAGGTCCAATTACCTCTCTATCCTCTATGCTATCCCAACTAACAGGGGTTCTACATTTTCTTCCGTAAAGTGCCTCAAAAGGTGTCATCTTAAGAGAAGCATGATATGTATTATTGTAAGAAAATTCAACTAATGGAAGATATTCTTCCCACTTATATTGCTGATCCATACAATACATCTGTAACATATCTTCTAAAACTTGATTTACTCTTTCAGTCTATCCATCCATTTCTAGGTGATACACAGAACTGAAATTTAGCTTAGTTCCTAGAGCTGCATTAAGCGTTTGCCAAAATCTTGACGTCATTCTAGGATCTCTATCAGATATGATTAATTCAGGTACTCCATGTAATCTGAAATTTTCATGTACAAATCTTTTAGCCAAAACAGGAGAATCATCCCTCATATTTCTAGCAATAAAATGAGCTACTTTTGTTAGTTTATCAACAACTACCAATATAACATCATGTTTATTTCTTGACATAGGTAACCCTTGTACAAAATCCATGCTTATTACCTGCCATTTATACTATGGTATGCTATGAGGATACAATAACCCAGCTGGGTGCATATGTTCGCCTTAACACGTTGGCATTCAAGACAATGTGTCACAAAATCAATAACATCTTTTTTCATTCCTTTCCAGAAATATTGTTGTTTTATATCATCAAGCATCTTTGTAATGCCAGGGTGTCCAGAGAAAGGTGAATTATGAAATTCAACTAACAATTTCTTTCTCAAATCATTAAGCAAAGGTACATAGACTCTATTTTCAAATTGTAAGATTCCTTCTTTATCAAAGTGAAAACCTTTATACCTCAAATCATTAGAATCTGCAGCAAGTGCTACTTTTACTTGTTGAAAATAAGAATCAGATTCCATAACACTTTTTACTTCATCCTTAAACTGAGTTCTTAGTGTTATAAGAGCATAAATGTGCTTCCTATGACTTAGAGCATCAACCACTCTATTTTCTTTACCCTTTATATAACTTATGTCAAAATCATATTGAGACAAAAACTCTAACCATCTTCGTTGTCTTGCATTCAGATTTGGCTGAGTGAAAATGTACTTCAGCCCAAGATGATCAGTTTTCAACTCAAATGGTTTACCAAGCAGATAATGCCTCCAAACTTGAAGTGCATGAACAATGGCAGCAAGCTCTAAATCATGTGGAGCATAATTCAACTCATGTAACTTAAGTTTTCTACTCTCGTATGCTATTACATGACCACTTTGTAACAAAATACCTCCTAGACCTTCACCGGATGCATCAGTTACCACCATAAAATCTCCATCAGGATCTGGTACTACAAGAATAGGTGCTGAAGTTAACTGTCCCTTCAAGGTTTTAAATGTAATTTCACATTTCTCACTCCAAATAAACTTTTTATCTTTCTTTTGTAAGGAAGTTATTGGTGCAGCTATCTTAGAAAAGTCTTTTACAAATTTCCTATAGTAGCCAACAAGTCCCATGAAGCTTCTAACTTCATGTACATTCTTTGGTGTAGGCCATTCTGTTATAGCTGTAATTTTTGAAGGATCTACAACAATTCCATCCTTACTTATTACATGACCCAAATAGTGGACTTTTGTGTCATAGAAAGAACATTTGGACAACTTACCAAACAACTGTCTCTTTCTCAGAATTTCCAAAACTACTTTCAAATGCTCATGATGCTCTTCAATGCTTTTAGAATATATGAGAATGTCATCCAAGAATACGAGCACAAATTTGTCCAAGTATTCTTGAAAGATATTATTCATTAAATTCATAAATGTCGTAGGTGCATTAGTTAATCCAAAAGGTAAAATCGTAAACTCATAATGTCCATACCTTGTTCTGAAAGCTATTTTATGAATATCCTCATCCTTAATTCACAATTGATGATACCCAGATTGAAGATCTATCTTAGAATATACCGATGCTCCATGCATCTGATCAAATAAATCATCAATCCTAGGAAGTGGATATCTATTCTTGATTGTTGCTTTGTTTAACATTCAGTAATCAATGCACAATCTAAGTGTTCCATCTTTCTTTTTCACAAAAATCACTGGTGCTCCCAAGGTGAAACACTTGGTCTAATCAAACCCTTAGACAAAATTTCTTGCAATTAAGCCTTAAGCTCTACTAATTCTATAGTAGTCATTCGATATGGTGCCTTAGATATAGGTTCGGTTCCAGGCTTGATCTCAATCATGAAATCAAATTCCCTTTTGGGTGGAAGACCTAGCAATTCTTCTGGAAATACATCACTGAAGTCTCGTAACAGTGGATATCGATCCATGAAATCATTGTTTTCCTCTGCAGTTTCTAAAATTTTTACTACATATAAGGTACATCTTTTATTTTTGGCCTTTTTAAGTTGCATAGCTAACAGTTTCCTAATAGAAATCTCACGTTTCACACCCTAAATCTCTGCTATTTTCTGCAGGTCATCTAAACAACTAATGCATTTTTCAAAATAGTCCACTTTAGCCTTATGTTCTGCTAACCAATTAACACCTATGATTACATCATAAGACCCTAAAGGTGCAACATACAGATCAACCTCTATGGAAAAGTTAGGTAATTCAAGGACTGCTCCAAAAAGACACATACTAACTATATGAATAGAATTATTACCATAATGTACAGTCCATGATTTATCCATTTTTCCATCTTTTCTTTTAAGTTTTGAAGCAAGTTTACTAGAAATAAAACATTCAGTAGCTCCCGTATCAAAAATAATAGTTACAGGTATGCCAAATAACTTACCAGGAACTTCTATAGGTGTAGCTTGCTTTTCAGCTTGCTTGTCAGCTACTGCAGCATGTATCTTGTGCTGCTGATTATGATCATCCTTCTTCAAAGGACATTGATTTGCGTAATGATCCTTTCCACAATTATAACAGCCTCCTACAGGTCCCTTTCTAGACTCAGAATTATTTCCAGTCTTAAAGTTATTATTCTGACCTCCATAGGACTTCTGTCCATTGTTATTATTCTTGGAAAAATTGTTTCGTGCATTTCCAACAGTCTTATTCGTTGCTGTTTTCTTATTGTTATCAGCTGAAAACTTACTTTTATTACCAAACTTCTTCCATGGTCCCTTCTTAGGTGCAAGAGAAGCTGAAGAGGGGTTCAGAACTTTCTTCCTTACTTCCTCCTTATGAGAAGAAATAGCCTTTAATTTTTGTTCCTGCCTTATGGCCTTTTCAACAACCCCTTCCATAGTGGTTGGGATGTGAACATCAACTTCTCCCCCAATAATGGGATTCAATCCCATAATGAATTTCCGTATCTTGAATTTCTCATCAGTTTGATACTGAGGTACATACTTGAGGAGTTTCGTAAACCGTTCCCAATACTCAGTTACTGTTAGCTTTCCTTGAGCTAAGTTCTGAAATTCAGTCATTTTCTGATCATAGTAGAGTTGTGGCAGCCATCATTGCCTAAAATAAATTTTAAATTGATCCCAAGTGATGTTAGTTTCATCAATATTTAACTCAGCCTTACGGCTGTCCCACCATGAAGATGCTTCATGGGAAAGCTGATATGCTCCCCATATAGCCTTGGTTTCCTCTGAGAAGTTCCTTATTGCAAAGTACTTCTCCATTTCGCTGAGCCAATTCTCAGCTCCATCTCCTAATGTGGTGCCATCAAACTTGGATGGACTTATCCTTTTTATGTCATTAGTGAGTTCTGCTGCTAATCTAGCCTTTTTGTTCTCAGGCTGAACAGGTATGTTAACATTGTTATTATCAACACCCACATTGGTGTTGTCCCCTGGAGGTGGCTGATTATTGTTATCAGCTTCTTCTTCCTCCTCATTTCCCATTACTTGTTGTTCAAGCACAGTCAAATGATCTCTTGTGTCCAATAGGGTAGCAAGGATCTCATCAAGTTTCTGGGCAGTTGCCACTCCTTCCTCAGGTGGAGGGTTATTTGCAACATTTCCTCTTGTTCTCACCATTTTCTGTTACAAGAAAATTTAAGTTTAATCAGATTGTGGACACAATAGGTCCAAGAGCTGCAACCTTCAGCTCTGATACCAAGATGTAACATTCCCATTTTAAGACTTTAGAAACAAGGGAATTTTTTTTTATAAATAATGTTCTCTATTCTAAATTCATAATTTAGAACACACATTCTTTATCAACCATTCATATAACAGATAACCATATGCAGCTGTAATGACTCGGTGTCTACCGATCTATTCATTTCATGACTCGGTAAACTACCGATCTATTCATGTTTAACATTAAGTATTGAATACTTTTCCGTATACTATGTATACTTGGTTCTCTCTCCCTATTCAGGGTATTGAGTGATCTATCTAAGGAACCTATCTAAATATTTGTTACCAATATTCATCTGCATCACAAACCTTAGACTAGGTGACATAGGACAACGCAACCAGTAGCTTACGATACTTTGGCCAAATATTTCTAACATACTTGTTCGTATTACTATTCCTTGATGGCATACTCATCAATCCAGAATACATCCTTCACCCCACTCTATTGTTATCTAGAATGTCCTTTACTGACTTCCTGTCAGTCCACTTGCCCAAGGTTTAACCCTAGTTCGAGTTAACAACATATGTTATGATAGGGAGAGGCTCACTAAGACTTAGGGTAAGTTGGCATACTGGGTCAACCTAAGTCAACCCCATGTGCCAAGGTATCCTGAGTCTTAGGGGGCTACCCCATATCTTAGACATGTTACTAACCAGACCTAGAGAGAAACTAAGATCAAGTCCAAGTGTGTAGATCTAGATGATCAATGCAGAAGGGTGTTGCCACATGTCGACTGCATCGTTGTATCCTTGAGAAGATCCTAATCTTCTTGAAGGTACAGCCCTACAGTTGGCGTGTGCTAGCATCCTACAGAACAACCTCATCGAGATTTACATACCTCAAGGAGTTTATTATAAATTTAATTAATTTGGATTATTAAATCATATTTCAGCAACATTTCCTAACCCTAATCCAACACTCCTTAAGTTCTTCTCTACAACAGATTCAATTGGTTGTTAAAGAACTTTCATAGCTTAAGATTGCCTTTAATGTTATTTACCGGACTTAACAAGCCGTCAACCATAATAGGATATCAACATCATAAGTTCCATTTATTGTGACTTAACCATTCAAGGAAGTGTAACAACCATCTAGGTTGTAACTAAGTAGACTTTATTAAACGAAGTCTAATAATTAGGAATAACGTCTTCCATTTTATTTGCATTCTTAAGTTAGAGGAAGAATCTTCCTTTACATGATTAAGTGCTAGGGCCTAGCACCCCTATAAATCATTACAAATTCAATAGTTATTACTGAATGTTCATTCCATATAATATTACTATATTGAATTGTTTAGTTATGACATCAAATTTTGCATCTTAAGAAGTTGCATCCTATTTAGGGAAATTAGTCCAATTCCCACTGTCAAACTTATCTAAGAATACCCCATTAAGCATATACATAATATGGAGTATAACAAAATATAAGATTCCATCAATGCAATGAAAGTACAAGATAATATACACACCCAAAGTAATAAATTCTCAACATTTAATTCATCTCTAAAACTTATACATTTAGGTATGCTACCTAATAACTGCCTCCATTACAAAAGAATGCTACTTTCTTTTTCAATACAATCTCAAGAATGATTCAGAGTTCTTTACAAAAATCAGACTTAAAACAACCAATGATCACATAAGTTTATGCCTTCCTTTTCACTTACGAAGTCCATCTGCAAAAATTTCTAGCACGGGTCAGTTCAATGAACTGAGCATGATAAGCACTAAGCCTTAAAAAGAAGTGCATTCCAATAATTGTTCCATTAAAACAACTCTGCTTTAATGAGACAATTATTACATCATATAATCAATATATCAAAAGCAACGAAAAAAGAAGTACATTTTAAACAATTGATTTCACTTTCAAGAAAAGGACAAAATATAATCCACCATATCATCCTTACAAAATAGAGTCTAATTGATTCTATCAATTATCCTTAGGCAAACAACATATCATAACATCTCATTGTTCCCAATTTTCATAAAAGAAAACAACATTTAACTTTGCTTCAAGCCAAAGGAAGAGTTTAAAGCATGGTTCTTATTAGGATGACTCATCTAACTCCTAAACAAAAGAAGAAGATCCATTTCAACTATGCCCAAACCCAACACATCCGAGAAATAGAACAGATTCAAAATGTGATTTAACTGTTTCTTTCAAAAGTCAATTACCTTAAAATTTAGCAATTAAGATATTCATCAGAACAGAATTTCATTTTAATCCAAGAAGGAATAGAGAATCAATCTGTCAACCTGCAAGTTTAAATCTCCTACCACATATAGAAGTTAACTTTTAAAGATCTGAACAACGTTCAAAAATCAAGGTGGACTCATACAGGAGTTATTCTCTATCCTAGTTCATCCAAGAAGAATTCTTAAAAAGATAGAGTGTAAGAGACAAACTCACTCATCTCAAACCAAACAAGTAAAGTCTTGTCAAACAACAGTCTGTCAAATAAGCTGGCATTTCCAGCTCAATAAAACTAAATAATATAATCTCTTCCAACATCATTTCTACAAATGATTAGGTAAAGGAAGACCAAACAACTTCATAAAGAAAACTTCATTTCAAAGGAGAATCAAAACAAGAAGTTCAACCAATGATCTATACAGTAAGAAGAAATCACACTGCCATATTTCTTATACTTCTTTACTTTCAAGGAGTACAAGTTTCAATTCCATACACATAATGAAATAAAAATAGCAGTCCAAAAACACAGTTAGTTCTAAAGGAATCACATTCCTTTCCTCTATAAAGTCACAAGGTGTATTTATAGTATCCATGATGAGATAGAAAAATAACCGATCAGTAATTTTAACATGATCAGAAGTATCAACAACTCAGATTGAAATCCCATAGTCAGATTTCATTTTTGCATTACAAAAAGAATAACTGGTTCTTGATTCAATAAGTAATATAATACAAAAACTATTAGAACAGAGTCAAGTAATCCTTCCATAACAGTACAGAGTACTAATTTATTAAGTTCTTCTCATAAATGAAACCCAGAACCTATTCTAAGAGATCTGAAGATACAAGTTTCCATGGAACAGAGGGGAAAAGAGTACCCTCAATTAAATGCCATTGACATCTCAGAAAAGAGGAACAGTTCTTAAAATGAATTACCAAATTTATTCATCAAACAAGGACATTTTTCAGTCAAGATCTCTAAGAGTTTTTCCAACAACTCAAACAACTATTTTCCCCATTTTCCTTGATCAATGGTTCAACGAAAGAGTTAGCAGTTTTAAACATTTAAAACAAATAAAACCCAACTCAAAATGCTAGAGCAGAGTCGACACGAAGTCTCGACTATAGTTCATTCTACACCAGTAACAAATACGAGTGTTGTGCAAATACGAATCTACAATAACAGTTCCAAATTTCCCAAAACAAATAAAACATGGGTACAGAGCCACATACGGCTTCATTCATCAGTCCTGAGTTACCCAAGGTTTCAATACTGGTTTAGAATAACCAGAGGCTCCAACACAAATTCAAATCAAAATGCGAAACCAAATATTACCCCAAACAGAACTCAGTTTCTCTCCAAAGTTTCGAGCCCCTAAAAAATGAGTAATAACATACAAGTACAGTGTTCATTATGAACTAACGTTAACAGTTCAGATTATCATAAGGAAATAAAACACAAGCACCGAGCTATATACGGACTTCAACAATAGTCCAGGGATATCCAAGATTCCAACATGGTTCAGAACAACAAGAACCTCTATCAACAGTTCTCACAAAATCATAACCAAGTTCCAAATAAAAAACGAGATCGAATACAAGCTCTATTAAAACACAAGCTCAGCACAAGCTCACGATCAAACAAAACAAAAATTCCAACAAGATCAGATAGAACCCAAAGTTCTCAAAAACTCTAAACCTTATCTAAATAACAACGAAGATCATTTAAACAGAATACTTCATTTACCCGTTCCAGAATGAAAAAGCCGAGCTACAGAGATACGTTTTTGCATGCATTCATTTTTTAAGAACTACACATGGTAAGTTTCTAAACAGAACATCTTTTACCAAGGATTCAAAATCAATATCACAAGTTTTAATAAACCCAACAAGCAAATAACTAGATAAGATAAGCAATCCAAGAATCTCAAAAGAGCATAATCGTTTTAATGAAACATTTATAAGAAAGCATGAGATCTTAAAGTTTAGAGCCTATCATGCCTGATAGCACTTCTGTCAAATTGAAGAGAACCTCCAGCCGAGCTCATAGCTTCTCCTCTTCTCCATGAAAGATCAAACAAAAATATTCTTTTTCCACCATGCCTCTTATATATTCCACGAACCAAAATAGATCAAAAATCTCAAGAATAGCCATTAAGTGCAGTTCAATCTGCTGGTTCGAAAAACTAGAGAGCATGCAGAGTGAAAATCATGAAACATGCAAGGTGAAATGACCCCATACAAACCCATTTGCATGCTTTCCAAAATGGTTCGAGCACAAAAACTGAAAACAATAAATTCCATTAATTCCTATTTTCCCACCTATCCTTCCTTGCCACCACCTTCCAAGTTTAGCTAATGCCAAATCAAATTTAACAAGGAATTCCATTTTAGTGAAGTTTCCACATAAGCCTCCACCAAGTCAGCTAGCCCCTGCCACAACTGGCGGTACCTCTATGTAATTAAAACCTTATCAACAACTTAAATGCCTTGGAACCGTCACCTGTGATACATGTGACCACCAATTCCCCCTTCATGCCCATTAGTTTAGGGTAGTCATAATTGCTTAGGTTAGATCTTAGGTTAGCTTAGGATAGGTAACCTTAGGATATAACCCAATCTATAAATTACCACCTTAGGTAGTTTCCACATAGGTTAGATTAATTCTAACACAATAGTTTTTAGGCATTAGGTTAGATATAACCATATGGCATTAGGTTTTAGGATAATTCAAATAACCTAGTAACCTCTCCATAACCCTTTAGTAAAATCTTAGGTTAGGATAAAATTTAATTAATTAACATAGCTAGATAATATATATTTTCTTACCTAGCTTAGGATTTAGTAGGACAGTCCCTTTAGTTTTAGGAACCAGAATGTTTCCCATGCCGTGAACAGGCTATAGTTCATTTGCGCCAACGTTGTCCTGCCATGATCAAACTGAAAAGATCCAAGCACAACATACGACTGAATAGAAACACGTTCACACAACAATCAAAGAACTTGTAATCAATCAAAGTTTAGTCATATGTCTTTTAATTCATGGAATGTCGATTTACCATTCGTTCAATAGAGTAGATTTAAAACATTCCTTGGATCACTGAAATTGATCCAAGGATGAGTCAGATTAATAAATAAGTTTACAATTCTTAAACCAGATTGCAACTCACCTACAAGAAGTGAAAAATGAATTCAAAGGAAACCATTCCAATTCAGTCAAAGGATCTTAAGAACAGAAGATGATTTATCCATATCAAGCATGATCTCCAAAAATCAAAAGAACATATCTTTATAAGGAAAATCACATGTCAACACTTGAAATGTAAAGGAGGAAAATAACAACTGTCAAGGGTGTATTCCCTGGTCTCCCGTGAATTGTAAGCTTTAAATATCATAAAGTGTATGATGTTTAACCACGACTAAATCTGGATAAGTGGAAAGAAAATGTTAGAAGAGTGAATGATGCATTTATTGCACCTATGGTATACCTTTTTAACCCAAAATGGGAGTAATATAGGATATCCACCGAAGCCAGAAATGTAATATTGGAATATGGTTACTTCTTCATTCAATAAATTTTTTTTACTTACATTAGAGCTACTGGATTTAATAGAAATCCATACATATTACCTAGGTATGTGGATGAAAAATTGGCCTTGTGTGAAATCTCAAGGTATTTTGCATTAGTAAACAAACATATTGTAAGGAAACACACAACTAACATTGAGTTTCCTATCAGAATTGGGAAGTATTTTTCCCCACTATTGCAAAGGCTACGATGATGGAAGAGGAGATGGAAAGGTTTGAGTCGGATAAATTTGAACCAAGATCCACTTATGATATCAAGCAGGTTTTCAGTTCAGCTAAGCATGAACCTAAATTTGAGGATTCTTAGATGAACTGTAGGGATGAGGAAGAAGTCAGGCTCAGAAATTTCTCAAGGATTACCCTTAGATAGGTCATTGATTTTAAGGTTGTTGTGGTGCCGTAAGGAATTTCAGATGATTAGCAAACTATGATTAAATACTATATTGATCATAAAATTGAGTCACAACCAATTACTCTTATATTTTGGGGTCAGGAATAGTCAAAAAATCCACATGATAGAATAGTTAATTTAATGAGAAGGACCCTGATTTGGTTGAAAGGGAAAGGTATAAACATGTCCATCCAAAATACAAAAATGTTGAATGAATTTAGGGATTTGGGAATCTTGCAAGGAGATCTCCCTGTTTTAAAGGAGGGAGTTGATAAGATTATTCCATTAGGAGGAAAATATCATCAATTTCCTACCAAGAGACCCACTTTAGGTATTATTGATGAATGTACTACTGCTACTACTAATATTGTAACTTCTATGTCTATTTTGAAATAAAAAGCTTCAAGATGCTTTTGAAATCTATGAAAAATGCCCCTATCACCCAAGTAGTGCCCATACAAGCTAAAGGGTCAGGTGTAACCAAATCAAGGAATCCCTTAGTAACATTACTAGGATCATCTAGTACATGAAAAAATATGAGAGGTCTTTTGGTAAGTGTTGACCCAAAACTCAAAGTGTAAAGTGGCAAAGAGAGAGAAGCACCTAACCTCAATTATTTTGAAAGAGTTTACAAGAAATCAAATATGATACAACCATTGGTAAGGGATACTGGTATTCCAATAATGGAAGGTGGTCATATATCAAAGAAACATAAAAGTATAGATCTTGAACTCATTAATCTAGTCCCACTCATCGAGGCTAAAATAAAATTGGTTGTCATATTAGAAGAGTAAGAAATGCCACCATAGGTTCAGGAAAAAAATCATGTTACTCCACTTGTACCACAAGAATTTATAACTTCATTCTAATTACCAATAGGAATCCATAGTTGTCTAATGAAAAAATAACTCATGCTATCGCCATGTCTAATCATCCTAGTAGCATTATGACATAACAACATTAAGGGGATTCAAATGTAATGCAGTCTAAAGATTAGAGCGTGCCTCAATTCAATCAACCACATGAATATATGAAGAAACCAATTGAAATATTTTATGTAGATACATTTTAAGAAGTACTTGTGATTGAAATGATTGATGTAGAGATTGAAACTTATGCAGTAGGAGATGAGAGTGTTCTTTAGAAATAAATATAGATGAAATACATTTCTCAAGCATCAAGTGTTAAATTGGAAGTGGGATCTCAAATTAATCAAGTTGAGAGTACAACACTTTTACAAGAAGTCAAAGAAAAATTGTGTACAGGAAGGGTCTCAATTACTAAGTGCATTGATTATCTAGATTGTAGATTTGAAAAAATGGTATTTGATGAAATCAAAATTACTTATGGAAATTTAGGGACAGTTTCCCTAAAATAGGATTTTGATCAAATAATCTCTTAAGTAACTTTCAGCTACAATATTATTCAAAGGTTTTTTACCATGGAACACCAAATGACCAAATTATCAAAATGGCTAAGGAAGAGTAATACTGCAATAAAATGATTTGATCAAATGATGAAAAGACAATTTACAATACTCATGTTCCATGTTGGGCTAGATGAAGAAGACATTACTAAGATATTTTATCAATTTGATGCATACAATGAAAGAATGTCAGAAGCATAGAAAGAGGATGTCAAGGAACTTGAGTCTGATCCCAATATACCATGAACAAGTTTAGGCTTGTTTCCTCAAAACTTTATTTCTTCCTTTTTTTTAGCTTTATTCTTTACAGTTGTATAATTTTTTAATATGCAAATTTCAATTGTGTATGTGGTTTAAATGTAATAAAATATGATTTCACTTTTTTTATAGAAGCTTAGATATATTATAACATGAAATACATTGCAATATTGTGAATTATTTTTATTTGTAAGAAAAGAAAATGGGGTTCTATAGGGGCCCCAGCCTAAGAAAATATTTGTATACATTTTTGATATCATACCAAAAAATAAAAAAGAAAAGATACACTGACATGCTTATCCTAAGAATTCCTCATTGAAAGGAGTAAGCCTATCCAAAATCCTATTCTTCCTAGAAATAAATTACCCAAACTCCTCAGCACTTTGAACAAATACAATGTCTCCTGCAAAGTCCTGAGACATGTTTAAATCCATGAGTTCATTGATATCAGCCTTAAGGCCATCTAGAATGTGAATTAATTCTAATTTCTTCTCATGAAAATCCACCCATTGCTTAATATTTAGACTACCCCTGAGATAAGATTTCTTTCCTATAGCTTTTAAAATAGAAGGTGGTGGAGGAATGTTTGTTGGATCTGAAGGTACAACTCAGGAAATCTCTAGAAATGATTGACGTGGGTGTTTAGAGATGGAATATCCTCCTCTGTATTTCTTCATTGAAAATGGTGGTGGTCTAGGATTCTGTATGGTCAAGGACTCTGATGGAATCTTCTCCAAGTGATAAATTCATTGTTCTAAACCATCCATCCTGTGGGAGAGGGAAGGCAGGTCATCCGCAGAGGCTTCTTCATGAGGAACATATGCCTCTAATGGAATATATTTCCCAGTAAATTCTTCATTACAAATAAAAGGACAAGTGGTGGTGGAATTACTCTTCATAACAGGCCAACACTTAAGCCATATTTCTTCAATCCTTCACGATTTCTTTTTATTTTCACTCTTGAACAAGTGGAAATACATGGTCTGGAAAGAAGCAAAAACTAGATTTATCTTGAATTAACATCCTAATCAAAGCTACCTTGACAACCTGAGCCTTTAGTGGCCTGTCACATTCTTCTTGATCTATAACATCAAAGAGAATTCTCATGAATTCCTCATCCGGACCAGACAGGTCAAATATTTGATGTAGAGTTTCTGATGAAATTTATTTTAAGCTAGGTGCTAATGTTATTCCCTTCATCCTACCAAAATAAATTAACACCAAGTTTCTCACATCAAAAATTGAAGAAAAGATGAAAAATTATGAATAAAATAGTGTGAATTTATAGCAAAAATAAAGCTCATCAGTTGCTATGAACAAAATCATGCATGAGTAAATGATAGATTTTCTCTTGATGTTCACACAAGATTGGTAATTGTGAAATCAGTCTGACATCAATTAAAAATGCATTTCATTTGATGGATGTAGCAAATCATACATGAAGGGACATTCATTTCAAAAAGGAGAAATAATTATTTTGTGATTTTAAAACACATCCCCAAGAAGAGAGAATGATTAATATAAAATCAAGTCACTTTGGCATATCCAAAAATCATTAAAAAAGTATTTCAACTTTCTCGAAATGGAAAAAATGATTTAAGGTATGAAATGACTGCTAAATAAATGAAAAAGTGATGACATGAAGCCTCGGTTATCAAAACTCACACCTGGTACTAGTTACTAGTAGTTATTCCACATGGTACACGATAGGATTTAAAATATTCCCATATCAATAACCATGAATCATATATTGATACTTGAGTAAGGAATATTTGGCACAAAGATTCATTCTCTTGTGTAAAAAGAGGGGGAATTATTTGTTAGATTTGGGGGAGGGAGGGGGGGGGGGGGGGGTGAACTAATGGGAGTCCATAGAATTGTATAAATTATGAGGGCATGTCCTCATACGGAAGGGGGTTAAAAATTTCTAAGCTTTAGAAGAGACAAAGATAATTGATGTGCTTTCTTGAATCCTAAATTTTAATGAGATGTCTATGAGTTTTTTTACTTATTCAAATATTCCTGTGTCAATATGGTTGCAAGTGTACAACCATTGATAAACATTGAGATCATAGGCTTTATGTTCCCTTGTTAAGAAAATTAAAAATCTGAAAATAAACTGTATGCATGCTCATTAAAGCTTTGTCATGTGTTGTTCTTAGGCAGTATACTTTAATCCAGTTAGCTATTTTTCCTGTTACAATCTTATGTTTATGGTTTCTCTTAATTACACTAGATATGGTCTTGATGGGGGTATTTTGGTAATTAATTTTTTTTATAGTTTTAAATTCATAATATGTCCACTCTACTGCTAATATTTTATAAGCCTTTGAGTGTATCTTACGTGTAAAAATTAGGGGGTTGTGAATATTTTGTCAAGATATTTACATGAGCTTTCATGTGTAATTTTTCTTAAGGTTGTATGAAATCATGTATTCTTGGGGCTCCATGAATGCATACCTTCTATCTAAGGGATTGTTTCTGATAAATTGAGTGTCCTTTTTACCTAGAATGATTTCAGGTACTATTAGAGTTCTGAGAAACCTTTCATAGTCAATCCCATCATGTTTTTATCTCCCATTAACACAAAATATAAACCTATCATTTCTTAAATCCTACAATCCATCTCTATTTGTTTTTCTTATAAAAATTTGCCAAGGAACTTCACAAGTTTTACTTCCCTTCCAATAATTATGCAAAAACACACAGGATTTCATGTTGTCTAGAGTAACCTGAGTCCAAATTGAGTGGCATATGCACCATTTAGTGTGACAACTTGTGATAGTTAAATAGTGCATTCATTGGCTATGATCATCCAGGACTGACTTGATTTCAAAATGAAACTAAGAGACTAAATATTTCAATCATCCCCTTACATTTTCAGGTTACATAATGGTTTCTCTCACCCTGGTCAAAGGAAGGGCCTAAAGTAGCAAGGAAGGCCATCCCTTTTGTATGTGTCACCTAGTCTTTCCAAAGCTAGGTTCAAATGAGTTTTTTCAAACATCTTCCCCAACTAAAAAATGACATAAACAATTTTTTCATCCTCTAAGCATATCATATCATTCACTGATGTTGCCTAGCTCCAAGGAGGTGTAAGATTGGTTACCAACATGCTTTTGGCACCATTGTTGGGGATTATTTCCTGTAATTAATAAAAATATGTGTCTCCTGGTAACATTTGTAGTATATCTGATATAAATTCATGTTCATAACCCATTCCTTTTTTGAGATTTGCTAAAATAGAGCTCGATCTGAATTAATTTTCTCTATATTTTACCTAATACAAGAAATATTTCCATTAAATTTGACTCTGCTGGGAGAATCCTAACAAAATATTATAGAAAAATTACAAAGCTTTATTCATTTGTGTATAAAATCATCATCTAGCAAGTTATTCCAAGTGATCAACATATCTAAGGTGCAAAACCTTGGTGGTGACTTCAATATTTTTTTAGAAAATTTGGCATATATCAGTGTACAAAACCCTAATTCTTGTTGATTAACTTGTCAATTTGTAAAATATTGAAGGAAGGAGATCATTCTTCAAATTTGACCCTACCAAAATATTGTTTCCAAAGTAAGGAAAGAAAAATCGAGGGAGAAGACAAGTCTGGAAAGCCTTGGGTTATCAGAGATCAAAAGAAAAAATTATACATGTTGAATGTGATCAACCTTTAGTGGAAGATTACTCCAACACTTCAAACAGTTCTAGATCTAGCAGTCCCATTTCCAATTTATACACTTCAGTTTATGAGGGTCCTTCATTTACAAGTGATCAGGGTTTTCTTCAATTCCCTCATTTATTGATTAGAAATACTAAAGTATTTTGTGAAACTAAGTCATTAAAGGATCAATATTTTGAGGATCACACCCCATTACATCAAAGACCCCTAGTTCCCTACCATTTTAACCCTCTTATTGAAACACCTCCTCTAACAATATGGCACAACCTCCACCAAGACCTCATTTTGTAGTGAATACTTACAAACCTATAAATTTTCTCGGGATGGTTGGTTACCCAAATGAGGTCCCACATGAAGTCATAAATAGATTATCCATATTTTAGGGGAATAATGCAATAAGTGGAGATCAACATCTTAGACTCTTCTTAAATACTATGGAATATTTTGAAATAGAACATGAGGATGTATATGTAAAATTATTTATACATACTTTAGATGAAGATGTCAAGGAATGGTACAAGTCACTACCTAATAATTCAATTGGTTTATGGGTGGAAATGAAGAATGCCTTCAAGTTACAGTAGGGTGATACGACTGACCCTAGGTTTCTTCTCACTGAATTTGAAAATATAAAGAAAAATGTGAATGAACCTATTTAGATTTCAATACCAGATTTAATAAAACCTTAACAAGACTACCTATAAATCTGAGACCTAGTGATGAATCTTGCTTGATCAAATATTTAGCTTCTTTTGACAAAAAATCAGCCTATTACCTGAGAGATAAAAATCCTCAAACCCTGAGGAAAGATTTTTCTATGGTTGTTCAAATTGAGAATAATATCAAGGAAGTAGGAAAACCTCCAAAAATAGAGGATGTCAAGTTAATTAACCCATAGAAACCTCAGATAAACAAGTCAGTAGATCTGGAGGAAGTAGTTAAAACTCTAGCAGGGGTGGTTAAGGAGATTTCATACAAACTTTCTAGAGCTGAGAAAGGCCTAAGGGGAAATCCTCAAGCTCAACATAAACCTCAAGGACATAATAGATTTGGAAATCATCCCAGAGGTGATCATAAAGTATATGATAGAGGAAAATGACCCATGGGGCTCAAGGAAACAAGCAACCAAACCCTATAGAAAACAAGGTAGTTGCCTGATCCACTCACTATTAGGGTATCTTTGGTTGAAGAAGATCATATCATTGAATGGTGTCATAAATGTTTTTTGCCACATTATCCTTGTAACCCCAATGTGGAAAATGATATGATGCCATGGATGAAGCTACTTTTGGTGATGTTTGTATGTTGGAATGTTTTGATATTACACCATAAGGGGTTACTTATACTAAATTTTTGGGTGCTAGAACTGTTGAGTCATTTTGGAACTATCTGGAATGGGTATCTTATTTTTCATCCTACCACTAATGTTGATATAGATATGGTTCAGTCTTCTTTTGATTTACCTAACCATGAATTTGAATATCTAAGGGCTTTGATGATTAAAAAATATGACAGGGGCATTCCTTCTGAGGAAGATAGACAACTTTTGATGAATGTTGTGGTTTCTCAAGAAAAACATTACAACCTTCATAGCAGAGTAGTTAAAGGATCTACCCCACCTTCCAAAAAAAAAAACCCATATTGACTAATATCCCTAAGAATATTCCCAAGAAAGATATGCCAAACAAAGGCCCTATTGTTACTAAGCCAAGTACCTTTGATGTTGCTCAAGTAGTAAAATATCTTGTCCCATCAGAAAAATAAATTACTTTGTCTCCCAACATAGCTCTTCCCAAGTATGTCACGTGTGATATGGCTCAAATTTTGATTCAAATTAAATTTGTTGTTCCCATTGTTGAGTTTCTCATAATCCCTGAGCATAGAAAAAGAGCATTTGAATATTTGGGATTCAAAGAGGAGATTGTTGTCATAAGTAAAGATGTAAATAATGTGGATGTCTTGCCTACTGTAGAAAGAAGTAAAAGTGCCTCAGGAACAAGAAAGCATGGGGGAATCCCAGAGATATATTTAAAACTTCTTTGGTTGAATCTCAATTGGATGTAGATCCATTTTTTACCTCCCTAATTATTAGTGACAAATTTGTTCATAATTTTATGTTTGACTTGGGAGCCTCCTATAATATAATTCCCTTGGAGGTCATGAATGAGTTGAATATAAAGATAACAACAACTTTTGGAAAATGTCATTCCATGGATTCAAGGGAGGTACCAGTTATTGTGTATGTGAAAGGACTAGTTGTTTAGCTTGTTACTTACCCTGGTAAATATTTGACCATGAATGTGGTTATTTTTGATTGCCCTACTAAGTGGGGTATGTTATTATCTAAAAAATGGGATGCAAGTGTGGGAGGTAGTGTTCTAAATGGACATGTCTTATGCCACTATACCTTGTGGAAGGAAAGTTGGTGAAACTGCATGGAGAGAAAAATATGCTCCACATTATTGAAGATCCCATGAATGCCTCTTATGAGGTATTATTTGTTGACACTGATTTAGATAATTTTATAGGATATGCTGATTTTGAAGATCAATGCATAAATATTGCTACTCATTTACAAGATTTTTATTCCTTGGACCATGATATTTGATGGAGCATGCTCTATTACTGGGGAGTGGATCTGGAATAGTCCTCACATCCCTAGAACAAGAATATTTTAATTTTTCATTCAAATTAAATTTTGAATGCACTAATAATATTACAGAATATGAGGCATTGCTATGGGTTTAAGAGTTTCATGGAAATATGGAATCAAGGATATCATTGTTAAGGGATATTTTGAATTAATTGTGAAACAAGTAAGAAAATTATATGCAACAAAAATCAAACGAATGAAATAGTACAAGCATGTAGTCTGGGACCTTATTGAAATGTTTGATTCATTTAATATCATGTATCATGAAAGGGCCTAAAATGCAGTAGCTGATAGATTGGCTATCATTGCATCAACATTTTTCTAACTATACAGTATCTCCATATTGTAATTATGATGTTGAAGTATTGGCTAGACCATCTGTAACTGAAAATGTTAAACACTGGACAAGTATTTGAGGATGATGCTCAGATACATAGGTTTATGAAGAGAAAAGATGAATTTTCTAATCAACATATTGACTTAGAGCCAATGGTTGAACTCTATGATGGGAAAGAGACTCTTTTTGGGAAAGAGGTGATCCAACTAAAAACAAACACAATTCCCAGAGGATTAGTTTCCCTTGAGTCCAACTTTGACAATGTTGACAGAGTAATCAATATACCTATTTCTTCTTCTAGAGATGTTGAAGAATGCAACTTGGGGACTCAAGAAAAACCTAGGAAGGTGTGGTTGGGATGTAATTTGAACAAAGAAGAAAGTAATTCTTACACCAAGCTACTAAGAGAATATCAAGATTGCTTAGCTTGGTCATACTCTGAATTGAAAGCTTATAGGTAAGATTTGTTTCAACATGAGATACCTCTAGAACCTCATTCCAAACCTTTCAGGTAGAAGAAGAGGCCCATCAATCCCCTTCTCTCATTCAAAATGCAAGAAGAGTTGACAAAATTGAGAGATGGAGGAATCATACAACCTATAAGGTATTCTTCATGGGTGGCAAACCTTGTACTAGTTAGGAAGAAGAATGGGGACATAAGACTTTGTGTGGATTTTAGGAATCTTAACAAGGCATCAATCAAAGATAATTATCCATTACCAAATATGGATAACATGTTGTAATTGGTTACAGGATCTGAATTATTGTCAACACTGGATGGTTTCTCAGGGTATAATCAGGTGGTTGTGAAGAAATATGAATAGTTTAAAACTACCTTTACTACTCCCTAGGGAACATATGTTTATGTTAGGATGCCCTTTGGTACTCATGAATGCAGGAGAAAATTTCCAAAGAGCTATGGATGTGGCTTTCTCAGGACTTATAAATGACTTCATAGTTGTATATCAAGATGATATAAAAGTCTTCTCAAAGAAAAGAGGTGACCATTTGGGACACCTAGAAATAATGTTTCTCAAGTGCAGGGAGTATGGGATTTCATTGAATCCAAGAAGTGTTATTTTGGAGTCCAAAAAGAAAAACTATTGGGGCATATTGTATCAAAGGAAGGGGTCATGATAGATCCCTGAGAGAGTGGAGGAAATTGGTAAAGTTCCCATTCCCAAATCTAAAAATGTATTCAATATTTCTTCAAGAAAATAAAATTTATTAGGAGGTTCATCTAGAACTTTACTGAGATAACTATTCCTATAAAAAATATGTTGAAGAAATACCAAGTCATCAAGTGGGAAGAAGGAGTTGTTCAAGATTTCACTGGAATAAAGGAAGCACTGAAAAATGCCCCAGTCTTAGCAAGTCCTGACTACAAGAAAGCATTTTAAATGTTTTATTTTTCCTCTAAGAATACCATTGCATCAGTACTATTGCAGAAGGATGAAGAAGGAAATGAGAGGCCTATTTATTTTTTCAGCAAAGCCTTGCAAGGTGCTGAGTTGAAGTATACTATCATGGAAAAGTAGGATTTTTCTTTGGTGAGAGATACCAAAATCTTTAGACCTTACATATTAAGTTCCAAGATTGTAGCTTATGTCCCCCATACAATGGTTAAAGACATCTTGTCAGAAATGGAAATATCTAGAAAGATATGTCGTTGGGTGAACAAGTTGCAGGAATATGATATGGAAATACAAACTACTAAGTTGGTTAGAGGTTTGGGATTAGAAATATTGATGGATGAAAGCAATTTACAAGTGATGGAGATAAATTTCATTGAAGAAGGTAGTATGGACCCCCATGAAAAGGTGAGTAATTCAGTCTGGTATAAGGATGTAATCTATTACTTGAATAATTTGGAGTGTCTTGGACATCTAGATAAGAACCAGAGAAGAACACTCAAATAGCCATCTCAGAAATATGTTATAAATAAATTTGGTTTAGCATGGAAGAATCTAGAAGGGGTGTTACTCAGGTGCATCACTGAAGAAGAAGCTCCCAAAATAATTACAGAATTTCCATGGGGGAGTGTGTGGAGGCCATTTTTCTAGAAGAGTTACTGCTCACAAGATTTTGAGGGCAAGATATTGGTGGCCATCATTATTCAAGGACACTGTAGTATTGATAAGAAAATGTGAAATTTGTCAATGATGCTTCTCTAGAAGTTTCAAAGTTACAGATGCCTTGCCTTTTGCAACCAATGTCAATTGAATCCCCTTTCAAACAATGGGGAATGGATTTCATTGGAGAGATATCAGATTCTTCAAGTGTTAGACACAAGTGGATCCTGGTTACTACTGACTACTTTACTAAATGGGTTGAGGCCATTCCCACCAAGAAGGAAACTCACCAAGTGGTCATGGATTTTATTTTGAATAATATAATTTGTAGATTTGGAGTACCTACCAAAATAGTTGTTGATAATTCTATGAGCTTCAGGGCTAAACCATTAACAACTATGTGCAAGGAATATGGTATCAACTTGGCATATGCATCAAACTACAATCCTCAAAGGAAATGGCCAAGCTGAGTCAAGTAACAAAAATATTCTTAAGATACTCTGAAGGAAATTGGAAACTAATAAAAATAAATGGGGTGAACAACTTAAGTTTTCCTTATGGGAAGATAGAGTTACTACAAAGAGAGCTACTGGAAAAATTCATTTTGAACTAGTTTATGGAGTCCAAGATCTTTTTCCCTTTGCACATGCAAGTTTTCTTCTTATCAATTCATGAAACAAATTGAGAGTGAAGGAGAAGTAAGTCCCTATGAGACAAGAATAAACCAAATCTTGGAGTTAGATGAAGAAAGAAGAGAGTCTCACCTAAAGACATCTGAAGTTTAGGGAGAGACTCAAAAATATATTTGACAAGAAGGTAACTCCTAGGGCATTCAATGTGGGAGATTTGGTTTTACTCTGGGACAATAGGCATGAAGATAAGGGAAAACATGGAAATTTTTATGCCCTATGGATGGGACCATACTCCATTGACATTAGGATTGGTGAACACAATTCTTCTTAAAATATCTGGAGGGAAACTTATTGGAATTTCCTGTCAATGGCAGGCATCTCAAGCACTTTCTGGACTAATCCCATATGGTCAAGTATGATTTTATACAGTGTATAACTTTTTTGTTTGTTTTTTTGTTTCCCTTTTTTGTTTTCTAGTCTACAATGACCATTTATCTTGTCTTGGTATCTTGGTATTTTTGTCATGTGTATCTGCTTATGAATCCTCTGTGTGTTATGAATGACTTATTTCCCAATGGATTAAGGAACTTGGTTTGTGTATTGAGTTATTTGTTTGGTTTTTGTGGTACCCGCAAGAGGTACCCATCCCTGAGTTAGAGCGGATGTTGGTGTTCATTTTGAGCTCACACCATGTTTTGAAATTTGTCCTCAAAAATTTTGTCTGTCATACTTACCAAGGTCTATAACACATGAAAATTTGTATACCTTGAAAAAAAATCGATGTTGAACTAAGAAAGGTAAAATTTTTGTTTAAATGTGGTGTACTAAATCCAAGTAGCCATGCCCATATTTTTTTATAAAATTTCCTTCTGAAAATTGTCAATGAACAGTGTAAAAATCCCTACAAAATTCCATGTGTGTTGTTTAGACTAAGTTCTTATGAAAACTGTAATTTATTCCCCAATGCCCAAAAACACGTGGCATGTTTTGGTTTGCTTCACAGTATTAGGTATGGATTGAATGTTTGTAGAAGTGATATAAATGTGCAATATGAAAAATAATCCCCTAAGGCCCAATGGAATATTAAAGGGAATATTTGTGAGAGCATAATGCAAAATGTAGACACAACCCTGCTCCCCAAAAGGAAACACATGTAAAGATATCATTGGAGTGGGAAATGGGCCTTTTATTCACTTTCACATTTTACACCCGATAAAGTGCAAAGTGTATTTACAAGTTTGAAGCCCAGAAGGGGGACATATGTCAACCCTGTAATCAAAGTCAACAAGTGGGTGATCGGGTCAAATTTATAGTTTTACACCCCTTCGACAAATGAAAAAAATGTGAGAAAACTCCCCAACCCCGTTGTTCTTCAGATAGACACACGTGGATGACTCACATTCAAAAGGGATAAGCACATCAAATGATCAAGATTTGAATCATTTATGCATGCCGCCATTAATGCATGTTATGTGGATCAAGGAGATACTTTTAAAATTATTCTTCGATCATTTTAAATATTCACTTGTGCACACAGAAAATCTAGAATCCCTAGCTCTGAAAATTCATAGTGTAAAGAGAAAAGAGTGATTGTGAAAGGTACATTCGATACAAGGAGTTCAAGAAACACGGGGTCAAAGAAGAATTTATGAGAATCTATGGAAAATAGGTAAGTTCTCATGTACCACTCATGTTTTTCTTGTTTTACCAAGTCTGCAATTTGTAAAGGGTCAAGAAAGAAAGCTAAAACACATAAGATGAAGCCTATGGAGTCAACTATTTCATGTAACTTCTGGTATTACCAGTAATCTGGACTCAGTTACAGACACAAACTTGTTAAACACTGACTTAAATGATTTTCTATGAAGACTCCGCTCTCCAGATAAAAGTAAAGGAATGATGACCATTGATGCTATAAAAATTTCCCTACATGTGGACATTCCCACCTTCCATACATTCTCCCAAACTCATATTTCTTTGTGCTAAGAATTATGATCTAGAACATAAAGAAGTTATGAATGGAAGTGGATAAAGGGTGTTAACCCTAACACTAAAATCTTTTCAATTGATGTTAGGATTACCATAGGTAAAGAAACCAATAGGTATTAGTATAGAGTCAACACATAAATATTTTGAGGCCAAACATGATGATTATGTTGCATTAATAAATATTAAGTGGTTGATAACTAATAGAGGATCCACCAAAATAATCCCTAAGAAGTTGAACATAAACTATTTGTTGAGGAGGTAGAAGATTTAATTGTGATGCTGAGTAGAATTACAAGAATGGAAACAACATATATGTTCCAAGAATGGATGTGCCCTTTCATAAGGGTTATCTTAGAAGAAAGAGGAAAATTTCTAGGAAACTTTTATATCTACATCAATCCATGCCCAACTTATGGAGATAGCCACAAAGGTCAGGACAGAATAACCTATAATATTCATTTTTACATGATGTCTTATTTTATTTACAATATTGCATGTTGCAAGACATTCCCTGGTCTCCCATGAATTGTAAGCTTTAAAGATCACAAAGTGTATGATGTGTACCCCAACTAAATCTAGATAAGTGGAAAGGAAATGTTAGACAAGTGAATGATGCATTTATTGCACCTATGGTATGCCTTTTCAAACAAGAGTGGGAGCAATATAGGATATCCACTGAGGCCAGAAATGCAATATTGGAATATGGTTGCTTCTTCATTCAATACATATTTTTTACTTACATTAGAGCTAGTGGATTTAATGGACAATCCATACAAATTACCTAGGTATGTGGATGAAAAATGGGCCTTGTGTGAACTCTCAAGGCAGTTGGCACCAGTACATAAATAGATTGTCAGGGAAACACAAGACTAACATTAAGTTTCCTATTCAGAATTGGGAGGTATTCTTGCCCCACATTGCAAAGGCTATAGGGGATGGAAGAGGATGATGGAAAGGTTTGAGTTGATAAATTTGAACTTAGACCTAATTATGATATCAAGTGGGTTATCAGTTCAGCTGAGCATGAACCTCAATTTGAGGATTATTGGATGAAATGTAGGGATGAGGAAGATGTCAGGCTCATAGATTTCTCTAAGATGACCCTTAGGATAGGTCATAGATTTTAATATTTTTGTGGTGCCTCAAGGAATTTCAGATGATCACCAAACAAGTGAGTCAATATTATATTGACCATAAAATTGAGTCACAACCAATTACTCCTATAGTTTGGGGTTAGGAAGAGTCAAACAATCCACATGAGAGAATAGCTAATGTAATGAGAAGGACCCTGACTTGGTTGCAAGGGAAAGGTATGGACCTGTCCATCCAAAATACAAAAGTGTTGAATGAATTCAGATATTTGGGAATGTTGAAGGGACATCTCCCTCTTTTGAAGGAGGGAGCTAATAAAATTGATCCATTAAGAGGAAAATATCCTCAATTTCCTACCAAGAGACCACTTTATGTATTATTGATGAATGGACTACTACTACCAGTGAGACTGGAACTTCTATGTCTATTTTGAAACAAAAGATAGAAGAGATGCTTTTGAAATCTATGCAAAATGCCCCTATCACCCAAGAAGTTCCCATATAGATAAAAGGAGAAGGTATAACTAAACCAAGGAATCCCTCAGTAACATTACAAGGATCATCTAGCACAGGGAAAAATATGAGAGGATTCTTGGCAAGTGGTGACCCAAAACTCAAAGTGAAAAGTGCCAAAGAAAGAGATGCACCTGACCTCAAATATTTTGAAAGAATTTCAAAGAAATCCAAGGTGATACCACCATTGGTAAGGGATACTGGTAGTCCAATAAATAAGGTGGTCATGTATCAAAGAAACATAAAAGTAGAGATCCTGAATTCATTAATCCAGTCCCACTCACCGAGGCTCAAAAAAATTGGTTACCACATTAGCAGAATAGGATAATGCCACCACAGGTCAAGGAAAAAATTCATGTTACTCTAACCTCTACCACCAGAAGTTTACAACTTCATTCTTATTTCAAATAATAATAGTGGCAAGAGTTGGCCCATGATAAAATAACTCATATTATCCCCATGTCTAATCATCCTAGTAGCATTATGATATAACAAGGGCAAGGGGAGTTAAGTGTAATGCATTCTAAAGATCAGAATGTGCCTCAGTTCAGTCAACCACATGAATATATGAAGAAACCAATTGAAATAGTTGATGTAGATAGATTGGAAGAAGTTCTTATGCTTGAAATGACTAATGTAGACATTGAAAGCTTATGCAGTAGGAGATGAGAGTTTTCTTCAGAAAGAAATACAAATGAAAGACATTTATCAGGAATCAAGTGTTAAATTGGAAGTGGGATCTCAAAGTACTCAAGTTGAGACTACAAAACTTTTACAAGAAAAGGAAATAGTGACTCAAACAATTGTAAATGAACCTCTTGCAACAGATGATGTCTCCACTAAGGATCATTTTTCAAAAGAATCATAAACAAAAAAAGATGGTAAATTCCCTCAAAGTGTAGACTCTGTAAAGGGGATCATGATAGAAACTACATAAGAGGTCACAAAACCAGCTGAAGACAATGTTGAGAAGAATATACCAATTGATGATAAGGATCAGAAGTTGGTCACTGGATCCCAACCAATAAATAAAGAAAGAAGAAGAATCAACAGGATAAAAGTATATTAGTGGAAAAATCCATGAAACTATGTCTATAAGACAACAACCTCTAAAGGAGGTGAGTAATTCAAATAATAAAGAGACACTCAAAGTTTCTAGTCCAGTCAAGGAGGCTCCAAAAGAACTTGCAGCCACAAATTTTACTCTTATAGAGAGAAAGGGTTAGGGTGAAACATCAGTTGATGATAAGATCCCATAAAATATCATCCAAACCCAATCTCAAGAGAAAGAAAAAGAACAACCAAAGATAATGACATCAAGTAGTGAGAAGAAAGTAACATAATAAGTTACTAAAACGGTTAAGACCAATGATAAAAAGGATATGCCAATTGATGATCAAAGATTAGTCACTAGGTCCCAACCCACAGAACAACAAGAGGAAGATTTTTTTTAAAACAAAAGGTCACTAGTGTTAAAACTCAGGAAGATCTCTCCATTGAACATCAATCTCTAAAATATGAAGACAATACAAAGGAGGAGGAATCATCCAAGGTGGAAAGTCTAGTCAAAGAAGCTCTAGGAGAAACTACAAAAATTATTGCCACCCCAATGGAAAGAAAATACAAGGGAGAAACACCAGCTGATAATAAGATTCAAGAAAAAATAGCCAATCCCAAACTCAAGGATAGGAGAAGAATAACTGGAGAAAATGAAATTGCATGATGAATCTAAGGAGCCAATAGTAAAAGTGGAAAATTTACATGAAGAAGTACCATTATTACAATATCCTTAAATACATCTAAAAAATTGGTATTTTTCTCTAAAACTCCACAACCCACATCACAAGGATCAAGTGTGGGAAATACTCTCACAACTGGGTGGTTAGGAACACTCCTTCCAAGAAAAAAAAAGGAGACAATTCAAGAGGAGATATTGGATATAATAAATATTGTATTCCCAAAACCCACAAGAGCTCATAAGAAGGATATAATCTTGACTAAAAATCATATACATCAACAAGGATTCGGGACTTTAGAAATAGCCACCCCAAAGGGTGACAAGCAAAAAGGTGAAATCACATTGAGTGATTATAATGTTACACATATCCCACTAGGGAAAACCACTAGAGAAAGCTTAAAGTAGGATTCTATGGTGGCTATTGGGGGTATGTTATAGAAAATTGATGAGGAAAAAGTGACAAAAACAAAGCTAAAGGAAACAAACAAAACATTGTCCTCATATGTGCAGGAATGGATACATCATGTGGATGAAGGGTAGGAAATAACTACTTACATAACCCTAGAAGTTTTAGGTGAAGTTGATAAGTCCAAGGAAAAGGTAAATGATGTGGACAAATGGAAAGATAAGTTGTGTAAAAGAGGAAATAAAATTATAGAGGACACAATAAGATGTTATGATCAATTAACAAAAAGAACCAATGATGTCAAAAAGCAAATAGAGAAATGCACTAATGAATTGTATTACTGGGAGGGTATCTTACTAAAATTTGAAGCAGTAATGAGTTGGATGATCAATTGTTAGAAGAAGAAGAGATTATTTCACATGAATAAATTTAAATGCAACATACTTATGTGGATGTAATTCAACTAAAAATTGAGATTCTGAAAGAAGTCAAAGAAAAATGTGTACAACAAGGGTCTCAATTGTAGAGTGCATTGATTATCTAGATTGTAGGTTTGAAAAAATGGTACCTGATGAAAACAAAATTACTTATGGAAATATAGGGATAATTTCCCTAACACATGATTTTGATCAAATAATCTCTGAAGTCCCTTTCATCTATAATATTATTCAAAGGTTTGTTACCATGGAACACTAGATGACCAAATTATCAAAAGGGATGAGGAAGAGTAAGAGTGTAATGAAATAATTAGATCAAATGATGAAAAGACAATGTACTGATACTCATGTTCCATGTTGGGCCAGATGAAGAAGATATTACTCAAATATTTCATCGATTTGATGCATTAATGAAATAATTTCAGAAGCATAGAAAGATGATGCCAAGGAACTTGAGGTTGATCCCAATATACCATGAACAATTTTAGGCTTGTTTCCTCAAAATTTTCTTTCTTCATTTTGTTTATCTTTATTCTTGACAATTGTATACTTTTTTAATCTACAAATTTCAATTATGTATGGTTTAAATGTAATGCAATATGATTTCACTTGTTTTGATAGAAACTTAGATCTATTATAACATGAAATGCAATGTAATATTGTGAATCATTTGTATTTGTAAGAAAAGAAAAATGGGGTTCTATAGGGGCCCCTATCCCAGAAAAATATCTGTATACATTTTTTATATCATACCAAAAAAGAAAAAAGAAAAGATACATTGTCATTCTGATCCTAAGAAATCCTCCTTGAAAGGAGGAAGCCTATCCAAAAGCCTATTCTTCCTAGAAACAAATTCCCCAAACTCCTCGGTACCTTGAATAAATACAATGTCTCCTGCAAAGTCCCAAGACATGTTTAAATCCATGAGTTCATTGATATTGGCCTTAGGGCCATCCAAAATGTGAATTAATTCTAATTTCTTCTCATGAAGACACCCATTCCTTAATATTTAGACCACCCTTGAGATAGGATTTCTTACATGTAGCTTTTGAAACAGAAGGTGGTGGAGGAATGTTTTTAGGAGCTAGAGGTACAACTTAGGCAAATTCTGGAGATGATTGACGTGGGTGTTTGGAGATGGAATCTCCTCCTCTGTATTTCTTCATAGAAAATGGTGGTGCTCCAGGATTCCATATGGGCAGGGACTCTGATGGCCTCTTCTCCAAGAGAGAAAGGCAGTTGTTCAAAATCATCCATCCTATGGGAGAGGGAAGGAAGTCATCTGAAGAGGCTTCTTCATGAGGAACATATGCCTCCACTGGAATCTCTTTCCCAAAAAATTTTTCATTAAAAATAAAAGGAAAATTGGTGGTGGAATTACTCTTCACAGCAGGCCAACACTTAAGCCATAATTTTTTCAATCCTTCAGGAGTTTTTTATTTTCCCTCTTGAACAAGTGGAAATACATGGTCTAGAAAGTAGAAAAAAATGGATTTATCTTGATTAGACTCCTAATCAGAGCTACCTTAACAACTTGAGCCATCATTGGCCCATCACATTCTTCTTGATCCACAACATCAAAGAGAATTCTCACAAATGCCTCGTCTAGACCAGACAGGTCAAATATTTGATGCATAGTTTTTTATGAAAGTTCTTTTAAGCTAGGTGTTAATGTTATTCCCTCCATCCTACCAAAAGAAATAACACTAAGTTTCTCACGTCAAAAGTTGAAGAAAAGATGCAAAATTATGAAGAAAATAGTGTGAATTTATAGCAAAAATAAATCTTGGAGTTATTGTGAACAAAATCTTGCATGAGTAAATGATAGATTTGCTCTTGATGTTTCACCTTTTTCTTAGATCATTTATTTGAATTGTTGACAAAACAGATAGGGTAACGGGCGTAGGAGGAATACCTGTTCAAATGTCATTTGATGGGTTTTTACGCACGTATGACTTCCAAATCCACAACTGATCATGAGAGATTCCTTTTGGCTAGGAGGAACTACCTGTAATGAAAGAAAGACCGCCAGAAAGAATTAAACAATACGGGCAGTGAACTTCCTAGCGTAAGCTAGATCCGGGAAGTATGATACTTCCTAGATGGTTGTCAGTCCACTGTTTTAAAAAAATTAATGTTGAAAAAAAGGTAAATCCTATTTTTATTTTTAAATGATTTAGGTATATCACTTAAAAACACAATAAGAAATAGATCTAATCTAACAGGTTAAGCTAGAATAGAATCCACAGGTCAAATGGTTGGTTCTAGGTTCTGTAGGTCTGATAAAGGTCTCAGGTAGGTCACAGGTGAGTGAGGGTGAGGTAAAATTAGGTGGATAGGTCTTTGTTTAAGGCTGTGTGGGAAAACATAGAGACCCACGTTGATTAGGGGTGACCAACTACAGTTAGGTATAACCAGCGGCAGTTACTGTGAGATCTGGGAACATCACAGAATAGGGTTTTTGGACCTCTTTGTGATTGCACAAAGGATTTTGGTTGGTCGGGATGAGGTAATGGATGACTGGAGTAGGTTTTGGCAAGGTTTTGCTGGGTCTATTGAGATGAAAAGTGTTGGAGATGGTCAATAAGAAGCAAGATAAACAATGGGTGATAAAATAATGATGAACTAAACTAACCAGGAAAGTACAATGTTATACTTACTTGGATTTCATTTCTAAAAGTCTATGTGTGAAGGATGGAGGTGCTGATGATGGGTTTGAAGGCTGCAAGTGATCACTGACCGAAAGAAAGATTCTACATGGGCTGCATGCACACTCTTCCTTGCTTAAATAGATCAGAACATGGTAGGGATGGCTGTGCAAGAGAAGATGCTCAATCTCCTTCCTTAGATGTGAGTTCTCGCTAGAATTTTCTCTGTGAAGATGTGTTATCTCTCTGAGGTCTCATTTTTTCTCATCAACTTTCTCCCAATGTTTTCCAACCTTGATAATAAGGTCGTTTAGGGGTTAAAAGGGGTAACCAATGGCGGTCTGGCTTAACCGGTGATGCTTAGGGGTAATCGACGTCGGTCAAGGTAGGATTTTCTAGGTTTACTAAACTTAGGGAGATCCTCCTGATTTCATCAGATCTTGTGTGGTTATCCCATGGATTAGACTGGGAGCTTCTTGTGAGCATGTGGGAATGTGGTTAGAGGTAATGTAGGCATTGATTTTTAGGGTTTGGGTAAGTCTAAGCTAGTTATGGGAGCTTGCTAAGAATAGGTCTTAGGTTGAGTTAGCTTGGTGAGGTGTCTAAGTGAATTGTATATGTGGATATTATTTAAATTAAGATATTTAAATAATAAATATGGTGAGGATAATTAATTAATTAAATTAATACAAGTGAGGTGAAGGGGGTCATGGCTAGGTGAATGTGATGAAGGGTGCTTATATGTCGAGGGACAAAAGGGGAGTGTGACCTAATTTTAGTGTTTACATTTTTCCCCTTTTTGTTGTGTAGCTTGTATTGGTAAGTGATGCTAACAAAAATAAGGTGTGGTTGGCCCATGTGGGGGTGAAGGTTATCCCCCTCAAACTAGGAACTAACGAATCAGTAGGTTGAAGCGGTGAGTGGTTTGATAAAAGGTAAATGTGAGGAAAAGGGAAGTGGGTGCATGAGAAGAGGGTAAAAAGATCTACTCGGGAAATCTAGGTAATGGGTCAGGGTCAAAGGTAGCAGCAGTTAAATGCACGCACATGTATAAACTGTAGCATGCTACCATGTTGAAGAATAGGAAAACTCTACATCGTCTAAGGTTGATAGGTTTATCCAAACAAGGGTGAAGTGAATCCGGTATCCAAGGTATAGGATAAGGTTAGGAAACACAACGCAGGTTAGGTGCAGGAACGTTTAGGTATGTTCCGGTACACCAAAGGTAGGGTCAGGATAAACGGTCATGGACAATAGGCTAGGTAAGGTCATTAGGTCAACAACACAAGTAACAGTGCCACAAAGGTATAGCGAACACATGAGGTCAAAGGTCACTAGAGATGGTCCAGGTCCAAATATATTTTTCATGGCATGGGTAAGGCCAAGGTAGTAAAATAATAAGGCATCAACAACGAAAACTAGGAGGTTGAAGAGGGTGGAGGGCCAGAGGTGAAGGTAAAGCAGTCCAAATAGGTGAAGGGGCCCCATGCCCTGGAAGTGCTGCCTACATAGTCCCAGAAAAAAGGAACCTCAGACCGATGTAGTTCTCCCATAAGCTAGGGAATAAGATGAAAATGAGTTAGTAGGTTTGGTGGTCATGTTGTGGGTTTGGGTTTAATAGGTGGAGGTAGATGATAGATAAAAATGTTGGAGGTACGTGCAACTATGGTGAAAGGGGAGGATGACCCTAAAAGATAAGCGTCAAGGACTAAGTCCTGTATAATAAAATCAAAAGGTGATATAGAAGATAAAAGATAAGAGGGGGCAAGAAATCCACCCAATTGGAAAGGATTAAAACATATGAAACACATCTATAGATAAGCTAATGAATGTAAGACCCTAAAGACATTACATAATTAATAATTCTAAGAGTGACGAAGAGTCACATGATCACCAAATGTCATAGGTTCAGCAAGTCCCTTGAGGTATGACATGAAAAGACAACGGGTAAGGAGGTGCAGGTAATTGGGTCATAAAATGGGAAATAGAATGCCTTGGGTAATAGAGCCAAGATCACAATAGACAAGTCCATGACGAAAAATCTTTTTTTTCTTTTTTTTTCTTTTTTTTGACTTTATAGATAGACTGATCGATGCGGGAAGTCTATATGGAATGAATACATGGCTCCTTGACATCGGTAAATTGATGTGGTAAGGTTCTGAATTTCAAATAAGGTTGAGAAACAATAGTCTTCTTTTTTGGAAAAAACTATGTAGAAATTTGTGAGCTTTTTATAGCTATTCTTCGAGGGAGAAGTCTACTTATGGCTGATAAGTGAGGGCAGAAGATGTCCTTTTGAGGGATTCATCAAGGGTTATATTGGAAGTTTGACTCAAGGAGTTGATCCCTTATTTTGGAATATGTCCTTCTGAGGGATTCATCTTTTTTTGTTGGTTTTTTAGCTTTTAAGTCATGGACGAGACTATAATGAAGCATTTGGTTCTTGTTGAGAAGTAAAAGGTGAAAGACCATGGGATCTCAGCTAAAATAAGATGAAAAGTATCCATGAGAATCATGCTATATGTGCAGAGCCAGTGGTGCACATATTTAAGAAAAGGCAAAAGGGTGACAGGTAATCACATGATCCTTGTTTAGTCGTTGGAGATGAGGTGTGAAAAAGACAAATGGCACTCAAGGGATGAGCATGAACTAGATAAAATATTGATGTAGGACTAGAGGTCAATAGTAGAATAGTTGAAGATGTAATGTGTTAAGGGGCTTAGGTTCAGGTTTACCCTCAAGTGAGGACAAACGGTAGGCACCTGATCCATAGGTATGAGTTACGATGTATGGTCCAAGCCAATTAGGAGAAATTTTTCCCTTTTTTCTTTTCTCTACTTTGGTTACATGTTGATTTTGTTTCAAAACAAGGTCACCAACTTGGAAGGTTCGTTCATGAACACGTTTTTTGTAAGCACGTTTGATACGTTATTGATAAACTTGAAGGTGATCTAGAGCACTAAGATGAAGTTCATCTAATAACTCTAGTTATGCCAAGCGGTCGAGTGATGAAAGTCATCATCAGTAAGCATGTCATGGAGAGAAATGTGGAGTGAGGGGATCTGGACTTTGAGAGGCAGAACATCCTCTGTACCGTAGACCAGAGAAAAGTGTGTGGCTGCAGTGGAGGTGTGAATACTAGTGCGGTATGCCCATAGGGTGAAAGGAATGTGTGTATGCCAATTCTTCCCAATATCATCAACCACTTTCAAGAGAATTTAATTGAGGGGTTTTTGTTAGTAGATTTGGCTTGGCCGTTGGTTTGTGGGTAATAAGGTGAGTAGAAGACTAAGTTGAATGATACCGAAGGCGTCGCAAAGACATTTTTGTAGTGTTTTGTTTTTGAATTTTTTTCCATTGTCAATGATGAGGCAATGAGGGACATTGAAAGCGACAAATGATGTGATGGTTAATGAACTCACATATTTTCTCAGGATTTCATGGAAATGAGTGGTATGGCTTCTACCCATTTGTATGTAGTATTCGGTAGCAATTATGATCCATTGATGGCATTGGGAAGAATGAGGGTTGATTTCTCATGACAAGATCCAAACCCCATTGAGAGAAGGGCTAAAGGTCATGAGTGACTTGTAAGGCATGACTGGGTGTACAATGAAGGCATAGAATGTTGTTGACATTTCACGCAGCGTTTGACATAGTCACAACAATCATGGTTAAGGGTCAGGCCAGTAATATGCCTAGGTGAAGAGTATGCTTAGCAACAGCAAGGCCACTAAAGTTACCTCCACATATGCCATCATGAACCTTCCTTGATGGTATAAGGAATTTCAGAACTTTTGAGGCATCATAAGAGAATACCATCAAATGTGCGCTTATAGAGGATTCCCCCTCAAGATGTCGAAATGGGATTTATTTTTTAAGGAAGGCACATTGTCCATTATGGGTGAGATTAAAGTGGGGATAATATGGAGAGGGAAAGGTAGTCGGAGTATTTTTTATACCAAAGTCACTCATGGTCAGGAAGTGTCGGTTCCGATTGAGTAAACATCGTGGGGTAAATAAGAAGGTGAATGGAGGCATTATACAGTGACAAATATTTTGGAATCGAGTAGGGGAAGTTGGGTTTTTGGGAAGCTAAGTAGACCATGGTATCTAAAAATTTGTTGGTTGAATGTGGGATGGTTTGAAGGGTGTAATGATCAAAGGTGGTCAACTAAGTATGTCTACATGATGTTTATACTTTTGAAGTATCTTGTTACGACATTGGTACATACCATTAACTTGGTTTAAGGACCAATTGTGAATCACGTCGAAGATGTGGATTGATTTAACATCGAGGACATAGGTGGTCTGGAGACTAAGAGGACGAGTGCTTTGTACTCGACCAATATTGTTGGTGCATTTAAATTCCTAGTTGAAAGAAAAAGGCATGGGTTCTCCATCCAGAGGGATAAGGATAAAACCAAGTCCACCACCCATGTTAACACTTGGAAACATCGAAGAATAGTGTCATTTGGTAAGGGGGTTCATCCAGGGAAAGAGTAGCAATGGACTCATCGGGAAAGTCAAAATTAGAGGGTTGTGTCCCCAAGAAATAGGTGTGTCAAGCGAGAAGTTGGTCAGCGATGAGCCTATGCCCTTAATGGACTTTTGGTGGATGAATTTGAGTTCAAGATTAGCTAAAAGCATGAGCCAATGCATGTGGCACTGATTTTGATAAGGTTTAGTGTACATGACTGTGTAAAGGGTTGGTGTTGGTCACAACATAGGTTTTGTGGTTGAGTAGGTAATGGTGAAAATTTTGGTGGCAACGAAAACTAAGGCTAAGCAAAGTCTTTTCAATTGGTGAGTTTGTATCAAGGGTTTCCCTTATTCCAGAAGAGTATGGCTTATGTAATAAAACTTTCACATTGCTCCCTATGTTTTTCATCGCGATGAGTGAGCATGGACTGCCAAGGAAAGATCGGTAGCTAGAGATGTATGAGGTAGGCAAGGGTTGAATGTCCTTAGGTGGAATAAATACAGGTTGTTGGAGAAGGTGTTGTTTTAAGGATTCAAAAATCATTTGTGACAGTCATCATCACATTTAAAGGAGACATCCTTCCTAATCACATGATGAAATGGTTGACACCGATCTGGAGATAATTGTGAAAATGAAATGGCTCAATGGATTGAAATTTACCTTGCAGGGCTATGGAGTTGTTTAAGGTTAGAGGGCGGAGGCATTTCCAGAATGATGTTGACTTTAGCTGGGTCAACTTCTATACCACGTAAGGAAACGATAAATCCTAGGAGCTTTCCTGAGAGAACCACGAAGACGTATTTTTTAGGATGAAGGTGGATGTAATATTTAATGAGGAGATTAAATATGGTTTTTAGGACAGCGAGGTGCTCATCGCAGTGTTTATATTTAGCCAAGAGATCATCCATATAATCTTCCAATATGGATGCATGATATCATGGAAGATGTAAGTCATAGCATCACTGATATGTAGCATTAGCGTTTTGATAAGGCCAAAAGGCATGACTCGATAGCAGAAGATCCCCCAATCAGGTAATGAATGTAGTCTTGCTAAGCTGATCCTGGGGAAATGAAAATCATGGTTATAAGCCGAGAAACCATCCATGAGTGAGAGCATCTCGTGACCCACGAGTAAGGTCAAAACAGTTGATCAATACTGTAGACTAGTGAAAAACCATCTGTCAGCCGTAGTGCGAAGTTGAGGTCCAGAAAGTCTGTACTAGTGCGGTAGTGCCCATAGAGAAAATGAATTTAGTAATAGTGCCAATCCTTCCCAATATCCATCAACCACTAATCAATGAGTAATTTTGTTGAGGGTTTTTTTAGTGGATTCAGCTTGGCCACTTAGTTTGTGGGCAATAAGGTGACAAGAAATTAAGCTGAATGCTGAGGGTGCATTTTGCACAACTTTTGTTTGATAGTGTTTTGTATTTTGAATTGTTTTCAATATTGTGGACCAGTGATGAGGTGATGAGGTCAATACCAAAGCGATAAATGCATATGATGGTTAAGTGAACTCAGCATGGTTATTCTCATCATTTTTTGAGAGATGAAGTGGTATGGCTTCCTACTCATCAACATCTAAATATTGTCCGATATTTACGATGTGTGGGTCATCCAGAGTATGAATGTTGATCTCAATAGTTGATTCATTCAACATGGTTTGTGTCTCAAAGGGTAACTACTGATGAATATATGATTCTTCTGCACCAAGGTATGTGAGTATGGAGTCATCATCCTGACATTAAATGACGTTAATGGTCGATGTGTGATCATTGATCATCTTCAAGATACAGGAATGGAAGAGTGGAAGGGGCCTGCACCCTCGTGTTGATAAGTTAAAGGCCCCAAGGAAATGGTGTTTATGAAAAAAAAAATTAGGAGGGATAGATTCAAGATCCATCAACTCCATTGGTGAGGGTGGAAATGAAGGTGGATAAGGGCTAGGGTCTGTAATGAATTCAATGCGGGCCAGTTTGGTAGAAGGGTCGGGGAAGCTGATACCACTACAGTCATTATGTTTGCGGGTGAGTACATGGAATAACGGTATGGTGACCATGCTCATAGAAGCCAAAACCAAAACCCTTCCATGCACAATGGTGTAGGAAGGTGTGGGTTAAACGGTGATTGGTAAGTGATTGGAAGTCAACAGAAAATGGGTGGAAGTTGTGATGGTGGTTCAGGTGTGTAAGTGGTAGTATCAAGTCCCCCATAGGTGAGACTAGTAAGAAGATGAGCAGGACCATAAAGGAGGCATTATCCTATACGGTGATCATAGCGAGGGTGTTGGTAAAGGCTTCCATACTCGTGTGGAGTAAGGAATGTGTTGACACTATATAGGCAGTACTCCCCCAGAGTGAGGCATTGAAAAACACCTTCCAAGGGATCAGTGGTTGGTATGTGGGTAGCTGATATGGACGATGTGTCTGAGGTCAATGTCGGAGGTGGTGTTAATAGATTGGGAAGTTAATAGGTCAGCCATGAAGGTTATAGCAGTGGTAAGCGTGGAGGAGGTATGTACGGTGAAAGCAGTGGTTGTACTGGTAGGTGTGGGTGTAGCTGTAGGTGAAGCGGTATTGGTTGCAAAAGTAGACAACTTAGACCGGTATGAGTACATTGTTGGGTTGGTAAAGCATGTTGCATGTTTTGAAAGGTTATGGGTCAACTTGAATGGTATAAGTGTGTCCTTTGTGTTCAAACTTTACATGACGATTCAAAGTGGAAGGAACGCAACCCATGACATGGATCTAGGGTCTACCAAGAAACAAGTTATATTGGAATTCCCCCTCCAAAACATAAAATAATTATGGAATAGTGCGAGGGCCCATGTGAACAGTGAAGGATGAAAGTGCCTAGTGTGGAGGTGATAGCATCGTTGAATGAATGTAACATGATTGGATGTTTGTGTATGCAATTGTTAGGTATGTGCATTTGAGGAAAATGCATGGGATGAAATGATGTTAATGCTAGCGCCTCCATTAATCATCACACGATGCATACCCGTATGTCATCAATGTGTACAGAGATGAAGAGGGATGGGTCTTGGTCATCATTTTGGTATGGCGCAATCTCTATCTCTGAGAATACTAAGGGAGGCCACTTGGTGAACAAGGTGAGATGAAGATGAAGGTGGTAATTTGGTGAGGTAAGCTACATGATGGGATGTGATAATGAAGGCTACGGGTGTAGGTTCATTAGGTAAAACCTCGATAGATTGAAGAACCTCCATGAGGGCTTGATGATGGGATTTTGAGGTTTGGATGAGGTCATATAAGGACATTTTGAGTGGATATTGGAGCAATTTTTTGAGCATTGTGTGATGTGTGACGCCATTAGAAATGGGGTATGTGGGGCTGCAGATAGTTATCTTAGGTATGGGCGTAGATGGTATGTTTGGTATAGGATTGGTTAGTGGGTCGGTTACCTTTTCTTTACCCTTATGTGCACATGTAGTGACGTGTACCATGTTCATTAAGGGAATTTCTCAAATGGAGAAGGTGTAGGGTAAGTGGTATAACGACATGAAGGGAAAAAACCTACGGGAGGAGAAAAGCCCTGTGAGGTTAGTTGGGCGTAGCGACATTTGGGTGGTGGTGTGGCAAGTTCTCTGATGCAAACCATATTAATTTCAAACTTTGTGCATGGTTCCAGGATCTGTGAGGGTGGAGGTTGTGGTTGTTGAGTGGGTAGTGTGGGAATGGGTGTAAGTGAAGTAGGGTCCTCATCAAGAAGGTCGTTATCATCAAAGTTGGTTTCGGGTGGACACAATTGGATAAGGACGGTTTTCAAGGCCTTATAGTTCTCCACATTGTGCCCTAGCACACGATGGTATGCACAAATTCTAGTATCATCAAAACCCTTTTGGCTTGGGTTTGAGGGTATCGTAAGGTAGGAGTGGCGGTAATGTGATAACAAAAGTCTCGAGGAGGTTGGTTAAAATTTTGGTATAGGATCCTGTTAGTAGATCACAATGGGAAGTGAATGTGGGTTTGGGTGTAGGTATGGTTGGTTATCTAGGGAATTATTTTTGGAATTAGTAGGAACATGTCAAGCTATGAGTTTAGGCGTCGATGTGAGTTTGAGGTATTAGTCTGGTTCGTTTGGGTTGGGGTATAGTAGATGGACAGGTAGGAGGGTGTGGTTTTTGTTTTAACTACATTGTTGTGGGGTAGTGGGGTTTTGTTTTTGGGGTGAAACTTCTTGGGTAAAGGTGATGTGGGCGTATGAGGTCTATAAGGGAAAGTAGATGGAGGAAGAGGGCAAGTTACCCATGGGGATAACGGGGGTGCTATGAAGGTAGATGACACGGGTCATGTTTGGGGTGTGAGGGACGATGACTGAAGTGTAGTAGGTAGTGAAGCAACAGTTGAAGGTATCGGAGGTATTGGTGGTAAAGAGACTACAGGTGCAGCTATGATTCATGTTGTATGCCTGGGTAGGTTAGTAATTTGTGAAGCAAGAATGGGTGGTTGTGTTATTGGGTTATGAATGGATGAGGGGTGCTTGACCCTGTTGGGAAGCTGAGGTCTTAAGGCAAATGGGAAAAGTACGAGTGTGATTGGTGCGGTAGGGGTATGAGGTTGATGAGTTTGTTTATTTAGTTTAGGTGTCAGAGTAGGTGTGGTTTTAACATTAGAGGATGTAGCTAAATCTAGTTTAATAGGTGGATGAGTAAGCCTGGTGATCAGGGTGACCCCTAAAGTGGTAATAGGTTTAGTGGAGGTAAATGTTATGGGTATGGGTTTGGGTTTAGGCATAGGTCGGGTTATGGGTAAGGGTGTGGTGTGAGTGCTAATGGGTATTATGGAAGGGGTTGCAACAGTAGTGGTTGTATTTATTTTGATGGGTAGAAATGTGTTTGGGTAGATAGTGAAGGTGTCACTGAGGGATTTCTGCATTTGTGTTGAGACAAGGAGTAAGAGGTGCCCCCATAAAAAATCTCTATCCACATACTCATAGTGATCAACCAAAACGTGAGAATGGCACGTTTTTGGGTGGATTTGGTGAATACCTAATGGAAATTCTTGTAAAATGCATCTTAGTGATGGGGAATCGGATGGTTTCAGATTTCGTGGGTAAGAGAGCTGAAAGTATGTTTGTTGGATGTCAGGTAGTGGATGGAGAATGTTCGTCAAGAGGTAGAGGTATATCCGCTGGTTCTATGATGGGTGGAAGGGATAATGGGAGTTCCTTTATGAGTGGACAAACTGATAAGTGTTGCTCTGTGGGTGAGAGGAGGTAATGGGTGCTCCTCTGTAGGGTGGAGGAGGTAATGGGTGCTCCTCTATGGGTGGAGGATGTATGGTAGGTAAAGGTTTGCTAAGTGGAGAAGCCATGGGGTGAGATGGTCTCAATGTCATCAGAAGAATCCTCTGTAGGAGATGAAGGGTGTTCTTCTATTGGTGAAGGAACAGTAACGGTTGGTCCAGACGTGGAAGGAGGATTTCAGGCTAGGATTTCCTCTATGGAAGGGATGTTGAGGTAATTGAGATGTGACATGTACCTCGTTAAAGATTGTGTTAACCTCATGGGTATGGGTATCGTGAGTGGATATCTCACTGGTTCGATTGGATGAAGGGGCATGATTAGGAAATGGTTTTTTAAATATTTATAGATTTTGGTTAGGGGCGGCATTGGGATTATCCATAGTCAACTCACCTTTCTTGAGCATTTCTTGGAAAATATTCTTAAAATTGATGTAGTTACCATCACTATGTCCTTTCACTCGGTGATAGTTACAGAAATCATTGTTCCTTATACCACGCAGGAATGGAGCAAGCAGGGTCAAAACAAGTATGTGGTTTTATGGGTGGAAGGAGGATGGCACTAGCTTTGATCAACTTTTCTAAAACAGAAGAGTAAGGTTCCCCAATTGGGGTATATTTTCGCTGCTCTTGTCTAAATCGAAAAGCATGTACGGGTGATAGATTAGATGAGGGTGTGGCTTGAATTGGATGGATGAGTTGGGCCGGCCTTGAGTACCACTACGTTAGTGGTACCTTTAGCCTTATAATAATTGGTTGGTGGTTTAGAAGAAGAAGAGGTTTCATTCGACTTAAATGCCAAATTATTATTTCGTGATTGGATTTTCTTCTCTTTGATAGCCTGAATTTCTAACTTTCTTGCCATAGTAAATGCCTCATCGAATGTTCTGAAAGTTTGGACCTACAAGGTCGAGGAGATATGTCTAGTGCAAGCTTGTGTGAAGAGCTTGATGAGTTCAGTTTGTGGTAGTTGAAAGGTAAGTTGATTGATCAGGCTACATAAGCGAGTGAAAAAAATCTGTGATAGATTCATCCTGATACTGACGTGTGGGAATATATATTGGTCATGGTAATTTTCTTGGCTGATATTGATAGAAAAAATGATCCAAGAAAGCTTGGGCTACCTGATTGAATGAAAATATGGAGTGTTTTGGTAACCCACTATACCAATCTAATGTTGGTCCCTGTGAGGGGACATGGGAAAAGTTCTCAAAATTAAGGCATCTATCATGAGCAATCAAATAACATCCATGTTTAAAACGATTGCAACTACTATTGTGGATATTCCTTACTATTGAAGTGGTTGAATTTAGGCATTTCCCAATGAACAACTAATGAAAGGATGGGAATGGATGGGTGAATAGGCTCGTTGCAAATCTCATCATAAGTAAGAGAGTTGCGGAAGCCAGAGACTTATGCCTCTAGTGTTTGCATCTTATCCATCATCAATATAATTAGGTTGTTAGTGGGTTATGATGCTTGAGTGCCTCCTATAGCGTGAGGAGGTTGGTTTTGGGTATATAATGGGTGCAACATTCTAGTGTATGGGGCTTCCATGTAAGGTGGTGGAGAAGAAGGCAATGAAATAGGGGGGTATGTACCTAGAAATGAACAATAGATGAAACAGGTGGTTGTTGTTAGTATGTATATGGGGGAGGAAGGGGTCGTGGTAACCCTAGTAGAAATAGGGGCTACTAATTGTGGAATGGAAATAACTACATTCTAAAATGGGGTAGGGGTCACTGACACTGGAGGTGGGAATGTAGCTATAGGTATGTATGAGACATTAGGGGCAGATGAGGTCATGTTTGAGGTAGTCGCTAAGGGTATGATAGATGTAATGGGTGTTATAGGGGTAATAGACATGTTAGTCATAGTGGGTATTGTGGGTATAGTACCTAACTATGAAACGACTAGGGTTAAAGTGGAAGTGGGCAGCACGGAGCCAGATGGAGCTGAGATGGAAGTGGGTGTGAGTGTCAAGGGTATAGATACGGGCATGCCATATATCAACTAACCCGAGGGCATCTCGAGTGGAACGAATAGAAGAGGTAAAACTACAAGGTAGCTAGGTTCTGGTCAAGGAGTCATGCGAACTCCTCATCTCCAATAGCAATATTGGCAGGCTAGATGGGGATCCATGGTTGGTTGATAAAATAGAGGGTGGTGAAGGACTAGGTGGGAGCGGTTGGCGACTGGCTTAGAACACAAGGGAATTCACTTGTCTTCGTATCAGTACCATGTGAACTAGTACTGATCAGGTGGGGCTACTTCTCTATAAATAATACAGAGAATAGAAATAATAGGTGAATCTAGTGATAAAAAAAATTGATGAAGTAACAAATGGTAGGTGGAATGTGAAACATGCTAACTGATGCCAGTTAGGGAAAACCAACATCGGTTAGGGGTAACCATTTCCGGTTACTGTGGAAAATAAGTAGTGCGTAATCAGGTGAGGCAGAAGGAAAAAATCTAACAAGTATGCCCAATCTGGGGATGTGTAAAATGTCAATGGAGAAAGTTACAGAGACTGTGGAAAGTGGAAGCAAGTGAAGTGAAAATATCCTTTTGAATAGGTTAGCAAAAGGACCTGGAACTGATGTCATTTGAGTTTAACTGATGGCGGTCATGTTGGTCTGAAAATCTGTCGCTTGGGCAGATCTATGGATAAATGAGCCAATAGTGTACAGGGCATAGCCCCTCTTTGAGTCAGCAAAGCGAAACTGGTTTATTGCTATTCTACAAGCATGGAATCTATGCAAGTCTCACAGATTCTACCTTTGGGGGTTTGGGATCTCATCCCAGTAGGTTTATTTCCGGCTGCGAAGAGAAAGGAATGAAAGAGAGGAGGAAGAAGGAACAGGTCCGAAGGGAGAAAAGAAATGAATTCCAAAGCAGAAAGGTCAGAAGATTTATGTTTTTGGGTTGGTAGTAAACAGAGCCAAACCTTCTTGCATAAATAAATAAAGCAATACTGATGATAAATAAATGACAATAAAATAGAAGCAGATCCAACAGAATAAGTGCACATATCTAACATAAGAAAGATCTAATGTATATAACACAGGTATTCAGCACAAAGTCCAAATATTGTATTACTAATTTGTTCTGTTACAAACAAGCTCAAAGTCTTTTCTCCTTACTCCTATTTCTCATCTGAAAGATATTCATCCATCCCTCAACACAACAAGTGTTGGGTTATTTATAGAAGAAGAGGAGAAAAGAAGGCAAAAAGGAGCCAACAACTATTTACAAAGATATTTACAAAATATCTAAAAGTCATGTTGACTTTTTACAACTTGAATGGATGACATCATCCCATGATGCAACATAGATGATGTCATCGTTTGCATCAACATACTTCAGACATTCCAACAAGAAAGTTGGAGAAGAGAGAGAAGAAGGAGGAGGAGGAGGAGGAGGAGCTACTCATTGTCATCATCCTGCGTCCGAAAGGGAGTAGCCTGCTTTTTATGTTGCTCAGGTGATGAGATATGGAACTGAGTGCGATATTCCAAAAACTTGTTAATCATCGGCCCAAATTGATCCTGAGAAGGATCCTTGTGCAGTTCACTGATTGCCTCACAAGTCTCCCGCTCAGTCTATGAGCTTCTCTGGGAGTTTGGAAAAATCTTTTTCCGCCTCAATGAGGAACCCGATGAAGTCCCTACAGGCCAGCAGGTTGTTGATAAATTCAGTGTCAAATGTGACCTCTGGCCCTGTTCCTTGATAAGCGATTCTCCTTGAAGATCCGGATGGTTTCATCAGCTGACCTTAAGATAAAGGAAGGAGGTGAGCAACCTTGGAGACATGTTGAGAACAATTCACTCCATTTGGTGCATTGCATCCAGGGCTTCTTCCTTTACCTTGTCAATTTTTTCCAGAATAAATTCAAGCTGATCCACTCGGTAGTCCAAAGTGGACATGGTTTTGTTGAGGGCCCTTGGATGGCCGAAGACACCGAACTTGACCAGATCTTCGACTGAACAGTCGAAAATCTGTTGAAAGGTCTCGTGTTGGAGTCTAGCATAATCTCGCTCTTCTGATATGGGTCCCTACTAATGCTTGGAGCTCTTTGTTCACCTTTCTGATGCTCAGATACAAATTGACAAACTCGGCGATCACTCTTTCACTGTCCTTGAGGATCTGGACTCCTCCAAGCAGAAACGGCCATACCTTGCTTGCCAATCTTGGTATATTCGTTGATTTTCTCCTGGCTGAGAAGCTCAGAAGTTTCGGCGGAAGTTGTGGGAGGCGCACTACCCATCTTCTGTAAGGCTTGGAGCAGATATTTGTTTTGCTCTTTTAGTAGTCTTTTCTCTTCTTTTGTTTCTTGAAGCTTTTGACAGAGGGCGTCGACTGCGGAAAGAGCTTCCCCCTGGACACTTTCAAAATATGTCCCCATTGTGACTTGGGTCATGGTAAAATCTGTCGGAGACAGATCCTTTTTCTCTTTGAGGGGATCAGGGTATGTAATTTCCATGATTCTCTCACCTGCAGCACTTTTAGAGAAGCGTGCAACAGGCTTCAGCTTCTTTGCCCCTTTGGTTGGGATCACTGAAAAGTCCATTCGAGTGATGGGAACTTTCCTCTTTTGCTGGCTCAGCTGCTGAGAGATCCAGGCTGGTCCTATGGAAGAAGGACCAGAAACAGAGGAGGGGACAATTGCAGTAGAAGAGGGGAAAAACGTGGGAGACACGCGGAGGCGGCATTGAGAGAATAGCCGAAGAAGTGTCCACAGGAGGAAAGGAAACTACAGTTGCGGAAGAAATAGGAAGGGAAGGGAGCTCGGAGATGAGGGAAGAAATGGAGGAGGAAAGATCAGTGAGGGAAGAGAAGATAGATGAAGAAGCAAGGGAAAGAGTAGAATAAGGGGCGAAGGACACGACCAAAGGGATGGTTGCTTGAGTCACTCGAGGAGGGGAAGGAAGAGAAGAAGAAGAAATAGAAGGGACCTCTGTTGTGGTAACAATGCCGACATCCTGAGTGGATGGGCAAATTGGACTATCCCCTGCTGCTTCTTTCTCTGGTGAATCCAGAGTTATTACTTGTTTTGGCGCTATGGAAAGAGGACTCTCGGGGGCTTCTTCCTGAATGGTGCTGGATTCACCTTCTACACCTTTGCCTTTAAGATGTTTTTTGGACCGTGAAGGTGCATTGCCCAATGGGGAGGTTGTGAAATCTACCCCAAGGTAGATTAGGCCGTTCATCCGGCACCAGTGCTCTGTCCTACGCAGAGTTTCCTTGACCCTCTCCTCAATTTTCTGAGGAGCCTTAGTTCTATCAATGGCCGGAAAGGGCCAATCGTCCCCATCTATATCATTATATACCTTGTCCACTTCATCTTCTGTTGTTTGGTAGCCTTTGGGGACAATGGCTACCCCATACTGGATAATTTTTGCCAATGCTAGGCGAGAATGATCCTTTCTTTTGAGCTCTACCTCATGGAGGACGTCAATATAAATGTCCTCGATCTGAGGAACGTGGATTGGATCAAGCTTTGCTCTTGGCAGGCAGCCCCTTGGGTCAAAGGTGGGCCTGGCTGGGAAGTCATGCTTCAAATTGAGTAACTCCAGCTCTGCAAACATTTCCTTCGCCTTGTGGTGGGTAGAGCATGTGTATCGGCCCACTTTGAGGGGGAAAGGAGTTCCACCCTTCTTCCTTTTCAAGCATTTTTCGTGGTATGTGATTAGCTGCCTTGACAGCTCCAGCAGAATCAGCTTAGGCCCAGCATACCTTGGTAGCCTGGTTGGCTCTCCCAAAAAGTTGGCAGCCCTTAGATAGGTGAATGTAGGAAATTGGGTGAACAGGGCTCCCAATTTCTCCGTGGCTGCCACTATGTTTTTGGTCGTATGACCATGAGTCAGATTTGGCCTCAATAGGCAGATGATGTGATAAAAGAATGCATCGTTGATTTTTGAAAATTGGGTGATGCTATTCTCCAGCTTCAACTCTGGATAATACTCATATATTTTGACCTGAGGCCAAACTCCACTTCGTGCTAGGCCTGGATAATCCCTTTCTGATGTTGCAGCATAGACCACGTAGGAGTTCATATGGAATACTCCCGTTGTGTTGAACTGTTGTAACTGCTTGGAAATGGTGCTGCTTATAATCTCCCCCCCAGCAAAAGCATTGCTCAGGCACATTCTTATTCATTGTTTCCAAGTAGCGCAGCATCCATTTATGGAAGTAATGGGTGTCAGAAATCCCGAAGACCCTGCTCAGGAAGGTAATGGTATCACTGAGCTCTTCTGAGAAGTCACTGCGGTGGATGATTTGGGGCCACCGGGTTACCACCTTCTTGTTCTTCAAGTAGACTTCGTTCATTAGTTGTATGCATTGGTCTTCATTGTCCTCCCAGGCCTTGATGCACTCTGCTTGGCTGACGGCCACGAAGTGCCGGTGGTGAGGGATGCCAAGTATCATCTCAAAATGACGGGCAGTGAGGTTAATGACTACCTCGCCCTTACTATTTTCGACACATCTGGTGTCTTTGTTGTGAGACTGAGCAACCACCATTATAAATTCATTGTTGACTGTGCTGACGGGGATTCCTCCAGCGAAGTGCAGGGCATTACCTATCAATTTGTCCATCCATGGACTCCTTGTAACCTTCTGAGTTCTGGCCCAGAATTCCTCCATGTCGACATGCCCCAATTCTGAGTCTCTGACATCCATGCTGCATTCGGCCTGTGACTCGGGCATTCTGACCCTTTGATATTTATACTTCATCTCTTCCTCAGTAAGCTTAGCCTTCCCTTTTGATTTGGTGGGTCTCTTGCTGGATGTAGACATATGTTCTTCTAAGATTATCTGTTGATCTGCATGAAGAAGAAGCGAGACCCAATCCGAAAAAGTTGAATTAGCCATTTGATCTTCCATTGGAATGTTAGCAGAAGAAAGAGTTAGAGATTTTTAGGCTAAGGGTGCAGGAAAAATGCAGCTTACAGGGCTAAATAGGCAGGGCGCATGGGAAAGGGCTGTTGCAAAGGTTAAACTGGCGCCAAAGGCGCATGGCACATGCATACTGCAGAGTGCATTTTAGTAAAGGGCGCATGAGAAAATCATGTTGCATGGAGACAAGATGCGCCAAAGGTGCATGGACCTTGCATGTTACATTGGGATTTGGTGTGCCCTTTGGCGCATGGGAAAAGCGTGTAACAGGGACTTTTCGTGCGCCAAAGGAAATATGGCGCGGTGCACGGAGGGTTTGCACAACACGAATGTTACTGAAAGGAGAGATGCACCTGCGCTTTTACGACTATACTTGGTGCAGATATAACTTGTGTTGCATGGGCGCAGGGCGCGCTAAGGGCGCATGGAAAGGCGATGCAGCACTGAATGATGGTGCGCCAAAGGAGCGCAAGTTTATCTTGTGCAGCATGTGGAAGAGGCGCGCCTTGAGGGCGTATGAAAACTTGATGCAACAAGCATGATGGGTGCGCCATTGGCGTGGGTTCTAGTTATGCTGCAGAGGGGACAGATGCACCCTGGGGGCACAACTATTTATGATGTTGCACGACGCGCTGGTGCGCCCAAGGAAAAAAATAGGGTTTTTTCATATGGCTCAACCCTTCTTTCTTTTCAGTTCTAAGGCTGCCTTGGGATATTCAATGGTTCAAGCCAAAGGGGTTACAGACCAAGCTTTCAAACTAACACCCTCTACCAGCAGATCTAGAAAGAGGGATGGGAGGAAACAAATAAGGAAAGACGGCACAGGGGAGGGCTAGCTCAACAAATGCATATCAACAAACCAACCAGCAAGCCAAAAACCAGAAAATAAAGCACATGGATGAGAAAAGAACCTCTTACCCGGATAAATAACAAAAGCTTGAGCACGGGTCCACAACGTGTTGAAAACGACGAGGCAGAGGCTGACAGGTTCAGAAAAATCATGTGCACAGCGAATAGTGAAAATGACATTTGGGCGCGCAAACCATATATATATATATAGGTTAGCTGGACATTAATACGCCACCCACTTTTTGAAAAGCGCATGAAAACTGCTGTCGACAGGAAAAAGCGTGCGCCCTTTGGCGCACCAAAATGCCTGCCAACATAAAATAAAGCGCGCCTTTGGCGCACCAAACGCTATCTTGACAGGAAATTATGTGCACCTTTTGGCGCACCAAAGCATTGTGTTGCAATAAGATTATGTGTGCCCTTTGGTGCACCAAAAAGTGGCGCAACAAATGTTGTGCCAACACAATGGCGCATTCACCTTGGCGCACGCAGGGTGTGCACAACACGCTTTGGTCCACCGAAAGTCGTGTTAACACTGAAAATCATGTGCCAAAGGTTTTAAAGGGGGCACACCAAAAGTTGGTGTTACATAGCAATTTCATGCGCTTAGCCAAAAAAGGCTCAAAAGACTAAGTTCGAAAAACCAGGTTTCTTACAATGTTTCGAACGCAAGGGATCCCTAACGAGGGATCGGGACAAAATTTCGGTATGGTTATCGGTAAAATTGCCCTTGTCAATTTTACGAGATAACAGCTGGCTCTTTCTGGGGACTATCCCTGAGTGAACTCGAGGGTAGAGAATCCCAGTTCTCATGTGCCTATCCATTGGGTAACAGAGTCAAAAACAAGGGCGACCGGAGGGGGAGCAAAGGAAAACACACAACAAACCAAAAGCAAACACACGACGGAAGCAAACACACAACAAAAAGCAAACTGTACAAAGAAGAGAGCAAGCTCTACTTCCTGAAGATCTTCATATGCTGCCCGCTATAAGGAAGTGGGAGTTCGGTTCCATCCAGATATGAGAGATAGAAACTATTCTCTCCATTGAGCTGCTTGATCTTGAAGGGCCCTCTCCACAGGGAATCAAACTTTCCATGCATGCCCTTTGGTTCTTTTCTCTTGTCCCATAAAAGGACTAGATCTCCCACTTGAAAATCCCTTTGCTTGGCTTTCTTATCGAAAAGCCTCTTAACTTGATTCTGATGTTTAGTGATCCTATCGACCACCCTCACTCTCTTTTCTTCAAGTTCTGCCAGATACATGATTCTCTTTTCAAGAGAATTTTTGAAAGTTTCATCTTCGATGGCTCGTGCCAAGCGTAGAGCAGTAAGTTCCATAGAAATGGGAAGCTCGGCATTAGTGCCATATAACACTAGAAAAGGTGACATGCCGAGAGATCTCTTGGGAGTAATACGATCGGCTCACAGAGTGTCGTACAAAGACTTGTGCCACATTCGCTGATTCTCATCTACTAACTTCCGTATGATGGTCACCAAGTTCTTGTTACTGGATTCCGCCTAACCATTTCCCTGAGGATAATAGTCTGAGGCATGAGCCAAAGTTATACCATATTCATAGCAAAAATAATAACCTCTCATGAGGAGAAGTTAGAAGCATTATCAGCAATAATTTTGTTTGGAACGCCGAACCTGACAATGATATTTTCTTTAATGAAATTGCAAACCACCTCAGAAGTGGCATGCTTGATAGGTATGGCTTCCACCCACTTGGTAAAGTAATCCATTGCTGTAAGGACATAGCTATGTCTGGCACTCAATTGAGGATTAAGTGTGCCAATAAAATCAATTCCCCATTGCCTGAATGGTTTATTGATAATGACCGGTCTTAGGGGAAAGGCAGCCAATTTGGACTTGCCGACGAATTGTTGGCAGGGTTCACATTTCGCCACCCAGGTGGCTGTATCTTGGAAGAGCGTCGGCCAATAGTACCTGGCTCGAATGATCTTGTGTGCAGTTACGGAGGAAGAGAAATGCCCTCCATAAGCTGAATTGTGAAAACTTTCCATTAGTTTTATTTGCTGGGGTTTGTCAACACATCTCAAAAAGATGCCATCTATCCCACGTTTATATAAGCTGTCATCCCAGATGACATATTTAGCCGCTCTGAGCTTTATAGTGTGTTTCTCCTTTGCAGTTAAGTGCATCGGGGCATTCACCGTAGGTAAGGAAGAAAGCGATGTTGGAGTACCACTCATCACTAGTTGCAACAAATAGAACCAGAGGCGGAGAATCAGGCTCTTCCTGCCGGTCCTGTGTTTCATCGGTGTAGTCACCCCTTTCATCAGATTTTTCTGAATATTTGTTTTCAGCCATAAGCTAACACAGGCCCTTGCCCCTTACCAGCTTGGTTGGTTTAATATCCAGGTCATACTCCTGGACTTTTGCAATCCAATTTCCTCGCAAGATTCCTAACTCCTGCTGAGTTAGAATTGATTTCACTGCCGTGTCAGGGACCAGCACCACCGTATGTGTGTTTAGAATGTAATACCTAAAATTCTTCATTGCTTTGACAACGGCAAAGGCATGCTTTTCCAGTTGAGTCATTTTTAGTTCGTGAGGCTTGAGGGGAGAACTCATGAACGCAATTGGAGATTCAACATCCTCCAAGTTCTTTTGCATTAAGATTGCGGACACAGTATGCTCAGATGCGTAACTATACATGATGAAGTCCTTGGAGAAATCTGGACATACCAGGACTGGTGCATGAGCAACGGAAGCTTTTATTTCTTCAAATGACCTTTTCCCCTCCTCCCACTCCATCTGAAAGTTGGTGACCCCTTCATCATGTTCAATATGTGACGGGTTTTTTCAGCAAAGTCAGGAACAAAACGCCTGAGAAAGTTCACCTTTCCAAAGAAAGAATGAACACCAGTCTTGCTTGTAGGTAGAGTAAGGATTTGAATAGCCTTAACTCTTTCGGCATCTATCTTTGTTCCTTCTTTGCTAACCACATGGCCTAGCAACTTCCCTTCCGTGACTCCAAAAATAGACTTTTTTGGGTTTAGGGAAATCCCATGTTCTCGGCACCTGGCCAACACTTGCTCCAAATGATCACAATGATCATTTCATTGTTTAGAGAACATGGTTAAGTCATCTAAATAAACCACAATGACTTTCCCCATCATACCTTTGAATGCAAATTCCATGGCCCACTGAAAAGTGGCACCAGCATTAGTTAGGCCGAAAGGCATCTTGTTGTAGGTAAATGTACCCCAGGGAGTAGTGAATGCTGTTTTAAACTGATCTCAGGTGAAACTTCAATCTGATTGTAACCTGAAAAACCATCAAGCATGGACAACATCTCTGATCCAATTACTACTTGTAGAACTTGATCCATTATCGGAAGAGGGTAGTTGTCTTTCAGCGAAGCTTGATTCAAATTTTGAAAGTCTACGCATATGCGTATCTCACCGTTTTTGTTGCGTACTGGCACAATATTTGCTACCCAAGTGCTGTGATGGATAGGGAAGATGATTCTTGCATCTAGCATCTTCTGAATTTCGACCTGGATGGTACCCGAAATCTTGGGATTATAGTGCCTCTGCTTCTGGCGGAAGGCTTTAACATCCTCTTTCAACGGAATATCATGCTGAACGTCCTTTAGCTTGAAGGAATTTAAATCAGCATAGGACCATGCCAATACATCCATATATTTTTTTAGCAACTTGACAATTTTTCGCTTCTCCTCAGGCATGCAACATTTGCCAATGTTCACGAATTGCGGGTGTTTTATCGAACCTATATTGACCGGTTCGGTTTCTGGGGATGAGCTAGGGTTGTCCCGCTTCTTTTTTACAAAATGGTCATGCCTGTCGAACAGGCGTTCCAAAGAAACCAGGCCCTTTGGAATTTTATTTCCCTTGAGCTGAACATATGCCATCGTTACCTTCAGATTCATTGCCTTGGTCGGTGACTGACTCACGGCAAGTGGAAGTAGACCCTTCAAAGTGTAATTCTTTAAAATTTTCTGCCTTCTCCAGAAAAGCAATGAGTTGATTATCGTCGTTGAACACCTGCCAATGCTGAGAATTGTCTAGTACGCTCCGGGTGGGAAAACCACCTCAATGGTGTACTTGTTCATTTTCAAACCTGGGTGTGGGAGCATGAGAGATGCTGAAACAGCCAATGAATCAGCCATGTCATTTTGGGCTCTTGGAATCGCCTCTATTGAAAAAGCATCAAATTCTTCAATGTTGTCCCATACTGCATTACGGTAATGTCTGAGCCTTTCATTTTTTACTTGGTAAATCCTTTTGACCTGATTTACAACTAGCTCAGCATCAGCTTGTACTTTTAAATTTTTAATTCCTCTTTCTTTTGCGGCTTGCATACCGAGTAAGAGAGATTCATACTCAGCAGTATTGTTAGTGTTGAAAAACTACAATTTGAAAGCGAGAGGAATGACTTCTTCCTCAGGAGATATCAGCACGGCCCCAGCGCCACATCCACTAGTTGCACAGCTCCCATTGAATTGCAATGTCCAGATTTTATTAAGATCTCCTTCTTGAACGAGGACACCCATTTTATCCATCTCAGTAGATAAGAAGTAATTCCCCATCCCTGATGATTCAAAAAGGATTTGAGCTTTGGGGTCTTCAGAGCTAGTGACCAAGTACTTATTTTGGGATTCCGGCTCCAAAGTTTGCATTATGCCTTTGACTGGAATTCTAGCTTTAGACCAGTCCATATGAATTTCTCCACCAACTTCGGTACAAAAACTTCTTCCCAGCAAAATTCCATAGGCTACCGGAATGTCAGCAACGAGGACTATCATTTTTACTCTTTTATCTGGGAAGGCTGCGAATGCAAATTCCGCGTCTTTGATTTGGCCAACCAACAGAACTTGCTTAGTTTCCAAGGAATAACACCTACCGAAAGGCTTGGTAAGAGTGAGGCCCAAAGCATGGGCGACTTTTTCCGGCATGACGTTATCAGAAGCCCCGGAATCAATTATGCAGTTACTCAGCTTGTGACCATTGATTAGGAGGGAGAGATAGAAAGGCTCTATCTTTCCTTGACGCAGATGTTGAAGCAACATTTATATGAGATTCAGGGGAATGGAAAGGATTCCTTTTGGGGAAACTTGATTAGATATAACAGCTTAACTTTGTATATACTTAGTCAATCTTACAAGCTGTTCGGGGTTTGACTGAAGGTACTCAGCTTTAGACATTTGGATCTTGGTCTTTTTTGCATGATCTATAATATCAAACACGGCCAAGGGTTGCGTTGGTAAAGGAATGAGTCCCTCACCTCGCGATGATGGAATAGGATTGGTGGTCTTAGTAGGAATGTGAGAGGATTGATTTGGAGGAGAGATAGGGGGAAAAGATTTCCTTGTAAAATATTTGTCAGGGAGTTGAGTAGGAAGAGGATTACCTCTTTTAGCAATGATCGGAGGCGTGTTTGACACAGCCTTCTCTTGCTGGACATGGGCAGCAACTTCCGCTTCTTTTCCTTGCGAGTGAGTAAAAACAGCATATGACTTTCCGCTTGCATATCCCTGGGTAACCTCTTCTTCATCAGATTCTTCTTAATCAAATTCCATATACCCAATAGTAGAGTCGCCAGTCAGTTCACCGACATCTTGATCATCTTCGCCTTGAGACGAAGGTTCTTCATAATACATCTCTTCTTCTTCAATTTCAGCCAGAGCGTTGACTGGAGGGGCCTCAAGTGCCAACCACGGAGCAGCTGTAGGTAAGCGCGGTCTTTGTGAAACATTGTTAGGAACGAAATTCCTCCACGGAATATCCCGGTATGAGGAACTGGGAGAGGCCTGGGCCAACTGCTTCTTCAATGCAAGCAAATCGTTCGCCATCTTTTGGAATGCTGGATCAGACGAAGTGGTGGGCGAAGGGCCCAAAGATTTAGGCTTGGCTGATTCCTTTTTTAATTCGCCGGATATTATCATATTATCCTCTATGCAAATGGCAGTGGCTTGGGTGAGAACCAAGGTGGCAACTCGTTCCTGAAGGAGCAAGAAACTAACTTTCGAGCTCATAACGTTTACGAAGAAACACTTTTGATTATCCAGCGTCAGAAGCATGGCAATAGGGACACGATTGATTAGTGCATTGAACCGGGTGACAAAATCATGCATGGTCTCATTCGCCTCCTTCTTCAGGTGAGTGATCCGTGATAATAAGGAAAATGCATCCTCTGAAGGCTTGTATCTGTCTTCGAAAGCATCCCGTAAGGTGGCCCAACTGGTGATAGATCCTGCCGGCAAATGCTGAAACCATTCAGCTGTAGGCCCTTGTAGGGTTTCCAGAAAAAGGCGAACCGACACATCTTCGTGGATCACATCCAAAATACTGCACGACATGATGAATGCAGATATGTGGGAATCCGTGCTTTGATTTCTGCTCCCGACGAATTTGGGAAAATTCTTTCGATTTCCATGAGGGAGAGCATGAACTGGATGTGGTAAAGCTAAAGGACCCATCGCATTTCCCCATGGTACCCGCCATCTGAAAAGCCAGAAAGAGAACACGAGCTGGAAGTGTGGTTCCAACTGAGTAACAAGGCACTACAAAGGGATGTGGATGCCCCCTACAAAAGAGTTTTTCTTCGTGAAGGTGAGACACTCCTGGATGACCGGCTAGCCGAGCTTAGCGCTGAAAAATGCGCCAGTGTTACGTTGAAATTGTTCCTTTGAAGCAGATCGAAATTAGGATCAGCTTCTCCACGGGCTCTCCTGCTGCGCGTAAAAGGTTCACTCGCCAGTGTTCCTTCCAGATCTGTAATGTTATGGCGCAGATTCAAACTATCTTTTTGGTTGTACTTGCTGATTTTTTGGTTTTTCTGACAAAATCCAGCAGCAAATACTTTTCTAAATATTTAAAACTATCCTCTTCAGAAAACTGATTGCGGGTTAAATGACAAATTACGACGAGGATAAGATGGCAGGGAAGATTAGTAAGCTGATTTTCTGATCTGATTTTAACTTTTTTCATAGGGTTTCAAACTTTTTGCAAACAGTCAAAACTTATATCTAAGGCAAAATACTGATTTTTTGTAAAAACTCAGCGAACTGAAGATCTTTAACTCGACCAGATCTATGACTCTCAGAAGAAAATTTTTCAATTTGAGCACTTTTGCAAATTTTTGGATTTTTAACAAAAAGTTCAGATTTGCAAACAGGCAGCAATCTTCTGATTTTTCTGATTTTTTTTTTATCTTACTACCATCGTAGATCCGACAAATCTATTCGATCCCCAGCCGAGTCGCCAAAAATTGTTGGTCCAAAAATCTGTCGCTTGGGCAGATCTATGGATAAACGAGCCAACAGTGTGCAGGGCATAGCCCCTCTTAGAGTCAGCAAAGCGAAACTGGTTTATTGTTATTCTACCGGCAGGAATCTATGCAAGTCTCACAGATTCTGCCTTCGGGGGTTTGGGATCTCATCCCAGTAGGTTTATTTCTAGCTGTGAAGAGAAAGGAATGAAAGAGAGGAGGAAGAAGGAACAGGTCCGAAGGGAGAAAAGAAATGAATTCCAAAGCAGAAAGGTCAGAAGATTTATGTTTTTGGGTTGGTAGTAAACAGAGCCAAACCTACTTACATAAATAAAAAAAGCAATACTGATGATAAATAAATGACAATAAAATAGAAGTAGATCCAACAGAATAAGTACACAGATCTAACATAAGAAATATCTAATGTATATAACACAGGTATTCAGCACAAAGTCCAAATATTGTATTACTAATTTGTTCTGTTACAAAAAGCTCAAAGTCTTTTCTCCTTACTCCTATTTCTCATCTGAAAGATATTCATCCATCCCTCAACACAACAAGTGTTGGGGTATTTATAGAAGAAGAGGAGAAAAGAAGGCAAAAAGGAGCCAACAACTATTTACAAAGATATTTACAAAATATCTAAAATTCATGTTGACTTTTTACAACTTGATGGATGACATCATCCCATGATGCAACATGGATGATGTCATCGTTTGCATCAACATACTTCAGACATTCCAACAAGAAAGTCAGAGAAGAGAGAGAAGAAGAAGGAGGAGGAGGAGGAGCAGCTACTCGTTGTCATCATCCTGCGGCCGAAAGGGAGTAGCCTGCTTTTGATGTTGCTCAGGTGATGAGATATGGAACTGAGCGTGGTATTCCAAAAACTTGTTAATCATCGGCCCAAATTGATCCTCAGAAGGATCCTTATGCAATTCATTGATTGCCTCACAAGTCTCCCGCTCATCTATGAGCTTCTCTGGGAGTTTGGAATAATCTTTTTCCGCCTCAATGAGGAACCCGATGAAGTCCCTACAGGCCAGCAGGTTGTTGATAGATTCAGTGTCAAATGTGACCTCTGGCCCTGTTCCTTGAGAAGCGATCTCCTTGAAGATCTGGATGGTTTCATCAGCTGACCTTAAGATAAAGGAAGGAGTGAGCAACCCTGGAGACATGTTGAGAACAATTCGCTCAATTTGGTGCATTGCATCCAGGGCTGCTTCCTTTACCTTGTCGATTTTTTCCAGAATAAATTCAAGCTGATCCACTCGGTAGTCCAAAGTGGACATGGTTTTGTTGAGGGCCCTTGGATGGCCAAAGACACCGAACTTGACCAGATCTTCGACTGAACAGTCGAACATCTGTTGAAAGGTCTCGTGTTGGAGTCTAGCATGATCTATCTCTTCTGATATGGGCCCCGCTAGTGCTTGGAGCTCTTTGTTCGTCTTTCCGATGCTCAGATACAAATTGACAAACTCGACGATCACTCTTTCACTGTCCTTAAGGATCTAGCTCCTCCAAGCAGAAACGGCCATACCTTGCTCGCCAATCTTGGTATATTCGTTGATTTTCTCCTGGCTGAGAAGCTCAGAAGTTTCGGCGGTAGTTGTGGGAGGCGGACTACCCATCTTCTGTTAGGCTTGGAGCAGATATTTTTTTTACTCTTTTAGTAGCCTTTTCTCTTCTTTTGTTTCTTGAAGCTTTTGACAGAGGGCGTCGACCGTGGAAAGAGCTTCCCCCTGGAGACTTTCAGAAGATGCCCCCATTGTGACTTGGGTCACAGTAAAACCTTTCGGAGACAGATCCTTTTTCTCTTTGAGGGGATCGGGGTATGTAATTTCCATGATTCTCTCACCTGCAGCACTTTTAGAGAAGCGTGCAACATGCTTCAGCTTCTTTGCCCCTTTGGTTGGGATCACTAAAAAGTCCATCGGAGCGATGGGAACTTTCCTCTTTTGCTGGCTTAGCTGCTGAGAGATCCAGGCTGGTCCTATGGAAGAAGGACTAGAAACAGAGGAAGGGGACAGTTGCAGTAGAAGAGGGGAAAAATGTGGAGACACGCGGAGGCAGAATTGAGAGAATAGCCGAAGAAGTGTCCACAGGAGGAAGGGAAACTGCAACTGCGGAAGACATAGGAAGGGAAGGGAGCTCGGAGATGAGGGAAGAAATGGAGGAAAGATCAGTGAGGGAAGAGAAGATAGACGAAGAAGCAGGGGAAAGAGTAGAAGAAGGGGCGGAGGACACGACCAAAGGGATGGTTGCTTGAGTCACTCAAGGAGGGGAAGGAAGAGAAGAAGAAGAAATAGAAGGGACCTCTGTTGTGGTAACAATGCCGACATCCTGAGTGGATGGGCCAATTGGACTATCCCCTGCTGCTTCTTTCTCTGGCGAATCTAGAGTTATTACTTGTTCTGGCGCTGTGGAAAGAGGACTCTCAGGGGCTTCTTCCTGAATGGTGCTGGATTCACCTTCTACACCTTTGCCTTTAAGCTGTTTTTTGGACCGTGAAGGTGCGTTGCCCAATGGGGAGGTTGTGAAATCTACCCCGAGGTAGATTAGGCCGTTCATCTGGCACCAGTGCTCTGTCCTACACAGAGTTTCCTTGACCCTCTCCTCAATTGTCTGAGGAGCCTTAGTTCTATCAATGGCCGGAAAGGGCCAATCTTCCCCATCTGTATCATTATATACCTTGTCCACTTCATCTTCTGTTGTTTGGTAGCCTTTGGGGGACAATGGCTACCCCATACTGGATAATTTTTTCCAATGCTAGGCGAGAATGATCCTTTCTTCTGAGCTCTACCTCATGGAGGACGTCAATATAAATGTCCTCGATCTGAGGAACGTGGATTGGATCAAGCTTTGCTCTTGGCAGGTAGCCCCTTGGGTCAAAGGTGGGCCTAGCTGGGAAGTCATGCTTCAAATTGAGTAACTCCAGCTCTGCAAACATTTCCTTCGCCTTGTGGTGGGTAGAGCATGTGTATCGGCCCACTGTGAGGGGGAAAGGAGTTCCACCCTTCTTCCTTTTTAGGCATTTTTCGTGGTATGTGATTAGCTGCCTTGACAGCTCCAGCAGAATCAGCTTTGGCCCCAGCATACCTTGGTAGCCTGGTTGGCTCTCCCCAAAAAGTTGGCAGCCCTCAGATAGGTGAATGTAGGAAATTGGGTGAACAGGGGCTCCCCATTTCTCCGTGGCTGCCACAATGTTTTTGGTCGTAACGACCATAGAGTCAAATTTGGCCTCAATAGGCAGATAATATGATAAAAGAATGCATCGTTGATTTTGGCAAATTGGGCGATGCTATTCTCCAGCTTCAACTCTGGATAATACTCATATATTTTGACCTGAGGCCAAACTCCACTTCGTGCTAGGCCTGGATAATCCCTTTCTGATGCTGCAGCGTAGACCACGTAGGAGTTCATATGGAATACTCCCGTTGTGTTGAACTGTTGTAACTACTCGGAAATGGTGCTGCTTATAATCTCCCCCTAGCAAAAGCGTTGCTCAGGCCACATTCTTATTCATTATTTCCAAGTAGTGCAGCATCCATTTATGGAAGTAATGGGCGTCAAAAAGCCCGAAGACCCTACTCAAGAAGGTAATGGTATCGCTGAGCTCTTCTGAGAAGTCACTTGCGGTGGATGATTTGGGGCCACCGGGTTACCACCTTCTTGTTCTTCAAGTAGACTTCGTTCATTAGTTACATGCATTGGTCTTCATTGTCCTCCCAGGCCTTGATGCACTCTGCTTAGCTGATGACCACGAAGTGCCGGTGGTGAGGGATGCCAAGTATCATCTCAAAATGACGGGTAGTGAGGTTAATGACTACCTTGTCCTTACTATTTTCGACACATCTGGTGTCTTTGTTGTAAGACTGAGCAACCACCATTATAAATTCATTGTTGACTGTGCTAACGGGGATTCCTCCAGTGAAGTGCAGGGCACTGCCTATCAATTTTTCCATCTATGGACTCCTTGTAACCCTCTGAGTTCTAGCCCAGAATTCCTCCATGTCGACATGCCCCAATTCTGAGTCTCTGACATCCATGCTGCATTCGGCCTGTGACTCGGGCATTCTGACCCTTTGATATTTATACTTCATCTCTTCCTCAGTAAGCTTAGCCTTCCCTTTTGATTTGGTGGGTCTCTTGTTGGATGTAGACATATGTTCTTCTAAGATTATCTGTTGATCTGCATGAAGAAGAAGCGAGACCCAATCTGAAAAAGTTGAATTAGCCATTTGATCTTCCATTGGAATGTTAGCAGAAGAAAAGAGTTAGAGATTTTTAGGCTCAGGGCGCAGGAAAAATGCAGCTTACAGGGCTAAATAGGCAGGACGCACGGGAAAGGGCTGTTGCAAAGGTTAAACTGGCGCCAAAGGTGCATGGCGCATGCATACAGCAGAGTGCATTTTAGTAAAGGGCGCATGAGAAAATCATGTTGCATGGAGACAGGATGCGCCAAAGGCGCATGGACCTTACATGTTACATTGGGATTTGGTGTGCCCTTTGGCGCATGGGAAAAGCGTGTAACAGGGACTTTTCGTGCGCTAAAGGAAATATGGCGCGACACACGGAGGGTTTTGCACAACATGAATGTTACTGAAAGGAGTGATGCACCTGCACTTTTACAGACTATACTTGGCGCAGATATAACTTGTTTTGCATAGGCGCAGGGTGCGCTAAGGGCACACGGAAAGGCGATGCAGCACTGAATGATGGTGTGCCAAAGGAGCGCAAGTTTAGCTTGTGCAGCATGTGGAAGAGGTGCGCCTTGAGGGCGTATGAAAACTTGATGCAACAAGCATGATGGGTGCGCCATTGGCGCGGGTTCTAGTTATGCTGCAGAGGGGACAGATGCACCCTGGGGGCGCAACTATTTATGATGTTGCACGACGCGCTGGTGCACCCAAGGAAAAAAATAAGGGTTTTTTCATATGGCTCAACCCTTCTCTCTTTTCAGTTCTAAGGCTGCCTTGGGATATTCAATGGTTCAAGCCGAAGGGGTTACAGACCAAGCTTTCAAACTAACACCCTCTACCAGCCAGATCTGGAAAGAGGGATGGGAGGAAACAAATAAGGAAAGACGGCACAGGGGAGGGCTAGCTCAACAAATGCATATCAACAAACCAACCAACAAGCCAAAAACTAGAAAATAAAGCACATGGACGAGAAAAGAACCTCTTACCCGGATAAATAACAAAAGCTTGAGCACAGGTCCACAACATGTTGAAAACGACGAGGCAGAGTCTGACAGGCTCAGAAAAAATCACGTGCATAGTGAATAGTGAAAATGACATTTGTGTGCGGTAAACTATATATATATAGGTTAGCTGGACATTAATGCGCCACCCACTTTTTGAAAAGCGCATGAAAACTGCTATTGACAGGAAAAATCGTGTGCCCTTTGGCGTACCAAAACACCTGCCAACATGAAATAAAGCTTGCCTTTGGCGCACCAAACACTATCTTGACAGGAAATTATGTGTGCCTTTTGGCGCACCAAAGCATTGTGTTGCAATAAGATTATGTGCGCCCTTTGGCGCACCAAAAGAGTGGCGCAACAAACGTTGTGCCAACACAATGGCGCATGCGCCTTGGCACATGCAGGAGTTTGCACAACACGCTTTGGTGCACCGAAAGTCGTGTTAACACTGAAAATCACGCGCCAAAGGTTTTAAAGGGGGCACACCAAAAGTTGGTGTTACATAGCAATTTCATGCGCTTAGCCAAAAAAGGCTCAAAATACTAAGTTCGAAAAACCAGGTTTCCCAGGAAGGGATCTTACAATGTTTCGAACGCAAGGGATCCCTAACGAGGGATCAGGACAAAATTTCGGTATGGTTATCGGTAAAATTTCCCTTGTCAATTTTACGGGATAACAGGTCAGTGGTAACCGATGACGGTCACTGTGAAATTGAAATAGTGGTGAGAAAAAGTGGTTGTCAATTAGAATTTGATGTGGAATCAGACCCATAATTTTGGGAATGATGTTGAATATGGCCCAGGCACACTCAAACAAAGCCAGAATACACCAGCTATGATGAGGAGTGTGCAAGGAAATACAAAAATAATGATCAAAAGCTCTCACCTCAAAACACAAATCAAACAAAACACTAAGAAATAATGTTCCTAGAGTGCCTATTCTATTACGTTTGTTTAGCTTATGCTATTTAGGGACTGACACATGAATTGTGAAATAGTGTTTTTGGTGAGGATGGCTTCCTACAAAGAAGGAGGTCTAAAGGGTGAGGTTTCAAGTTTTTTTTGGTGGGGGTGGTCTACACTCTGAAGTATGACTCGGCAGAGCAGCAAGCTGGGGTGCACACTGTTTCGTGATCGTGTGATCACCTACAGCTTCTTCCATGCAAGGTGTTGTTTAAGAATGTATGTATTTTGAATTTTTGTGTGGTTTGGTAAAACACAGAGAAAGAGAAAATGATAAAAGTGCTTTTTCTACGATTTGTTTATCAACCATCAGCTGGTAATGATTTCCAGCATATATGTTTCCCTTAATTAATGTGAGCTAATGTAGAAAATCAAAATGAAATGCAATGATTTTAAAACCCAAATTGAAAATGTGAAATTGGATGACACAATTAGATGAAGAGGAAGAGGGATGCTCTTTCACTAAAATGCAAAAAACATGAAGAAATGTTTCTTTTTAAATGCACCAAAATAAAAGTTTCTTTTTAGAGAAAATACAAAGGAGTGGATTACTAGGGAAGAAAATTAGTGTGTACACTTTTAGAAGGGAAACAAACATAAAATTTTTTTCCTAGGAATGAATGAAATGCAAGGAACCCCGGATGGGTCCCACTGGGCGTGCCAAAATGTTTCACCTTCTTCTTAGATCATTTCTTTGAATTGTTGATGAAACAGATATGGTAACGGGCATAGGAGGAATACATGTTCAAATGTCGGTTGATGGGTTGTTGCACGTGTATGACTTCCGAAATCCACATCTAATCGTGAGAGCTTCCTTTTGGCTAGGAGGAACTACCTGTAATGAAAGCAACACCAATAGACATAATTAAACAATATGGGCAGTGAACTGCCTAGTGTAAGCTAGATCTAAGAAGTATGATACTTCCTAGATGGCTGTTAGTCCACTATTTTAAAAAAATTAATGCTGAAAACAAGGTAAATCCTATTGTTATTTTAAAATGATTTAGGTATCTCACTTAAAAACATAATAAGAAATAGATCTAATCTATCAGGCTAAGCTAGAATAGAATCCATAGGTCAAATGGTTGGTTCTGGGTTCTATAGGTCTGATAAAGGTCTCAGGTAGGTCACAGGTGAGTTAGGGTGAGGTAAAATTAGGTGGATAGGTCTCTGTTTAAGGTTGCATGGGAAAACACAGAGACCAATGTCGATCAGGGGTGACTGACTGCGGTTAGGTATAACCAGTCGTCGGTTACTGTGAGATCTGGGAACATCACAGAACAGGGTTTTTGGACCTCTTTGTGATTACACAAAGGATTTATGTTGGTCGGGATGAGGTAATGGGTGACTGGAGTAGGTTTTGACAAGGTATTGTTGGGTCTATGGAGATGAAAAGTGTTGGAGATGGTCAATAAGAAGAAATATAAACAATGGGTGATAAAATAATGATGAACTAAAATAACCAGGAAAGTTATGACATTATACTTACTTGGATTTCATTTTTGAAAGTCTGTGTTAAGGATGGAGGTGCTGATGATGGGTTTGAAGGCTGCAAGTGATCACTGACTGAAAGAAAGCTTTTGCATGGGCTGCATGCACACTCTTCCTTGCTTAGATAGATCATAACATGGCAGGGATGGCTATACAGGAGAAGATTCTCAATCTCCTTCCTTGGATGTGAGTTCTCACTGGAATTTGCTCTCTGAAGATGTGTTTATCTCTCTGAGATCTCATTCTTTCTCGTCAAATTTATCCCAATGTTTTCCAACCTTGAGAATAAGGTAGTTTAAGGGTTAAAAGGGGTAACCAATGGTATTCTGGCTTAACCGACGATGGTTAGGGGTAACCGACATCGGTCAAGGTGGGATTTTCTAGGTTTACTAAACTTAGGGAGATCCTCCTGATTTCCTCAGATCTTGTGTGGTTATCCCGTGGATTAGACTGGGAGCTTCTTGTGAGAATGTAGGAATGTGGTCAGAGGGAATGTAGGCATTGATTTTAAGGGTTTGGGTAAGTCTTAGTTAGTTATGGAAACTTGCTAAGAATAGTTCTTAGGTTGAGTTAGCTTGGTGAGGTGTCTAAGTGAATTGTATGTGTGGATATTATTTAAATTAAGATATTTAAATAATAAATATGGTGAGGATAATGAATTAATTAAATTAAATTAATACAAGTGAGGTGAAGGGGGCCATGGCTAGGTGAATGTGATGAAGGGTGCTTATATGTTGAGGGACAAAAGGGGAGTGTGACCTAATTTTAGTGTCTCCACTTGATGTTCACACAAGACTAGTAATTGTGAAACAGACTGATGTCAATTAAAAGGAATCATTTCATAGATGTAGAAAATCATAAAGAGGGACATTCATTGCAAAAAGGTGAAATAATTATTGTGTGAGTTCTAAAACACATTCCCAAGAAGATAGAATGATTAATATCAAATCAAGTCACTTGGCATATCCAAAAATCATTAAAAGGTTTTTCAACTTTCCCAAAATGGAAAAAATGATTTAAGGTATGAAATGACTGTTAAATAAATGAAAAAGTGATGATGTGAAGCCTTAGTTATCACAACTCACATCTGGAAATAGTTACTAGCAATTATTCCACATGACATGATAGGATTTAAAATATTCCCATATCAATAACCATAAATCAGATATTGATACTTGAGTACGGAATATTCGACACAAAGAGTCAATCTATTTTGAAAAAGAGGAGGAATTGTTTGTTAAATTTGGGGGGGATGAATTGATGGGACTCAATAGAAGTGTATAAATTATGAGGGAAATTACTCATACAGAAGGGGGGTTAAAATTTTCTAAACTTTAAAAGAGACAGAGATAATTGATGTGCTTTCTTGAATCCTAAATTTAATGAGATGTTTATGAGTTGTTTTACTTCTTCAAATTTTCCTGTGTCAATATTGTTGTGTGTACAACTATTTATAAACATTGAGATCATTGGATTTATGTTCCCTTATTAAGAAAATTGAAAATATTAAAATAAATTTTGTGCATACTCATTAAATCTTTGTCATGTGTTGTTCTTAGGCAGTATAGTTTAATCCAGTCAGCTATTTTCCCTGTTGCAATCTTCTATTTATGGTTCCTCTAAATTACACTAGATATGGTCTTGATGGGGGTATTTTGGTAATTGATTTTGTACTATAATTAGATCCTTCTTTTCATAGTTTTAAATTCATAATATGTCCATTTTGTTTATAAGATTTTGTAAGACTTTGAGTGTATCTTAGGTGTAAAAAATTAGGGGGTTGTGAATAATTTTTTAAGATATTTACATGAGCTTTCATGTATAATTTTTTGAAGGTTTTATGAAATCATGTATTCTTGGGCATCCATGAATGCATACCTTCTATCTAAGGGAGTCTTTCTGATGAATTGAGTGTCCTTTTTACCTAGAATGATTTCAGGTACTGTTAGAGCTCTAAGAAACCTGCCATAGACAATGCCATCCTATTTTAATATCCCATTCACACAAAATATCAACCTACCATTGCTTGAATCCTTAAATCCATCTCTGTTTTTTTTCTTATAAACATTTTCCAAGGGACTTCGAAATTTTTACTTCCCTTCCCATAAATATGCAAAATTAGACCTAATTTCATGTTTTCTAGAGTAACCCGAGTCCAATTGGAGTGACATATGTACCATTTAGTGTGATAACTTACAATATTTAAATAGTGAATTCATTGGCGATAATCATCTAGGACTGACTTACTTCCTTTCAAAAGGAAAGTAAGAGACTAAATATTTCAATCATCCCCTTACATTTTTAGGTTACACAATGATTTCTCTCACCTAGGTCAAAGGCAGGGCCTAAAGTAGCAGGGAAGGCCATCCCCTTTGTATGTGTCACCTAGTCACTCCAAAGCTAGGTTCAAATGATTTTTTCAGACATATTCCCTGGCTACAAAATGACATAAACAAATTCTGTCATCCTTGAATCATATCATTTCATTCACTGATGCTTCCTATCCCTAAGGAGGTGTCAGATTGGGTACCAATAGTTCCAATTCCAAAAACTAAATCCTATTCTACCCAGGTGGAGTTTTAGAGAATAGGCAGAATGAGGGAACGTTCCTCATGGGCCTTAAAAAGTCAATTTAATGATTTTCCTCTAGTTAAAATATGTAGATGGTAGGGGGAATGAAGGAATGGTGGAACAATTTTTTGTGTGTTGTCTAGGGTCGATAGGTCTTATGCATGTTACTTGGTTGGAAAAATTAGGGTTTCAGGGAAGTGGAGGATTGGGAGAACTATTCCAACAATTCTTCGTAGGGTCGATTTTGCTGAGGGGTCGAGTATGGCGGGCTTACAGAGAACCAAAGGAACTTTGTAAATGTTCTAGGAGTGCTAAAATAATCTGACTTAATCGATCATTGTGCCCCTCTTCCTTTGTTATCAGAAAATGCAGATATGCGGGGAACATAGGGAATAGGTGAACCTATTCCTAATGTGTCGTTAATGCTTGATTTATTTGACGTCGACTTGGATCATATTTTTCAACTGATCAAAGAACTAAGGGAACTTTGAAACTATTTCACAAGTGTTAATAATGCCCAATATACCTGATATTCTCTTGCAAATTGGTGTAGGTGTATATGTTGGGAACATTAGGAACTCGGGAACATTTCTTCATGTTCCTCCAAAGGCTGATTTTGCCATGTTTTACCCAAAAATTACAAAAATGACTAACTTATTAGACTATGATGCCTAGAGAGAGTGGGAACAAGGACCCAAACATGATATTTTTCCCATGATTTTTCCAAAAATGGATTTTTAAGTTGTCAAAATAGCCCAAGGGATATTTTGGACAATAGTTTGGTGACTCAACAATGCTATCTTCTTGCTAGATAGAAGATCAGTGGCCTTAAAGCATCCATTGGGCATGGAGTCAAGCCTAAAATATTGAAAACTTATCTTTAAACTTGAAATTATTACATCTATATCTACCTAGACTTAGAGCTAACCTAGAAATTCTTTAAGTGCTCTTGGAAGCTAATTTCTTGGGATTTTTGAATAAAATTTGCAAACTAACCCAAAAAATTTGATATTTTTCCAAGGAAGGAGCATGGAGAACTCTGATTTACATATGATATTGGGGTTGAAAGGATTCACCTTAAATATTACCCAAAACACCTTGTTTCCACAAGGAAACCTACTTTGAACTGGACTGTACAACAACAAAAAAGGCCACAAAAACTATGCATAATATATTAAATCATACATGTTCCAAGTGGAAGCATGCAGAGCGTGCACAAGCACTTGTTTTGTAAAAAAAAAACCTAATCTACTCTTACTCTAACTAACGACAAAGGAATCTAAATAAATGCAACTATTGGTTGGGAGAAATAACTTCTCTTCCTTACAAAATTGGACCATGTGATTAATTTTTGCAACAAAAATGGGCTTTAATGAGAGTAGAAAATTGTCTTGACACTTCTTTCCCTTATAATAAACAAATGAAAAGAGAAAAGAATACCTATACTTGATCTTCATTAGGGTTAGAGAGGTGTTTTCACTTATCTTTGACACTTTGAAACTCTTCCTCAGTCTCTAAATTGGGCATGATTGATGACAACTCTGATTTTGAATCCAAACCAGCCAAGTACTTGATTAGACAAGCCTTCCTATGAACAATTTGGACAATTTTCATGATTTTCTCATCTTATTTGCATTTAACTCCATAAATGGAGTTATTAGAGACACTTCCTTCTTCACCATGGATCCTTGAAGTTTATTTGTACCTTGTTTTACTTCTACAAACAATTATTCCTCCTTCATGATGATTTTTTAGTTGGAAATGGGTTTCTCATTCTCTTCTGCATCCTCAAGCAAGAAGTTTTACATGTCAAATTCACCCTCTTCAACATGAAAATTAGATTTATTTGCAGTTCTGATTTCTTATTTTACATGCTCTTCTTCATGAATTTTCTCCAAATATGATTTTGTGAAAATACACAAGGAAAGACCAACGTTCATTAGCATTTCTTTCTCTATTTTAGGTCTAAAAGAGACTTCAGTAGAGAAAGGCTAATTGTTGTGTAAGATAGAAAAATTGATAAGCTTAATGGGTTCTTCATCATCATTGAACTCTTTTGAATCTGATAAAACTTCATCCTCTTCATCATATAAGATTCAAAAATACTCCCCTTGAAACATACCTTCTTTGTATTCCTCCTTAAACAAATATGATTTTTTCTCCCACTGCTATGATTTTACTTCCTTCATTACTGATTTTTGTGAATACAAATCAGCAACCTCCAAGATCATGGTTCCAATATGCACACTACATTTAGAATAGATAGATTATCCATCATCTTCTTCCTACTACTCTATAAATTCAACCTCCCTCTTGCACTCTTCAATATCAGCCTCTATTGTAGCTTTAACTAGTTGTGGGATTTATTTGGCCTCAAACTTTGAGCTCCAATATTTCATATTTTACATGAGAGTTTCCCTGCTTGGTTGCCCTCCCAAATTCATTTTCTGATTTGTTTCTTCCTAAAATGGATTTCGGAATGTGAGAGGATAGGGGGATTGGGCTTATAACCTATTTTGAAAATGTTAAAATGATGGGGGAGATGTAATGTCTTCTTATGGAGGAGAAGGGGTGTAAGGAGAAGCTTTGAGAAAATTAGGAACTTTGAGCTTATGATTTGGTTGAGATGGTTTAGGCTGATAATGAGGCATCAGATATCCACATGGTGGTAGTGAAGGAATACCCCATTAACATGTTTCTTCACACTTGAGTTTGGCAACCTCCAATGCTTGTAAATTTGCAAATGTTAAAATGATGGGGGAGATGTAATGTCTTCTTATGGAGGAGAAGGGGTGTAAGGAGAAGCTTTCAGAAAATTAGGAACTTTGAGCTTATGATTTAGTTGAGATGGTTTAGGCTGATAATGAGGCATCAGATATCCACATGTTGGTAGTGAAGGAATCCCCCATTAACATGTTTCTTCACACTTGAGTTTGGTAACCTCCAATTCTTGTAAATTTGTAAAAAAAAAATCATTTGAGTAAAAGGTTCACTCATTACCTCTAGCATTTGTTGAGGACTAAAATAACCAGGTAGAAGACCTCCCCATGGACAAGGTTACCTAAAACCAGAGTTTTTATCGTACATGATCTAAAATTTCTCCTTGATTGTTTGCAAGATCTCCTCTATGTGTTGAACTTGCCTTTCAAAATCATCTTTAGGTGTGAAATAGCCTCCAAAATCATCATATCCTTCTTCTTGAACAACACCATGGTTATTTGAATAAATATATTGATCTATAGTTATATTTGACTCATAGGAATATGCACATTCATTATTATTATTCTCATAAAATTGATTCAGAGGTGTGTTGTGATAGCTTAAAGATGGATTTTGGAAACATGGAGGTGGATTTGAATGATATTACTACTGAAACTAAGAATTCTAGTGAGGAAATGAAGTCATGATTGCATAACTTCATGAAAAAGAGGACTAAATGATGCAAGGTGGTCTGTTGATTGAGAAAATTGGTTTTTAGACTATTGAATTCATTAGATGTGCTGAGAAATTCCTTTGAAGGTTAGATATCAGCAAGCACACATCACTCTTGGACATATAATATTTTAAATCTCATTACTCTTAGTCCCATCGGGCATGCCAGAACTATTAACACACAAAATTTACACCTTCTACATGATTATGAATGAACATCAGAACTTTTGGTGAACATGGGATTGTCTCCAAGTGTGGTACTTACATCTTGAGACAAACCTCTAGAGAAATATGGTTCCTCTACCTATAAATTGAATGCTAACACTAATCCTACAACTGAACAACAATCTAAGCCTAAACTAGTCATTCACATGGACCATAGTTAGAAATATTGCATGGAAATGAAATCCTAATATAAGAAAGAGGTGAAAGCACCAAGAAAATGGGGATAAACACTTTCCATGGGGAAAAATAGAGAGGAAATGTGGGAGATGTCAGATAAGTGTGACACATACCAAAATTATATTTTACCTTCTATTCTGCACATAAAACACTCACAAAATGGAAACCTACAAAGAATATTACATACATAATGTGCCAACTATAAATGGGGAGGAAATGATGTAATAAAAATCAAACTATGTGAGATAAAGAGACACAAAGTAAGATTTTTTACCAAAAGAGTATGCACAAATTGTTATGTAGTGATAGAAGGCACAAAAAATACATTGCAGAGACAAAATGGAGGTAAGTAACTCACAAACACTTGGGAAACCATTTTGGTATGGTGTCTTTGCCTTATGAGGTGTCTAACCCTTTACCAGTGAATGACTTGAAAATATATAGAGAAAGGGGGAGAGAAAGAGGAGGGAAAGAGAGAGGGCACGCCATTATAAAACTCAACCACAAAATAAGGACCAAATGCCATCATTTCTGTAATATAAAGCATGGGAAACATTTCTTCCTTTAATTTGTGCACCATTGGAGCTATAGGACAAGGCATGGGAACCATTAAACATTAAATTATGGTGGTTAAAGTGGTTAGATGCATGCAGATGTAAGAAACTATACTTTTCACCTCCAAATACCATGTTTGCACTTTTATCCCTGAAAACAACATCAAATCATGTAGTTATTTATACCAAAATGAGGCCCTTACAGAGACAATTCGAACACCACCAATTTTTGTGTAATTTGGAGCTCTGAATCAAAATTTATGGCCAAAAAACTAAATCCTAGTCAGCTTAGGTAGAGTTTCAAAGAACAAGTGGAACAAGGGAACGTTTCTCATGGGCCTTAAAAAGATGATTTAATGATTGTTCCTTGGTGAAAATATGTAACCAGTCAGGGGAATGAATGAATGGTGGAACAGTTTTGTGTGTGTTTTCTGGGGCTGATATGTCGAATGTGTGATACTCGAGCGGAGAAATCTAGGTTTTAGGGAAGTGAAGGAATAGTAGAATTATTCCAACAGTTCCTCGCATGGCCAATTTTGTTTAGGAGTGGGGTACGGTAGGCTCATGGAAAACCAAAGGAACTTTGGAACTATTCTAGGAGTGCCTAAATAATTTGAATTAACCTATCATTGTGCCCCTCATTATTTGTTATTGGTAAATATGGATATGCAGGTAATGTAGAGAATGTAGGGAGCATACAAATTGTTCCAAGTGTGTTGTTAATGCTTGATTTATCTGACTTTTACTTGGATCATCTTTGGTGGCCAATTAGAGAACCAAGGGAACATCGGCATTGTTCCATAAGTGTTTAGAATGCCCGATAGACCTGATATTCCCTTACGAATTAGCATAGGCGGAGATGCGGGGAACATGAGGAACACAAGAACAATTCCTCATGTTCCTCCAAAGGCTAATTCTGCCATGTTTTTTCCTATTTTTCCCAAAATTTTCAAAAATGACTAACTTCTTAGACTATGAGGCCTAGCAAGAGGGTAAACAAGGACACAAACATGAGAATTTTCCCATTACTTTTCAAAAAATGGAGTTGTAAGTTGTCAAAATAACCTGGGGGTTATTTTGGACAGCATTATTATCATGAGAAACATCATTATAATCGTTGTTAGAAGTAAAATCACAATTATAGACATCAATAACATGTATATAAAGTGGAAACAAAATTATCTTAAGAACAAATTCCACGTATGCAAGGGATGTGTTAGGATGGATCCATGTATTTTGAAAGACTAAGGATATTATCACATGCAAGATTAATTTAAATGTAATAAAAAAAGTGACCATCATCAATTTAGTAAAATGATCATTTATGAAAATAAACAAAGAATTAAATGAAACAAAAAGAGATATTTTACAATAACAATATATGGAATAAAAAAATCAAAGTGATTTTCACAAAAGTATATATTTTTTACTATTCCATAATTACTAAAAAAAGTAATTTTAAATTTCCAAACAATTTGCTAATAATTAGGGGGAAAAATAGTTTTTCATTAAATATATAAAAATAAATAAAAACCTTAGAAAATTTTGAAAATAGAGTCGTTATTTTTGAAATATGTGACGAAAGGTGACTCAACAATTAGGAATCCCTAGAAAGAGACCCAAATGATAGGACTGACCCTGAGACCCTGAGGAAATTTGTGAAAATCAAATATGGGGTAGGTGATATATCAAAATAAGGTTTGCATATGAATATACAATACAAATATGGAACCCTAAGGTAACTAGGGTTTAAAATAAGACCAAATTTTTGATTGCTCATCGGGTTCACCAAATATTTACACCCTAATTAATTTATATTGGTTTTATTATATAACAAGTAAGAAGGGTATGAAGGATAGAAATAGTTGGACTATTATGATCTAATTAACTTCCAACATCAATTACACATGACTAGAACATTTAATTTAAACTCAAAATGAACTAAATGATTGATAAACGATAACTAACTTACTCAAAAACATGAGAGGAGAGAGAGACTCAGTTGTTCAAGATGATTCTAGAGAGATCTGGGTGTGCAGAGATATAGAACACAATATTTAGAGTTGTAGCTTTTGCACAAAAGATTCTAGAGGTGGCTAATGTGTAGGTGTAGGATGGTACATAATATGTATAGCTCAAGTAGGATATATACAATCTAGGACATGGACTGTATGGTTTCATATTAGGAGATATTCATGTCCTAAAACTTGATGTTTGCTTCACTTGTCTAGAAATCATGTGTGATATGTGTTTCTCTTGCTCGCACAACCTTAGGATGACATGTAATGATCTACAACAAAGTATAAATCATAAAAACCTATAGAACCCCTCATTAGAGCATTAACAAACAAAAGGAGAAAACTATGTGTGTGGGTTTGAGGCTAGACCAGCCTAGGTGGTCAAACTCCCAACTGTTGAACCAATCCTAGTACTACACTACATATCCTCATTGTGTAAATCAAGCCTCATGTAGTTTTCCTAATTTTTTTGTAAGTGTGGATAGCTAAAAAACCCCTTATGGGTGCTCTTATGCCTATTGACACTAATATATTGGGCTAACTATGTAGTATAGAATGTTCCTATCACGGTAGTAGTGGAATACGGTGTGCCTCAACTATGTGACCTAGTCCTTTTGTTTATTTAAACCCTTATGCAATGTTTGAAGTGAATTTTATCTTGTTTCATGGCTCTATGATCTTTGCATGTTTGTAGATGGATGAAGCTAGACTCCTTTACCTAGTTGAGTGCTTCATACTTGTAGTAGAGAAGGTGAAGAAGAGTGGATTACTTTAAAGGAGAGTTTTGAAGGTGGGATTCAGAGTGGATTTTTGTGAAGTTAATTGTTATTCATTGTAGAAGAATTACTTGGAAGTTGGTTCTTCCTAAAAGGAGATTTGTGTCTCTTGCTAAGTCGGTGTTTAGCTGTGGATATTTGTGTCTCTAGTAGGTTTGTTCTTACGAATTGTGGGGATTGATGTCTCCAGTAGGTTGGTTCCTATGAATTTCTTAGTGGTTGGGATTGGTTTCTCTAGTATGTTGGTGCCTATAAATTGTGTAAAATATTTTCATTGTTTTGCGAATGGATTTGGATTGTAGATACAAGCAATATTTTCTATGTGGTTTTCTCCCGAAAGTGTTTCCACATACATCTTTTGTTTTATATTTTTTGTATCTTTTGTGATTGACAATATTATAGACTTTTATTTTTTGAATAAGTTAAAGATTTTACTATACTGATTCACCCCCCTCTTAGTATAAGTTTGTTTTCTTTAATTGGTATCAAAGCGGGTTCCTTCAAGAATAGTTTAACATATAGAAGGTAGATCTGAGAAGAATATATGACATATTAAGAAGGATTATCCTCAGACTAATTTCCATTGTTTTATGGAACTAACTATGATTTTTGGAGCATAAGGATGCACACCTATCTAATGGCTCTTAGTTTTGATATTTGGAAATCAATTATGACTGGATACATTATTCTAGTAACACCACCAACAGATCATGCTAGAAAGAAAGAAAGTGAGAGTAATGAAAAAGTTATGAATGTAATATTGTATGGTTTTTCGAAATAAAAAAAATTCAAAGTAATGCATTGTGACTCAGCAAAATAAATTGGAGACAAACTCAAGAACATATATGAAGGAGATGAAAAAGAAAAGATGTTGAATATTTTTCATTGTTATATATGTTGTCATTGATGAGTTGATATCAAGTTGCATTGATGGAAAAATGATTCAATTAGAAAAATGAGCATGCAAGAAATATGAAGTTTGATTGGTATTTTCAACTCACAATGGCTTTAAGATGGTCAAGAATAAGTCCTAAAGGACTTCAAAAGCATTTGTGCAAGTTGTGGATATAAGGTTTTATCCTCCAAGTGCATAAGAGAGACAAGGAGTAAATAAGCTCAATGAAGGAACCACGGACTAAAGGAAATCTCCAAAAGAATTCTCCGAAGGCAGGTGATTTCCACAAAGTGAAGAAGGTCAAAAGGTAAAGCTGCAGATATGAATATTTGGACAATACTGCGTACAAAGGGGAAAAGATGCAAAACCATGAATAAGCAAAAAACCCACTAATTATAGAATATTTCCATAGATAGAAAGAAAACCATGAAAAACTAGTGAAGGAGAAAATTCACAGAAGGCAACAAACAAGGAGGAAGCCATGAGAAGTTCAAAAAGTCACACAATGCATACAGATGTTGTGGATAACTAAAAAGTTACATAAAGAAGGGAAAAGATGAAGGACAAAAGGAGAAGCCATAATATGAAGGAAAATATCAAAGACACCAAAGGAATTCGTGGAATGATGAAAGTGAACTGGATTGGATCAAGGAAGATTAGTTGGAGTTCAAATTGAAAGAGTGAAAGTTTACATTCAGATTTTGAAGGAGATTTGATTGAAAGAGAATTACAACTGAAAGTACAAAAATAACTTCACAAAGACCAATATAATTCTCTGTTCTAGCTACCAACATGTAATGCATGTTGACCATGATGTAATTTGGTTATAAGCTTGATGGAGATTCCTAATTTCAAGGAAAATTAAAATAATGCAAAGAAGAAGGGTCATCGTTTTAATTACATGATGTAAATTCTAAACAATGCAAGTTTTCTAATTTTGGAAGTCGGCTGATAAATTTATTTTTCATATGCATGGAAGAAGGAGGAATGAATACGAACAAGGAAAGAATAAAATTTGGACTCAGTGGGAAACATTTAATGATCTGGATTCACAGGTGACAGATCAGGAAGAGTACACAATGCAAATTTCGAAGCAATATTTTGAGTCATTTGTATAATAAAAGAAAAACTCTAAGTAATTCAATAGAATTTTATCATGAAAGAAAACTAAAGTACTAGATCCAAGAGAGAGATAGAGGTAGAGAGAAGAAAATGTGATGTAATCAAACTGAGAAGAGCTACAATGGTGAAGAAGAGAGAAAGGGTGAAATCAAGAAAATAATGAAGAACGCGGTCAGATAAGAAGAGCATAACAGTGGTAGTTTGAATGAGAAGAAGAGTGTGACATAGGAAGAACACATATCAAGCAAGGAAAGTGATCATAATCCATTATATAAGCAATTTTTATAACTACATGGTCAAAATGTATATGTAAAGAAGTCTAATTTTTGGCTTAGCTCATTCAGGGAGTTGTAGCTTCTTTATAAGTGGGTGCATGTAGAAAGAAATATCTTGTGACATGTAATATTCACTTGAGTCCTTTGTTATGCATAATATCAGCATAAGTGTAGGGTTTGGAGCTCCTTGTGAGATTGATGTCTTGCTAAACAAATCTTGTAAGATGTGTTATATTCTTATTATTCCTTGCTTTGAGTAATATAAGCAACGGTTTTGGTTGGTTTTTCTCCCAAAAGGGTTTCCTACAATAAATCTATGTGTTCAGTGTTTATGTGTATGATGAATACTTGTTTGATTGTTTTTTTCTCATACATATAGATTGGTAAAGAATATAAAATTGAATCAAGATTGTAAAAGATTTAATCTGCACTGATTCACCACCCCCTCTCAGTGCTTGTGATCTGCAACAATTGGTATCAGAGAGAGTCCTCATTACAAAATCTTAACATCTTCAAGGAGATCCTCCTATCACAAAAATGGCATCAAATCAAGCACAAGGTAGTCTTTCACTATCCATATCACCTCTGTTCATAGGAATAAATTATGCATTGTGGAGAGTAAGGATGAAAAAATATTTGATGTCACTTGGGTTTGACATCTGGGAATGCATCGAAAAAGTATATACATCTCTACCCACACTGATCACCTCTTCAGTGGATAAGGTGGAATATGAGTGCAACTCAAGAGCTATGAATGTTATTCTATGCGGCTTAAATGAGACATAATCTGTGAATATAATACACTACACAACAAAAAAGGAAATATTGACCAAATTTTAGAGCATCTATAAAGGAGATGAGAAATTTAAACTAGCAAAATTTTAAACTTACAGAGCTCATTTTGAGAATATAAAAATGGAGGATGATGAGAGCATCATGGAATATATGCACAGAATAGATGAGGTCATAAACATGATCAGAGGCTTGGTAGAAAAGCTAGAATAATTTTTCATTATTCAAAAGGTTTTAAGATGCCTGACCACTAAGTATGATGCAAAGGTTTCCGCCATAGAGGAAGAAAAGGATATGAAGACTCTTATAATGGATGAGCTATAGACCACCCTTGCTGCATACAAGATGAGAACTATTGGAATTAAGACCACCAAGAAAGAAGTGGCTTTAAATGTCAAGAAATAAATAAATACTAGTCAAGAAGATGAAGAAGTATCAGGTTGAAACCTGTTTGGATTAGGCTGCCCCATTTACCTCTCCAGTTTTGGAGTCATGACTATTTGACATCCATTGGCAATGCCTTGGGAACTACACTCTATATTGATTCTCAAACCACTAATTACACCCATACTACTTATGCTCGAATCTTGGTGGAACTTGACACCGATAAAAATCTTCCTGCAACCATAGACCTTAGAGTGCAAAACAGAACTTGGTCACAACCTCTTGATTATGAAGGTCTTCCTTTTCGTTGTAGAAGATGTTTTTGCTTAGGGCACACCTCTACTGAGTGTGGGATGGAAAAACATCAACATGAGAAGCGTAGCTGGTGGAGAGATGCTCTTCCGAAACACTTGATTTTTGAGGCAAAAAAGGGACTAGATTCAAATGCAGATACAAATATTGAATCCATTTCAGCCCCAGAAACTGAATCTCAAATTGTGAGCAGCATGAAAAATGCACACGCTATTGAGGGCGGCATGGAAAATGATAAATATCTCTCTCGTGTTAACAAAGTGGTTGTCCCAAAAGGAACAAATGTGACTAAGGAAAATACTCCTCCTTTGTCTTCTTCTCCAATCACGAAGACTCCATCAGGATGGGTTACGGTTAGTAAAAAGAAAAAATCTACCCCTTTGAAGGGTAGCACTTCGCCTAGATGATTCTTTTCTTTGCTATTGGTTGGTTGGGCTACATGGGTCTCATTTTTCTTGGCCAGATAGCAGGTTGCTTCCAATGGTGTTGTTATGCCATTGCTATTCGAATTGTTGTATTTCTGTTGTTTTTTTTGTTGTTTCTTTGTTGGTTATTCGCTGACATTTTTCTGCAGTCAGGCTCTATTGTTCTATTGGATTTTGGATCATCTCTTGTGCTTTAACTTTCAATTCTGGCTTCTAAGCCTTGGTGTACAAGGGTATGTCCCTTCAAAAAACTATTTGCTAATAATAATAAAAAAAAGTATCAGGTTTTCGCAGATGAGCTAGATGAAGAAAATATTGAGGCAGTATTCGTAAGGAAATTTAAAAGTAAGCTCCACTAAGTACAAAGCAAAACTCCCATTAAAATTCTTTACCTTACGGACAGGTAGGTCATGTTTCCAATAGATGCCCAAACTAAATAAAGAAGCTCAGTCGGAACATGAAGATCACATCCATAAATATAATATAAGATAACTAAGTATAAAAAAATAGATAACAAAGATAAATTCCTCAAGAACAAAAGAAAAGTTCTACTCTAAAGAAGAATCTAGTGAATCGGATGTTGAGCAATATAGAAAACTTGGAAAAATAAGATAATAAGATCAATCAGAATGTTTGTTTATGGTTAGGGATGCGGATGAAGAAAGTAGCTCCAGAGGGAAGAAAATAGTTTGAATATGAATAATATGATGAAGAGGAAGTTGAGGTAAATTTTGAAGCAGAGTTGGTAAGTGCACTTGAATAACCTACAACTATGCAGAAAGAAAAATCAGAAACTAAGATGCACATTAAAGGATTATGAGTAACAAATTTGCATCTTTGGAGAAGATAACACAGAAAGAGAGAGGAGGCTAATTGAGCTAAAGGAACTTAAAACGCAACGAGAGAAGATCTCTAAGTCCTAAAAATCAAAATAGGAGGAGTGCTCAAAGTTGAATATGGAATTGGAGGTGTTGAAATCTAAGATGGACCAAGTGTTCAAAAAAACTACTTATGTATTAAATATAGAAAAGGACTCTATTTTGCTAACTGATATACTCAGCATCAATTTATACAACTAACAAGTCTGGAATTGGCTTCAAGGGAGAAAGCAAGGAGAAAGAGTCAGCAAAAATGAAGAAATAAGTCTGAGGATACACCAAGTACTCCCTCTACTACAAATAAAGGTTTCCAAAATCCACAAGAAGAAGAAACATTGTTCGTAGGATCACCTATGCAATGTTGTACACACATGTCCGTTTATGGGTATTGTTTCTCTGTAATCAGTTTAGACATAAAGCCAAAAAGTGTAGAAAGAATTCTAGAGGCTATAGAAGAAATTTTAGCCCATCTTACGCTAGTTTCAAACTATAATGTTTCTTAGTACACCTATCACAAGAAAAGAAATAATCCACCATAAGGAAACAAAGATCCGCCTAAACAAAAAAAAGTGGATATATTGAAGAAAGATGCGAACAAGAGAAAAATAATGTTGCTCAGTAGTACAGACCACATTCCATGTACAAAATGAGGGATAAATTTGGATTTTAACATTGGATGCTCTAGTCACATGACAGGTGATAAATAAAATTTATTTCTTTGTCAAATAATGATTAGGTATTGTGAGATTTGGTGACAACAAATCTACCAACATAGTTAGAAAAGGGACATTAAGTTAGATAATGGAAAGACTATTACAGAATGTGTTTCTATATGTTGAAGGATTGAAACATAACCTTCTGAGTGTGAGTCAATGTGTAAAAGAGGATACAATGTCATATTAATTACTAAGGCTACTATATCATATATTGCAAGACAATGAAAAAGAGTTGTAAAGTCCAAGTGTACAAAGAACAACATGTATGTGTTGAATGAGATAAACAATGATAAATGATTCACTGGTAAAGTTTGATTATAGTAGGTTTTGGCATAGAAGACGTGTACATATGAGCTTTGAGAATTTGGTCAAGCTAAGTGTTAAAGGGTGTGTGAGACACATGCCTAAGATTATCAAAACCTGCAGATACCTATGCAAGGTGTGTCTACATGGTAAGCAGACAAGGATTTCATTCAAGTCAAAGGAGTACTCTACAACAAGACCATTGGAATTGATTCATACAACCTATGTGGACCTACCAGAACTAAAGGAATATCAGGTGAATTATATTGTAATGTTGATAATAGATGATTAGTACAAGAATGACTTGGGTAGCATGTTTTAAAACAAGAAGTCTGAATCCTAGATAGATTTAAGAATTTCAAGGCATTAGTTGAAAATGAGAAGCACAATAAAATCAAATTCCTAAGATCAGATAGAGGTAGTGAATTCTGGTCAATGAGTTGATGAGTTTTTGAAGAAAATGGAATCAAGAGACAATTCTAAGTCGCGCGGACTCTCAACAGAATGGAGTTGTTAAAGTAATAACATAATAGTGCAAGAGATGGAAAGGACCATGCTAAAATGAATCCACAATCCTAGACAGGTATTAGAGTGAAGCATTATATACCACGGTCTATCTATTAAACAGAGCTCAGTTGAGAGTAAATAGTGATAATACCCCCTATGAACTATGGAATAAGAGGCATGTAAATGTGAAGCACATTAGAGTGTTTGGAAGAAAAATGTTACATCAAAAGGGGATGAAGAAAAATTAGGAAAATTTGACTCAATGAGTGATGAAGGAATTTCCCTTGGATACTCAGCGGTTAGCATGGCCTACAGATGCTACAACAAGTGGTTGCAAAAGATAGTGGAAAACACTAATGTGAACGTGGATGAGGCACAATATGGAAAAACCAACACTCAACACACTGGCAGAAGTGAAAAACAAGAAGATGATGAATACTTGGACAGTTCATGTGAAGAAGTAGAAGAAGAAGAAGAAAGACCAGAAATTAAAGCACCCTCCATGGAATTCAAGAAGGATCATCCTGAAAATCAGATCATTAGAAACAAGGATGGTGACATCCGAACAAGAAGGAGACTCAGAGAGGAGTAGATTCATGAAGATATAACACTCTAGTTCATGATAGAACCCAAGAATATTGATGAAGCAAGCAAGTATCAACATTGGATAGATGTCATGAATGAATAATTTGGATCAGATCAAAAATAATGAGACATGGGAACTGTACCCAGGTCATGACACAAGAATGTGATTGGAACCAGTGGGTCTTCAGGATAAGTTGAATGAGAAAGGACAAGTTACGCACAACAAGGATAGATTAGTATGTAAAGGATAAGCATAAATGGAAGGGATTGACTTTGATGAGACATTTGCACCAGTTGCAAGAATGGAGGCAATAAGGTTATTTCTGGCTTACACAGCATACAAGAAGATCAGAGTGTTCCAAATGGACATGAAATTTTCCTTCCTAAATGGTTTCCTAAATGAAGAGGTATACATTGAACAACACGATGGATTCTCACTGACTGAAGATAAATATTATGTGTGTAGGTTGAAGAAAGATTTGTATGGATTAAAAGAAGCTCCTAGATCTTGATACCCGTAGATTAGACTCATACCTCATTGAGAAAGGTTTCATAAAAGGAGTCATGGATAGTAATCTATACATAAAAAAGAAGGAGAACATATGCTCATTGTAATAGTATATGTAGAATGATATCATATTTGGCGGAGATCATGATAAAATGACATACGATTTTGCTGACATAATGAAAGAAGAATTCAAGGATGTTAATGCTTGGAGATCTTTCATTTTTTCTAGCTTGACAGAATAGTCAAAAATCAAGGTATATTTCTCTCCCAGAGGTAAGCCATATCATTACATTTGAACATTCAGAATGGGAAGACATGCAAGACAAGTGGTAACACAATGGAGTTGGTGGAAGCTGAGTAGAGATGATGATTCACCTAACGGTAATAATACACGTACAGATCCATTAATAGGAAGTCTATTTTTTACTATTACTTCCACAGCATCCAACCACATCCATTATGCAGTGTGAAAGGTTGGATAT